>VWZS01004756.1:0-174246 GCA_013397075.1 Rhabdornis inornatus | reverse complement strand
AATGATGAAGTTACACAGAATAAGGCTTTTTATGATATATATCTGTTAGACATGTGGTTTGACTCAGGGTCAGAGAACTTGTGTGTAGTAAGAGCAATGCATAATTCCAAAGTCTGGGGCAAAATTTTTCAATGTGTTTCTCTGACTAATAGCTGAAGTAAAAAAAAAAAAAAAGCAAGAAACCCCATGATCATCCTGCTATCATGACAGCTCTTATGACATTTTTTACAGAATACTTTATCTTCATTGCTCTTCAAAAATCTAGAGTGGGAATATTTGATTGTGTGTAATTGCCTGGAAACTTGAGTTTGACTTCTCTCACTAACCTGAAGAAATTAATATGTTTTACATTGACCTTTATAGTTTCCCACCAAATGGATTACATTCGTTAATGTTTTGTGTCTTCAGAGAATCTAAATTGTTGTTTTAAATGTGTTTGAGGAGCAGACTGATAGAATAAATCTTCTCTTGCCCTTCCATTACCAAAAACCTTCATAAGAGAAATAAAAGAATGGCGTGAAATGCCATTAATGAGGTTAGTTGACAGTTTGGCACTAACAATAGAGAAAGATATCTGTTTCTGAACATGAACTGTAGAATGCAGAAAATTAATGGTTGAATTAATTACCTATATTTGAAAGGTTGGCATCAAACCATTCATTCCTATGTATTACTTGGATGTTGTAAATTACTAAAAAGTTTCTGTAGGTTGTAAATAAAAGTCTCATTCAAAACTCTAGTTTTTCTCAAATGTGATAATAACGTCTCTGAAGGAAGAAGGTTCCATTTCCCTTCAGAAATGCTAACAAAAATACATATATGCATAATCATGATTTTTTCATTCCTCATTGACTTAGAATTGGTATATTCCTTATATATCATGCAAAATATAATTTTTTTTCTAAATGTCATTTTATGTGTTTAGGTTATTTCACTCTCTCAAGGTAAAGGAGAGAGTAGATGTAGAGTGGAGCTTAGGTGAGTGTCCCATCAGTTCTGAAAGCTTTCTCCCACAAGTGCAGTATACAAATGTTACTGTGTACAAAGTGAAGAAAATTTGTTAACCTTATAATGCTTCCCATCTAAGTTATCAGGCCATGATAGAAGTGAAGTGAGCATGCTGATGATGGAATGTAATAATTAGGATCTGTGGCCTCCAGGCAACTGGAAATCTTCCAGAGTACATGTCTGGTGTTCTGCTTGTTGTCAAATAGACTCCAACATCTGATGTTCAGCTGCATCATATAACCAGCTGTTTCCCTCTCCCTTTTTCCTTTCTCTTGCCCACCTCTGTCTTCCTCTGACTCCTTCTCCCTATTCCCAGTTCCCTACCCCTCTCCTTCTTCCTCTCTTTCTGATTAATTTTCCTTAGGAATACTTAATACATTCACATTTTATATATTTAAATTGTATAACACACTTGGAATTAGGAATTAGAGGGTTAGAAATTACTTGGAGGGATTTGAGTAAAAGGAGCACAGAAATAATTGGGTAGCAATACAAAAAAGAGGCATTAAATATTTCATAATTGCATATCACTGCACTTGGGGTTTTTTCCCCACAATGAAGGCTAAAGAGATTATTCAGAATTGTGGGGAGTGAAAGCAAAGAATGGTAGATAAAAAATCCTGAAATAATACATGAGAGAGATTTGTATTGGTTGGCTTTACATACTTTCATCAGTATGTCATACTGCTCTTATGATAAGCAGGGAAGAGAGAGGGAGAGAGGGAAGTGTTTTCCTTCACAGTGCAAATGAGCACCAGAGTCAGATGTCTGTTCTTTTCTGCTTTCTGGAGAAGCCAGAAAGTCCTTCCTTGACTCCACAGAGCACCTTGTGAGTTTCACTCTGCATCTGACTTTGGTGCCTAAATTGGTGTCTAAAGATGCAGGTTGGAAATATTTCTTCACCAGGAGCCACCAAGAGTACAATGCAAATATATGCCTATTCTTGAAACACAGGATTAAAGACATATAATTAGCACCTTTTATCTGTTTTCTGTGTATATATGAATTTCACACTCCTACCATTGATTTAGATGAACCCCTCAAAAATAATACAGGAAGTTAATGTAATTATGATTTTTTTGTCTAGTAACTATCCAATACGTATTGCTAGTTTTTTGCAGCAAAACAAGTTATTCCTTGTTCTGTTGCATTGCTAAGTAGGGAATGGTAACACTGTTGGAGCTCAGGGACTGGCTGGGCATCCATTGTTTGGTGGAGAGCAACTGTTTTCATTTGTGTCAAGTGTTTTTCTTGGGCTCTGTTTATCTTTGTTGTTTTCATTTTTCTTGCAATATTATTTTCATAATTATTATTAAAATACTAAAATTCTTATCTCAGCCCATGAGTTTTCTCACTTTTACCCTTTTGATTCTCTTCCCCCATCCCAGTGAGAGGGAGTGAGCAATGTGATTGCCTATCTGGTGTTTAGTTGCCAGTTGGGGTTAAACCACGGAAAAAGAAATGTTGCAATCAGCACTATGCAACAGGAAAAGTTGTGCTTGCTGGTCATCTCTGCATCATGATGCAGTGAAAAAGAAGGCTGCAAAAGTGAGAAAGTATATTTATATTAAGTAGGTTCAGCCACAAAGAAGCAATTTTTGGATTTTACAGGTCCTTGTAGAAAGCTACATGATTTTTTTCATTCATCAGTTACTACAGAGCTTCCTGTTAATTTTTCAGACATCACCATGGATGATTGCATGTTAGGATTTGGAAAAAAAAAACTGGCTACGAGGGAGAAAGTAAGGAAAAGAGATTTTATTTTCCTCCTTTTGCATGAAATTTTCAGAAACTTATGATTTCTGTGCTCCAAAAGGTATTGACTGGACTTTGGATGTGGAGTGTGTTGAGAAAATATTGTGTAATATAAACATTATGGCAAAAGGAACAAAACAAAAAAAAATAATGGGAAGATTGAATTGAGAGACTGAGACTTTGAAATTGAAAGAGAACCCATGCCTCATCATTGCTTTTCTTGAGAATTTTATCTGAAGCAACGCTGGGGGGATCAAGGATGAATTCAGTCTTTCTAATATTTTTGCCTTGTATTCAGCATTGTATCTGACATGCAAAGGTACAAATTAGAGAAGAACTTCAAGTTTTATCATGTTAGTGTTGTTAAGAGCAAATCAGAGGAAAAGATCTTCAAAATAATTTTGCCACATCTCATTTGGAGTACTTTGATCTATGGAATATCTTTTATAATTTCTCTTTTAAAATATTAATCAAAAAATAATTATTTTCTGAAACTCTTCTGTCTTTGTGGGTTTATTATTTTTTCCAGCTTTGTTTTGGCATTCTATGCAAGACTCACTTTTTCCTTAAAAAACAAATGCATTGTTTACTTACTGTGAGAACTACTGGAAACTGATTTGTTCCCATCACAGCTTATTTTTCAAAAAAACAACATTTTTATTGGCCTCAAATTAGTCTAACTTTTTTTTCTATAATTTCTGCATAAAATTGCAAGCTTTCTGTTTTAGTTCCACAGATATTATAGAATAATTACAGCTTTTATCAGTCATTAGTGGCCATTTTCTTACATCAGTGACTATTTTCTGTTTGCAAATTGATAAAATGGAAGCACAGTGCATATCTCCTTTGAGAAGCTGGGTTGGGGTCTCTTCAGGAGTTTGGGCCCTAATTTAAATGATGTTCTTTTTTACTGTCAAAAAAATGGAATTCCTCTGCACTGTGTTCGTGGTAGCGGTAAAGCAACAATCCAAAATACATTTGGAATGAAGAGGATTGTGTATTTTTCCAGGAGAATAATTCTTAGGCTTGGAATAAATACTAATAATCTGCAAAAGAACGCAAATCATGTTCCTTACTTTCAGCTCCACTGAAATATGTGCTTGGAAATAAGTTATTGTTATTCAAAAAAAGCAGGAATTAAACTCTCAGGTTGTGAATATACGAAATGGATTTTTTCTAGTCAATTGCGCTACTTATATATGCATATTTTGCTATAATCTGTTAGTGATACAAATATGTGTTTGCTTCTTTCAATAAGTTTTAGTACTTCAGAAAAAGGCGTGAATAAAATTATGGTTTGTAGCAGTTCATGCATTACCAGTAGTTGCTGATTTAATTCCTCCTTTCTTGGTATGTCGAATCATCCAACAATAAGATACTTTGAATTAGAATTCTAGGTTGAGATTCTGGAGCCAGCTTTTATTTATTTTTTCATATTTACGCAAAACAATGTCAGAATTTTACATTATTGAAGCACAGTCAATATGTGACTGTTCATTAACATTTTAACTGTAATTTTAGAAAAAAACTATTGCAAAGTTTCATTTCTTACACAGTTCAGAAGGGTTCACTCACAATACTTTTGTACCAAAGCCTTCTTCTAGAACTTAAAGTAGAATCAACTATATAAAGTTATTTTCTCTCTGCCTTCTTTCCCACATTTTCATTTCAGCTGCTATCATGAAATCAGACTCATTTGTAGTGATTTTGATTTCTGTGTGACAGATTTAGCTTTGTTTGACATTGTTCGTATTAAACTTCCTACTCATTTATCCCTGAAATACACATTTTGTCCATCTTTTGAAAGGACTTGCAATTTCAAGTGGGAAAAAGCCGGGGTTAAGTTCTGATATAATAGTTTAGTTACTCACATGCTTTTTTTAAAAAAATGCCAGAATTTGGTTTCATTTAACATTGAGTTTTCATACATAGACAAGGTAAACCATATAGAGAGCAAAACAGTCTTTTATTTTTATGTGTGTAGTGGAGTTTTGGAAAAGTAAGTTTCTTGTGCTTGTATACATGTGAACTCACAAGGACATTTTCAAGATTTAGTAGTAATCGTACAAGAGTCAGTAATAAAAAAATACATAAAAATAATGCACATTTTTTCCAACTCTATAAACCTAGTTATTGGCAAAGATTTCAAAAGCGTCTTATCTTGATCTAGACGTCTTTTCAAACAACATCAATAAATAACAGTATTTACCAACCTCTTTCTTTTTGTATACCCTGGAAACTATAAAGTGCAACTTTTCCACTTACATATTTAAAATATTGTTTCGCTTTGAAATTGTAATTTCCAACTGTTTTTGCATGTTCAGAGACAAATATAACTCAATTTGAAAACTTTATATATGGTTCATAATCCAACACTCAAATTCAAATTGTTAGTTCATTTCCATTAACATCTATTTAATTAGCATAAATCTCGTAATATTCAGCTTCTGAATGATGAGAAAGGTTCAGATTCTGTAACATCTTTACAACATGGAAATTAATTGAGATAACAAGCCCTAGAATAACCTATTTTTATTTGTAAGGTATAAGTGAATATATTTAGAAGATGACAGAACAGCAGCATACAATGCATAGCACTTAAGGATGGTTTCCAGTTAGACCATAGGCCTGATTTAAATAATACTATAAAGTTGAGAATAAATTATGTAAGCAAACCCATTCTATAAATCCAGCTGTTTCAGCAGAAGCAATAGGCACTGTGCCTGCTTAATCAGGTGTATTTACTTGCACATGTACAGCTCTTTTGAGAAAGGAGAAAAATGGTTTTAAGTGAAAATATGCTACCTTTCCCCTCTCCTCCTCTATACTAAGTTTGTATCAGGTTTACAGATGGCATGGATGAGCTTTGAAAGAATGATGCTAGGGACAAGCTCTGACTATGTGCCTTGCTCCCTCCCCACACCTCCAACCTCCACACATTCTCTTCCAGCACCCCTGGGAGATTGCCAGTGTCCAGGGGATGTTATCCCTTCCCTGTCAAAGGAGGCCTATGATCAGGGTACTGTACACAGTGATGCAACTGGGTTATAATAAAGTTACATACTAACTAATAAAGATATTCTCTAAAATAACAAAATGTTTTATTTCTTTCAGTTCTTATATGCTCTCTCCCCCAATCCACATCTATATGGTATCAATAAGGTTTTTAGTTCCTTCAAGGTCCTGACTAAATCGCTTCCAAATCTCAGCCGGCAAAGTCATTTTTCTGTTACTGATGGTGGTGGGTGAAGGAATATTAGACCTTCAGGCTTTCACACGGAGGGGAAAAGGGAGAAAAGCTGACGGTCTCTGGTCCTTTGACACCAGTATTGTCCTTGATGATCCATATGCAGAGACAGTAGGAGAGCTCAGTGTTGCAGCAGGACTCATGTTAGGGATAGAAATGGGACGAGACACGGACTCTTGTTCAACAACATGAGAAGGGTGCCCATTTATTTTTCTTCACAACTCAGACTCCAACTCCTCACTGACTCTGACTACAGCAAGCTCCCACTTACAGGCTTCTCTTGCAGACTCTGACTATAGGCTTTTCCCTGCTAGACTCTGACTGCAGGCTCCAACAGCAGGCCTAGATTGACCTCACAGCAGCAATTCTCTCTCCCATTTAGTCTATCCTTCCTCTCCTCTTAGTACTCCTCTAGATCTGTTCCTCCAAATCCTCCCCTGACTAGCAAATCTACCCTTTTATCACACTCATCCTTATTGGATATAGCAGTGACCTGTCAAGGGCGAGGCTGTTTTTGGTAATTAATACAGGTGTGACTCATCCCTGGAAAGGTTGCCTGTAATCCCTTCTGCTACACTCAGTCCTCCACAGCAATGGCCACCACAAATGGCCTCCCATCATCCTGGGAGGATGATGCATAAAGACCTGTCAATGGGACTGCGTTGTATTTTTGTGTTACCTGTATCACCATTGCCACTGTGGTAGCACAGATACTGCATGATCCCCCAGATGTAAATATGGCTCTCTTCTACATCTAGTAACTTTGAGTACTTTTTCTGGACAAGTTCATGAGTTGTCAAGTATTGTGTTGTCTTTTTCTCCATAAGGTACCTTCTTTATCTGCTGCAGCATGCCCTCAAGGAAGGGTATCCTAGGAATAGCTACCTTGGCAGCCTTCTTCGCCTTTCTCTTGCCACAAAAGAGAAGGATTGAGAGTGGAACTACAAATAGGGAGGTTTTGTCACTACCATAAAATCACTTTTGAAAAAGGAAAGTAAGTATTTAAATTCTTGAGAGCATCTAGGTATTTTCCTACAATGTGAATTGCTATTAGCCATTAGTCTCACAATCCCTGGGCAGGATCCAGCACTGCACCTTGTTGAACTTAATATAGTTTCATGGTAGAAACCCTCCTGCATTTTTCACCTGCTTAATGGGCCCTTTCTGATACTTTTCTTCTGCAGTCTGCCTCTTTCACATTTTATCTATCAGAAAGAGCCTTACAGTAGTTCACAGGACCCTGGGGACCTGCTTGTGCGCTGGAAATCAGCAGAGAAGGGTTGTGCTCCTGGTACACCCTGCTTGCAGTAGGGTGAGAGCAGATGGTTAAGGACCAAGATCACTGTCATGCTCTGTGGCTGGAGATGGAGTTAATAGTTAAGGTAAGTGGATTTGTAATACGGAATGTTTTTTTAAGCAGGTATAAGAAAAGAAACTGGATGAATGAATGGCCAATTTACACAGTGGTTTCCTCTTAGCAACCTCTTCCTCTGCTAAGTTTGGGAATTCAAACTGGCTGGCTAGCTGAATCCTCAAATACCCTCACATGATAAACTAATCAGTCTTCATATAATGGCAAGATAGACAGGCAGATCCTAGTATCTCCTAACTTTTCCCAGTCTTAAGAAGTATCACTACCATCAGGTCTAAGCTTTAAGCATCTCTTCTCCACCATCCTGGTTGCCTACCTACCAAAATGACCAGAAAAGGACCAGAAAATCCTCTAGCCTTCTGCTAATTGGCTATGTGCTAATGGTGCATCTTGAGATGCAGGGCCCAGTAGGATGCAGGTCATCCTACCACGTGTACCCAAGAACTGTATCAGAACTGGATTTTAATTTTATATTTCCATGATTAAAATATTTCAGATTTTTATTAAAGTTATTCAAGAACCAAAATCACATGAAGTGAATGGGGATAAAGAGGTCAGATATTCAAAATATTTCTTTTTCAGGCTGTACAGACAGAGCTCTAAGATGAGAATTTAAAGTAGGAAACACCTTAGGCAAAAGAAATTTGACTATTTAAAAAAATAAGTTATTTAACTTTTGTCTTATGCACACAGATTTCCCACTTCCTAGGGCTGTATGTAAAACCTCAGGACATGGTGGATTTGAAAAAAAAAATATACAAATGCTATTGCATTTTTTTGCATCAATGGAAGGTCTTCAGGATTTCCTAATTAAAGCCCATTAATCAATCGTATAAGTTAGGCATCTTTTAAATAAAGATGCTTCCAAACAGTACACTTCATGCTAACAAATTCAAAATCTGTTCCTCTCAACAATATACTTATTCCAAACAAATTGTAAACGGATGATTGTGTGCAATACTATTCTGTGTTGACTGAAAGAACATGCCCCTAAGAACTGTCTCGCACTATGAACGCAGCGTATGAAGTATCACATATTACATCATTCTAAAGAGTCCTTGTTCTCTCTCTATGGCTTCGATCTCTGCTAAAGAGCAATCTTCTGAGACAATAGATTGAGTTCAGACTGAAAATGAATAGTAGCAAAGCAATATCCTGACTAGTTAAAACATAGACCTGATTCTTTGAAAAGGGTAATTTTACACAGCTGAAATCAGTTATGGACAAAATCAAGTGGGAGGAAGTACTGAAACATAAAAGCATGAATTATGATCGGGAATTATTTAAAAATACTTTATGAAATGCCAAAGCCTCCCACAATTTTATGGTCATGAAAGACTACTTCAGTAAAATAACCACCTTAGTTAAACTGAGATGTGAAAATGGCAATAAAAACATTTTTTTTTTCAAAGCTACAACATGCAGAAAAAAGAGAAACATTCAGAAGAGACCAAAGATTCTGGAATGCTGTAGCAGCGCCACAGTCTAGTCTAATATCCTTTAGAGTTAAAAATGATAGGGACAAATTTCATATATTTACTGAGAACAAATGAAATGCAAAATCTGCAATACCAAAAGCTGATATTAACTAAAGGTGCTAAAATGACTAAGCAAAATTCATGAATCATACAAAAATTGCATAAATATTCTACTTTGCTCCTTAAAAACATACAGAAAAGGAAAAGCTAATGTGTCAGTTTTAAGAAAGGTGTAATATCTGAAAGCTGGGAAAGCTGATAGCCAGCAATATCAAGAAAATGGGACATAGGCCTCTATTCATTAAGTATGTAGGCACCTGACTCTGGCAGCTCTGAAAAAAGCAACTAGGCTCTCTATTGAGACCAAAATAATGGGTCAGTCATCATGGAATAGAAATCAGAAAAGCTTTAAGTTTGAATATTAGCTGCCCTAAATAAGGTAATAGAAACTGCTTATCTCAGCAACATCAAATCCTCTGGCACATCAAGGTTCCACTCAACACCATTGGAAAATGCCTTAGATTTCACTAAAATAGTGTCAGGGTGGAGTTTGTTGGTTTTTTTTGTTTTTTTTTTTTATATTTTTTACATGTTTTTCAAGACCCCAGAAAGCAGCTTTATTTTTAGATTGTACTTGGAGGAGTGACCATAGTAAGAGTTAGGTGGCGATATATGTCTACTTCCCAAACTGTGTGCATGTTTTATATAATGACAGTTTAGTGCCAAAACTAGAAATTATTTCTAGTAATTGTAATAATTGTAAGGAAGCTTGGATTAAGGATCTCTCTCTTTTTTGGTAAACTTTCTAATCATTAGGGTACCATTTTATGTAATCTTTTCTCTCTTCTTACTGCCCAATTGACCTGTCATTATTTTATGCAAAGATGTTACAAGTAACTTGACCTCAGTGTAATTTCTACAGTAATTATAAGGGTTTATTCCTTACAAAAGGATGCCTTTGTTTACTGTTTTTGGGGAAGGAAGCTTTGTCTAGGCCTATACTGCTTAATAAAATAAGCTCAAAAAAGAATGCCTGGCTCCCAATGCACAGTGAGTGTATTGAACTCACATCTACAAGATCTCTTTCACCTTCCTTGCCTCCAAAGCTGTCTGGCTGCATGTATGGCTCAGTGGATATCACACGGGCTTTTTATCTGTGTGCACAAGTTTGTACCATGCATAGCTTTCGTGCAGTGTACATAGGACAGTCAGCACACACAAAGGACATAATGCCTTGTTATTCTCCATTTTGGTTTTTGCATAGCAGATTGGTGTTGGTACTTCTGTCATTTTTGTGACTTCTTTCATTTTTGTCACCTCTACATTTGCTGGTAATGTTCATGATGGAGACAGGTTTTGATGCTACTACTGGCCTGCACATTGGATGTAAGGATCTGAGGGTCTTCCTTTGCAGATAATGTCCTTAGACATGGATCAAGGCAAAAGGCGAATGTCTCCCAAATTTTAAGGACTGATGGTCCTCTGAGGGCAGGTCCACATCAGAAAACAGGTTTATCTTGGCAGCACTGTGCTTTCGGATATGGAAGAGGGCCAGCGTGCACAGTTTATACTGTAAGAAAATCACTAAAGTCACGACACTCCTTTGTCATATCTTCTGCAGCCTGCTGTGTAGGGGTTGTGGGTTCTGTCTGCCTGCATATTAGAAGATGTTCTACAATGTGGTGTTGCTGCCCAGACACACAGAGATGTAGTGATGTCTTCTGCCATTATTACTGAGATGCTACCTGCTGCTTCTGCTGAAGCATAACCATCTGAGATGTTGCACATCGGGTGCCCAGTACTGAGTGGGTGCTAACCAGATTGTCATGAAAGCCAGTCTCTTACTACAAATTCAAACTGCAGAAAAAACCTTGAAGCTGAACACCTGTGTCCTGACCTCTGGCTGTTCATGAAGAGCCGAGAAATTGGGGGGTGCAAGGGAACAGGGGTCTGCTACTTCATGGGTAACCATATGAGTGGAGTTGATATGGAAGGTTAAGGATATTAGGAGAGTTGGGAAGTTTTGGGTGAGAATATGTCATGGGTATTTGCCACAAGACAATCTAGATCCATTCCTAAGAGCACGTCCTTCATTCCAGCAGTGCATGGAGGAAAGGGTTTCTCTTTTGTGCAGCAGTTTATGTACCCTCAGATGGATCCAGAAAGGATCACGGACTCCTTTCTAGCCATATATGGCAGGAACATTCCTGCTTGGACAGATGTATGTGCAAGCTGCACAGGGAAAGGTGTATGAAAATTAGAGATAAGAGACCAGCTGCTTTTTTCTGAACCTAATAATATCACTGTCATAGCTAATACGATCATGTTCCCCAGAGATATACTGGGAAAACATTTTGGTTGGTGATGACTCTTTTTTCCAGAGGGAAGGCTCAGTGACAGTGGCACGTGGGAAATTGAAGTAAGATGCCATATAGGTAGGCATAAAGTGGAGATTTTTGGCAGACAGGATAATTAACCACTCAAACAATTGTGATGGAATATACTATAGATATTTTAAAGACTCTTAAATAAACTAAGGCTTTAAACAACTATGAGTTTAATACAGAAATTTCTAGATAAGGTGGTCCAGCATGTAATAAGCAATTAAGCTGAATGTATGACCCTAAAGGCACATTTTAGTTGTAAAAGCTAGGAAGGTGCCTCTTGAAACTCCTTACTTGCATCCAGTGGTCAATTTTCATCATTTGTGTCAGCCAATGAAGGTGGAGAATTAAGCTGCCCTTTTATGAGAGTTTTTTCTTAATACCTCATCAGAATTTTACACATTAGAATTGTTGGCTTCTTTGCAGTCTCCTTGTTCTCTCCTTTATATCAGAACTTAATAAAAGGATAGGTAATGTTGCTCCATCTCTCTTTGACCCCATTATCACAGGTCTATAATTATTCTTGCCAACTTGGGGGATTAGAAATGATCAGCATTTTTGTGGCTTGCAACAGTCGAAACATCACACACTTAACTCTTTTCCTGTATTTTTTTTTCATAAATCCTCTCACTTTTATTAACAAAAGTGTTAAATTGACTTAAAGGTACTGAAGCTGATAATTTCTTCCAGTTGGATCATGTCATAATTAGACTGGTCACATGAATAGAAAAATTATTCCTTGTATTTCACTTTCGGTCTTTATTCAGAGTTTTTATTCAAACATGAAAACTTCTGTTAGGTGTCTGAATGTCTCCTCTCTGAGCAGGTAAGTTATTTTAGAGGTTTGTAGATGCTTGGGACACATTGATTCTTTTAAGTTGGGCTTATCAGTATGCACAATGATATAAAATACAAGCTATTTTCCAAGGTTCAAATAGGAGCCCACTATATACAATATAACAAATTCTTCTCAACCTTCTGACTGCAATTTCACAGCTTTACACTCATGGAGGCCAATATTATGTTTCTTTCTGAAATAACAGCCAATGACAAGCGTGGTTGTCACCATAACCACTTTCTTCAGGAGAAAAGCAGAAAATGCATTGTTTGTTGAGTATAAATTCCAACACTGAACTTGTCACCTATCATCTCTCCAGCTGAGGGCTTCAGACCACTTAAGAATTGCTCCACTCCTCATCTTCTTCAGTCAGCCACCATAGTTTGGATGCAGTCCTGGAAACCCAGTTAGTAAGGAGGAATAGATCATAACATGAGATTTCCAGAAATGAATTCAGGACAAAAGTTATTGCTGCAGCTTCTTTTCTTGTGTTCTGTTTATCTATGTGAAACAGGTGGCTGAAAGCCATTTTCTAGTGCAGTAAGAGAAATATGAAGCAACAACTTCAGTGCTGCAAGCTCACCGTAATGTAAGTATAACCAACTTGCTTTTTGGTAGTACAATGTTTTCTACCTCAAGGTGCCTGGTATCTTCTGGTAACTGACTAAATTTAAATTATTTTTTTATGTCATTATCTTTTTACATTAACGGAGGTTAATTCTCTAAGCAGCTCTCACATATATGCCCAGCTAAGTTTTACTGCAGATTAAATTCAAGTATATAGACAGTGCAAGCCTTGAAAATGAACTTAGGGGATTGCTCATTAGAGCAGTGGTCAGAAACACTACTCATCTGTATCTCTGTCTTGTTCACAAACTCCAAGTTCAAATGCAGCTATTTGTCTCCAGGGAATACTCAAACATTGCATTGGAATCATAGTGGCTGAAAAGTTACATTTTTGTCTCAGCCTGTTACTATTGCTAATGCAAATTCACTAAAGCATTCAAGGATGAAGTGAAAATGCCCTATCTACTCGCAGAAGTTGTACTCTGATGTCTTTTTTAAAATTGACATGTAAGAACTGGGTCTGAAGTCAAATAATGGAGACATGCAGAACTTATTGTACGTTGCTTTATTTTTGTAAATACATGCTTTGTTAAGGTGAGAGGTAGAGAATATTTGAAACTACATTATTTGAACCATTTCTGAAGGGATGTTACCTAAGCTATTTCCTTATACCTACATTTGTCCTATCCTGGATTAACACTGGCTAGTTTGCAAATTCTCTGACCATGATTTGACATTATGCAAATTTGATAGATTGAAAAAAGTATGGAACAAAAGCCACAGGCATACTGGAAGAAAATAGAACTTATTCTCTTACACACTGCTCCATAGTATGGAATATTAATCTTCTTGTAGGTTTTTTATAATACAAATTCTGTTTGTGTTGTTTCTTTTATTCTTCTCATAACAATAGACATTTGTAAGTTAGTCCATTCATGATTCTGAGCATCTATTTTCCATTTCACCACTATTCTCAATTCTCTCTGCAGACATCTTCAAGGCATGCTACACATTTTCTGTCTTCTGCTGTGAGAATGCAGTAAACATGAACAAAAAAAAAAAGCCACATTTGTTCTGTATTACTGATCTTTGCATGATTTTTTTTAACAAAACTAACCTGAAAAATGAAGTGACATTTGCATACTATAAAAATTACAACATATTCATTTTTAAGGTCCAGTTGTTTATAGTTCGCTAAACACTTGCTAAGATATGTAGTAGTCTTGCTAGGAACTTAGTAGTTATGAAAGCTTGCTCTGTGCCGTTAGGAAAAATAATTTTACAGTTAAAAAAATAAATTTGTTCCAGTTATTTGCACACTTAAGGGCAAAAGCCAGCTTGAAATTGTATTTTGATACTTTATCTACCTATGTGGATTGCACAGCCTGCAACTCAAAGTTAATGAATTACACAGGGCAGTTAGACCACCAATGGTCCATAGAAACTTTAATATATTGTGCATACAACCTACAGTTCCTCCTAATTAATTTATTTTTTGTTCTCTCAAGTGGTATTTCTGCACTAAGCAGAATCTAAATCAGCTGTGTATACACAAACTTGAAAAGACATTTTCAAGTAAAATAAAGAAATAGAGGCAGCATAACTAGATGTTGAAAGCATGAAGATGTGAATTCAGAAGCAAAAAGTTAATGTATTGCTATGATACAAAAATACTTTTCTATCTGTGTTCTTCCCTTCTGCCTTAAGAATCAAATATCTAACAGCAAGCTGTGTTAAACAATATGTCCCAAAGGAAGGATATCTCCCTGAATGTGATGAAGGGCTGGAAGGAAATTGAACTGCTAATAGCTGATGACAGCTGTTTACCTGTAGGTTTAATAAATCCCTCAATAGATGTTTCTCAGTGTCTGCTTCCAAACCTACTTGGCCTTCAGAGCCGACAGAATAGCATCAATGGAAATATTAGAACTTTGAGAAAAAGCAAGTTCCAGCATACTAAAGCAGACTTAATAAATCTCATTTCAGCAAAAGAAAGCTTTGCTTTTGAGTTACAATGAAATCCTGATAAAAATTTCAGAGAAAACCTGTTTTTAATACAAAAACATTTTGACCCTGGAAGGTTTTGAATGGTCATAGAGTTTTTAGTTATGCCTATTAAGCAAATGTGATTTAAAATACTTAAAAAATTCTATCATACATCTCTTAGTATGTGTGAACTTACTGAGAGCAGCAATATAAATTGGAGTTAATGTTCAGAATAAACAAGCGAAAATACAAATAATTCAAAACTTCTTGATAAAAAAATCCAAATTTAATCCAAATGATAAAAGCACAGGACGAGTATAGTAAGTTTGTAAGACAAGACGTTCAGATTCTTAGACCATAAAGATTTCAGAGAATTCTTACAGAACTACCAAAGTAGATAGTTAATAGCAACATAATAACACAAAAAATCACAGTACAAAGAAATATATATAATAAAGTACTATACAGCAGATCTCTACAAAGAGGTTTGACACATTTTGTAGAAAAGTGTTACACGTTTTAGCAACTAACAATTGCTGCTAAGAATGTTGAGCCAACACAGAATGAAAAGTAATACATCAGAAGTAGTGTTAAGTTGCTGATTTTAGGAAAGAGAATGTTGCACATTACATATGCTTTCATACAGAAGTATAGAAAAGAGATATTTCTTTGTTACCACAGAATTAGGTCATGCTCAGAGTAAAAAAAAAAAAAAAGAAATCTTAATAGCATTTCCAGTCCAGGGAATTTTTAATTCAAATTTTGTATACCACTGCTATATGGAGTTGTGTGTTGTTATTAACTTAGTTTCTGTTGAATCTTTGGGACAAAGCTTTAATTATGACACTGAGTGAGAGTTTTCTGACTTATGGCAGCTGTCTGATACATTACTGCATTTTTTTTGTTTTCAGAAAAAAGGACAGCATTTTTGTAGAGTCCAACGTAAGTACAAGCAGAGCTCTCAGCTGTTCTGTATTTTTTACTTTCATTTTAGAAAAAAATTAGATTCTCAATTCCTTGTATTTCATTTGCACCCTGTTCTCTCAGCTATTTTACTCTTCAAAATTAACCCAAGTGAATATAGTACAACAATTCATGGCCAGAAATGTATGGAACCTCATGAAAGTTGTCTGAGTGCGGGCAAGTATTATTGTCTGCATTTTTTGCTAGATGAGTGAAGTACAGAAAGATGAAACTATCTGGCAGTAATTCTGAATAGCAATATCAGTCTGAACTTAAATGTGATTTCCAGTATAAAGACTTTTAGACCGAAGATAACTTTTGAAGAAATGCTTTACATAGAATATTTTTACAATTAAAAGATTGTCTGTTACTTTTAGAAATAGAGTCAAAGATGAAGACTGAAGTGGTTCTTGGAGAGTTTCAAAGAGGAAACAGAGTTGGTAAATTTAGCTGCTGACACTCTGCTTTAGGAACCCATTTTAATTCTGAGTTTTCACAAAAATGTTGAACTATAAAATTGGGACTGAAATCACTATCTGGTTTTCCTTTACATATTTGCTCATATGGTGCAAAGACAACGTGATAGACTGAAATGTTCATCATCAATATCTCAAACAATTGATTGGCCATTTCCAAAGCAAGAGAGTGTTTTGCTCATGATGTGCAAGGAAACTGTGCACTCACCGCTGAAGCTACAAGCTGAGTTTTGAGCCAGATAAGGAAAGAGGAAGATAAGATGCAGATCCTGCAAAATGGGATAGTGCTTTTCATTAAGCCAGTGTTCTCCCTTAAAATCTGGCTCCCTGTATATCTCCCCCTACACCCCAGGGGAAGTGTCAGGACATTCATAGACAGGCCTGAAGGTGTTCATCCCTTCTGACGGGGCATGACTGGCTCGGCTATGCAGGCGTGAGAGGCAGTGCTCATGTCTTACAAGGGGTCATAAACCATCATATCAAAGACCTCTGATTACACACTCATATCTGGCCCCTTCCACCAGAGGACTGTGAATGATCCACGCTGTTGTAACAGTGTTGAACTCCCCCCTTCAGGTGTTCCCACATGAACATGAGCATTTATTAACCCATGGAACTTTGTGTTTCATGGGCTTCTCCCACCCCTAATGTATCAAGTCTTCAACCATCAATTCAACCAACTGACATTGAAATTGCAACAATCAAGTCTTGTCTTTGGGTCCACAGGAAGTGATATCTTTCCTCTTTTCTATCCTTCTACTCTTATCTCTTCTTTCTCTCTCTTTCTCTTCCTTATACATTTTCTTAAGTGTTATTTTTATGTTTTCATATCGCTGTATTTCTATAGATAATAACAAAAAGGGCTATATACCTCTTTTCATTGCAACCAAATTGTTCTAAAATAGACCCTACGTGTACATATATGCATATTTATATAAAGGCACTGGTCATTCAGCATCATATCACTCTAATCTGCCCTATCTAATCTGATCTATTAAGAAGCTCAGTTGCCCTTGCCTTCAGGGGCAGGTTGTACCACACAAGCATTTCAGCTTTAAAAATCAGGGAAAGCAGGACAAGGAAAATATATCTCCTTTGAATTTATGTGTGTACCAAGGTTTTCTTTGACACAAATATACTCAAGTCCACTGAGAAGAGAGAGGCCACAAGTTGCTTACATGTGAAAGGATTAGGTAAGTCAAATCTTGTTTAATAAAAAATACCTTATTTTGCTTCCCTGCACATGAAAACAAAGATTTTATTTTTTTGCAGCAGTACACACATTGGGCATTTCATATTATTAAAAAGTGTCCAATCCTCTTAGTTTTGACCAATGTAAAATTACAGGGATGTAAGATGACCAAGGCAAGCCACAAAAACATAATTTCTACTCCTTTGACTGCGCCTCAATCATTATTAATTTGTGTTTAAAAATCCAATTATGCAATGGCTACATTTTAAGTATAGTGTTTCATGATGATGATGATTTGATGATATGAACTTGCTGATGGTTATGCAATGATCTATGAACATGGTAGAAAAGGTTTTCCCCGCTTTTGCTCCCAACTCTGGCCTGCGCCCCACTTTTCTTGATGCCTTAAGTTTTAAGCTTTTCTATTCTGCTTGGATGTGCTTTTCTGATGTGCTAGGGTTATGAAGACAAAACAGTCCTATTCCAGTTGAGAACTCAAGGACAGTTTCTGCAAACTTCAGGCCCTAAGCATAAACAACACGGAAAGACGATGGCCAGTTTATGCAAATGAACCAAAACCTATAAAAGTGTGAGATTTTGTGACCAAGCTCTCCTTTGCCTCCATCTTGGAGCCATCCAGGCAGGGGCCTGCTAGGGTGTGACCTACAAAAGGCCTCTAAATAAATACCCATTTTATTCCTCTCAACTCTGTGTGTAGCCTCTGTTCCAGCTCCTCAAGGCATCATTCTAACAGAAAAAGGAAAATTGGCACATGATACCAGCCTCCCTCCTGTGTCTTTGCTGGGAAACAGCTCAGGAAAAAAAAACAATTTCAGACTTTATTTTAGTAGACACTACATTTTCTTAGATGGGAGATTCATCCTCAATGAGGCACCGAGGACTACAGCAAACTTCTTGACCTACTGGCAGAAATATGTGAAGATGTGCAGCATGTATGTCTATAAAAAAGGAGGAGAAACGTAACCCTGCTGACCAGTGCAAAGGGGTACATCAGCGGATTATTCAATCCTCAACCTGTCTGTCCATTAGGGTCACTAGGTTTTGATGTGATGTTCACTGCATTAAAGGGTGCAAGGTTTGCATGCACTTTCTCACTACTTTAGATGCAAAGGTATAAGGACATCTTTCTAGTTCTTTTCAGTTTTCATATCCAAGTTTTCTTGTTTTCATATCCATGCTTAGTCAAATATCTAAATCTACAAAACTAGATATAAGGGCTCTAATAGCTAAAACCCCACAAGGAGAAAGAAATATACAAAAATTGCTGCTGCTACATAGCTGAAAGCATCACATTGTTGCTGACTTAAAATGCCTGGGTTGAAGAGGCTAGCCTGCAATTGCAGGAATTGAGACTTGATAATTATCATGTCCATTTCAGTCTTTTATCTTGTCTAGCATGCTTTGGTCAATGGCACCAAAGACCATTTTTGTTCTTCAGAACAGGCAAAAAACTCCGTCAGATCTTTGCCAAGTAGGCAGCATTCAGAAACAAGAAGGGTAAACCATTAGACATACTGCAATGAGGTAGGGAAACTTTCTCTTACTGCCTACCTCATTGTTGACTTTTGAGTTTAGTATTCTAAAAGGCAGGATTTAACAATTATATCTCAAAGGGCAATTTTAAATATTACATGGATGGGGTTACATGGAACTAATAAATATAAGAAGAAACAGAAAAGTTCTGGATGAACTTGGTTTAATTGGAGAAAAAAAATGTACATCCTTTTCCCAAGCTATTTAGTAATTATTTTGAAATAATTTTTTCCTTGGTAGTCAGTTTCTAGGGAAAATCAGTTGCCAATTTTCAGTCTTTTTAATTAAGAAGCTTTGGCTAAAAGACAAAATTGCTAAATCAGGCAATGGAATGTTTTCCTTTTTGTAATTTTCTAGAAATAAAGCTGATGGTGCCTTGAAAAGTATACTACAGAATAGAAAAATATGGAAAAAAGTTAGCTCATTTTCCCAGGCCTTTTCACGGTAATATGACCCTCCAAGCTAATTGTCTCATAAGGAAAAAAAAATCTAATTAATTTATGAGAGTAGATAAGAATAAGATGTTGTTATAATCAGTGTCAAGAGAATGGACTGATTTGAACTTTCTTGAGGTACAAAGTGTATACTAGAATATGAAAACATAGATGAGCCAACATATTTGACTTACATGGAGGATCTGTGTATGTATTAAATAACAGGTTTACATTATTATTCTATCCTAGGGAATGGAAATCTCTTTCAGCCCTTGAACATATTCCCAGTATTATAATTTCCATGGCTTCAGACCTTGAAGACTTCTTTTTTGTTCTCGGCATGAAATCCTACCTGCATAGAAATCTTCAACAAAGTTTTCATTAAATGTATGTGCATTACACAATGAAGGAAATGTAGTCTGGAAATACTGTAAGGATCTCTGGGAAAGAAACATCCTAATGGTATTGGATCCTTGAGATAAGTGGTAGTTGTTTTGGGTTTTTTGTTTGCTTGTATGCAATAATGCCTGAAGAACTATTTTTATATTTTTAGAATACGTTTTGATGAGCGCCTTATCTGTCAGACTGATCTGTCCAACAATGCTCAAACAAACCATAGGTTTGTTTTGTATTCCTTCCTCTTTGTATAGACGTAGAAATAATATAAATAATGTCTACTCTTCTGGCAATTGTGAAAAAGTGTAGCTGTATGTTTGAAAGTTGAGATCTAAGTTCTCTGAAGCTTAACTTTTCCTTAAGATGCCAGTATGTATGTACATAATACATATTTTCAGGTGTACATAAAATTATTTTAAATTTTTCCACTTAAAATTATAAAAGCCCACTCTGTTGGATTTTTCTTTTTAATTTTGGTTGGACTTGCAAAGAATTTTTTAAAGAGCATTTGTTGTCTACATGAGCATATTCTTTTTTGTTGTTAAATCAGCTGAAATGATATTCAGTTACACAAGAACTTAAATTTCAACACTGAGGAAGCTGATTAAAACCTATTCAATCAGGCTGTAGTGTGATCAAATTTGGTCTGAAAGGTCAGGCTAAAATAGCTTTCTATCTCTCCATCTGATGTTTATAATCTCTTAGGTTAAATACATCTGAGAGAGATTTTGCTTTGACAGAATGACATGCATATGGAATGAAGAGGGTGGTAGATTTGTTTTTATGAGGAAATGCAAAGAAAGGGGCTTAGAGTATGATTTTCTTCTTCAAGATATGCAGAGCAAGTGAAAGGGAGAAAATAAGCTGAGATACTCAGGGGAGGGGGTGGGAAGAAAATAATAAAACAAAAAAGAGGGATAGAAATGACAGAATTAAAGACAGCTGGTCAGACCAGTTATTTGCAATGTGCCAGCATTTTATTTTTGTATTTAATTTATTTTGTTTTTATTCAAAGTAATGTGTTTTTCTTTATATCTGTCTTCATAAATATTCCACCATTTCTCCCTCTGTTTTTTCTTTTACTTCTGCATTTTCCATGTCTTTCTGTCAAAATCTATATCATTTTGAGAGGAAAGAGAATCTAGTCATGTACCTTATTCTTCCTGCCTAAACAAAAAGCTCCTGGAAGCTGAAGTTCTTGAGGGTCTTGAATGGTTTGAACCTTTCTTTGATCACTAATATTGGAAACATATTTTGATTTAGCAATGAGTATTAACCTAGTAATTGACCTACTAGGAATTTACCTAGTAATTTGCCTATTATTCCTCTCCTCTCCTCTCCTCTCTCTCCTCTCCTCTCCTCTCCTCTCCTCTCCTCTCCTCCTCCTTTGAAAGGAAGAAGAAAACATTGACACAGATCACACAAATAATTTTAAAATCATGGATATTTCCTCTGTCTGCAGTGACATTTTTAACTTTATCCACAAGTATAATTGCAATTCTCCTGTCTATCTTGATCAGAAACTATGGGCAGTATGATGGTGAGATGTTTTAATGTTTGTGTTTGCATGTCAGTTGTGTAATTAAGCATTTGTAAATTCACACTGAATACTTTGAGAATTAGGATCAGGAATGCTGTCCCTAAGCTATGTGGCTCCAGTCCCCACCTTGGAGGGACTGCTAAATGTCAGAGAAGTCTGTTAGCAGCAGCTGAGCAGATCCACAGGACTCCTCTGCTTTGCCAGTAGCTTAATCTCCTGTGCAAAGTCTTTATCTGGATTTGTGTGAGAGACCACTATTTAGCATTCAGTAAGTAGACAAGGCTCTTCTCCTACAGCGATGACCTCCCCGACCTACTAGAGGAAACCAAAAATTAGACTGATCCATTAGAAAGATTAAGACAAAGACAATAATAGCTGCTGTGATTTATCTTTCTGTTTTTATGAAAAGTTCACAAGTTTGCCAAAAATGACAGACAGGAATAGATAATCTCTGCTTTTTATCACTCAGATCAGACAGCCTTAATGTTACCAATGAAAAGACAAATGCCATGCTTCTATTTGTGGAGGCCGAACAAAGAACAGATCATTCTTTTTCCCCTAGGAAACATAAAGTTAAAATTCTTTACTTTGTGGACCAGAGTAATAATTCAAGTGACATTTGGCAAGGTGAAACAAATAGACAGTTATTATTACTAATGTACATTTGTTTCAGTATTTGACACAGACAAGGTCAGAGAGCACTGACCATTTCCTCTACAGAACTTCTGCAGTCGATCTGGGTATGTGACTTTCAGTGAAATCTCTACTGATACAGGGATTTTGTAGGCGATATTAACAGCAAAATTAGATGAAGCTTTATTTTTTTGTAATTGGCTGAAATTCATTCATCTTTTTCTTCTATCAAACCAATGGAGTCTGATTATAGAATTATCTGCTGCAATCATCACAAATTTGAGGAATATCAAAGTTGGATAATTAAAAAATAGCAAAGCTGTGCAAATAATTTGTCAATAAAGGTGAAATAGTGAAGTTTTATTTTATCCCACTTAGCAAAGATGTTTAAAAAAATTGAAGAAATGGTTTGGTATTTTAGGGGGCAGGTTGCTGAGTTTGTGTTTTTTTTGGGGTTGTGTTTGTATTTTTTTTTTTTTTTAATTTGCTGCAGAGCTCTGAATTTACACAGCTCAAACCTATGGCACATGACACCCTCCATGATGGAAAGATAGAGGAAAGAAAAGTTAATATTAAACATGAAGTCTCATGTAGTCCAAATCCACTTCTTGTCAGGACTATATGGGAACAAGGAAATATTGTTTTGTGGTAAATTTTTTAGCACTAGAAATAATCTTTCAGATTCTGTCAGAGGACACTGTATGAATCTATTGCTCTTTCTTTAAAATATAAGAGCCTATAGTTATTCAATAAAATAATGTGTTTGAGCATGTTATTCTGTTAATTTTTTTCATGCAGTGTTCACTAGGATAATTTACATTACTATTACTTAAATTGCTGAATAAATGAGGTTGGGAAGTCTAGACTAACCCCTCTGTTCAAGGGCAGCTACAACAGATTGCCCAGGACCATATTAAGTTATGCTTTAAATATTATTGAACATAATGCTCCAAAATCTCTCCAGGTAACTTGTTCCACGTACTTTTGAATATCAGCACACATTATACCCTGAGTGATTAAAATCTGTACTCTTGACAATGTCATTGAGATGGGTCTGTGCCTGAATTCTCTTTTTTCATTTTGGTGCCAGACACTTACTTTGAGGAACACTAAGAAATTTCAGGAAAATACCTTATACCTCAGTTAATAGTGAGATGACTACAAAAGAAAGGCATATACTAGCATAGTAGAAAACCTGAGGACATTCTAAATTTTATTTTTATAAAATAAAAAAAAATGGTACTACAATGTTCCATGTGCATTGATATCCATATTGGTGTTTCTTCTTTGCAGAAAAAAACAAACCAAAACAAAACACAAAACCCAGTAATAGATCACAGAGAACTAGCTTACAAGTCACTTGCATTTATTGTTGCATAACAATGAACATAGTTGACCATCATAACTTCAGGCAACTATGTTTAAAATATTATTTTTTTTTACTTCTCTTCTCCTGGTTTGACCATTTTTTGAATGTGGAATGTGAATAATAGGATGGGCATAATTCATAGAATTACGGGATCATAGAATATCTAGTGTTGGAAGGGACCTTAAAAATCTTTTAGTTCAAACTCCTCTTCCATGGGCAGGGATATCTTCCATTACATCAGGTTGGTGGTGCAGGGCCCCATCCAACCTGGCCTTAAATGCTTCCAGGAATGGGGCACTCACAGTTTCCCTGGGCACCCTGTTCCAGTGCCTCACCATGCTCACAGTAAAAAATTTCCTCCTGATATCTAACATAAACCTACCCCCTTTCAGTCCAAAGCCTTCATCACTTATCCTATCACTACATGACCTTGTAAAATGTCGCTCTCCACTTTTTTTATAGCTCTTCTTTAGGTGCTAGAAGGTGCTCTAAGGTCTCTCCAGAACATTCTTCAGGCCAAACAGCACCAATACTCTCAGCCTATCTTTAGAGATGAAGTAATTGCATGAAGCATTCTGAGAGGAGTAAGTTGAAAGGAAAAAAAACAACTTCCGAGTAACATTCTGTGATTTCTACCCAATTATTCTCTACTGAGTTCACAAAAGTACTCTCCTGTGCATTATTGAACTTATTTGTTTGAGGAAAAAGCAATAAGAAACAGTAAGAATTATAGATTCTGAATATTGGTTTTAAGAGAAAATACAAAGATTAAGAAACCCTAATGAATTCTCTGAAGACTCCACTGTGCACTTTTTCTTTATTTAATCTTACACAGCCAAGAAAATTGACAGAAATAGCAACCCAAAACTACTTTGTATAAAGTAGACCTTCTGAATTACATTTCTATTATACATTTTCACTTACAGCACCATAAATAATGTGAACACACACTGTACATTACGCAGAATTGGTTTGCAACTTCTTATTCTCCTTACTACATCATATAGGGAAAAAATCCTCACTGTGGACAAATAATGCAAAGCTTTTAGCATTCAAAAGTCTGAGTGATTTCTCACTTCTGCGAGCAAAATAATTCTGAATTTTTTAATACTTTAGAAAGAATTTGTTTTTACTTTATTATGATAGTAGTTTAAAACAAGAAAGAGGGAGTGGGGGGGCATGAACTTGATTCCAGAACTTGTTTGTCATAATTTAGAGGAGTTGCATGTAAATCCAAAGACTGCATTCAAACCAAAAAAATCGTGAAGGATTTGGGAATTTTCTTTTCCTGAGTCCATGGTCTTGGAGAAAAAACAAGTCTGTATTTGTTTAGCCTGTTATTCATAGTACAGGAAAACAAAGAGCTAAACCATCTCCTGCAAGACACTTTTATTCAGTCTGAGACATAGATAGCAGGTAGTTCCTGTCTGTACAAACAAGAAAGAAAGTTATATTTAAAGCACTAACTGTTCTCATGATCCCAGTTTTCAATCACTCAATTCACACTAGAGACAGATGAATTTTTGTATCCTAAAATTAATTCTGCAGATTGTCATAAGGATTTTTTAGTTCAGACCCTGCTAACTTTTACATGCTCAAGCTCATTCAATCAGAAAGATTTCTTCCTGTCCTACTACACAATGTGTTCTTCATCATAAATGAGCAATCACTGAAAGCATTGAACAAAATCTTTTCAGGGAGGGTGTACTTCAGTGTTGCCAATGAACCGTGCTAGAGAACCACTTTTATATTTTGATCCTTTATGACTGCTGCTAGAGAAATCAGAGCTGTAAGGCATCATTGACTTAAAACATCCCTCCTTATGAAAAGAAAAGAATGGGGGGAACAAAGGCCTAGCTACCATGTACCACAGAAACAGCTTTGCATCCTTTGAAGTTGGAATATCTCTGACACTTACTAACCCTGGTTCTCAGTGATAATGAGTACCACAAACATGCCAAGGTGTAAAGGGAACACAGAGAATGGAATATTATTCTATTATTCACAACATTTTATTCCTTATTTTTCTGGATGTGGGATGTGGGATTAGCCAGCAGCATAGGTTTTTTCTGTTCTTCGGCATAAACACACATTATTCATCAGTGGGGGCCCTGGGGCACTGCACAAATGTAACACAGCTGTATGTGCCATCCCCGCCCTTAGCAAGATTAATGGCCAACCCTGAACAACTGGAATGTACAGGCAACCTCACAGCAGACCTACCACATTTGTAAACAGTTTTTGCACAAGCTAAACTATAGGATTCTCAAATTATTTCTGATAACCTTGTATTGTGCCTCCAGAAGACACTATTGAAACTTCTTGAACTATTCTGTCCCCTATGTATTTTCTCCAGGCTTCCTTTTATTTTTCTTGTCTTTTCAAAATCTTTTTGTTCTATGTTTTTCATAACAGTAGTAAAGAGTGAAGGTGAAAGATGATGTCTGAATCAATGCCACATCCTTTAAAAGAGCTGTGAGACTTGCTCAAAGTATGAAATACAAAACCTAGAAGATAATTTAAGTGACAGGCTACAACATTTATGAGGACAAATGGTCTCCTTAGCTTTTCATATAATGAAATGGTCTTTTATTAAAAACAAAAGATACATAATCTTCAGCTATTTTTCTAATTGGGCCATGCAGTCCAGATAGTTGCTTTGATTTCCTTCTTTGAGTGTAGGGAATAGGTTGAAAGAGGTATCAGAGTAATTTAGGTCTACTACGTAATATGATTCATTTGAGACAAGTTCTGTTTACAATCTATTTTTCTCCTAAGAACTCAGTTTTTTTCTCCATAAGCTTAAAAGATCAGTACTACGACAAGTACTCTTTAGTGTCTTCATCAGTGACAAAGATAATGGGATCAAGTGCATACTTAGCAATTTGGCAAATGACTCCAAGCTGAGTGGGGCAGTTGACACACGTAAGTGATGGGATGCCATCCAGAGGGATCTGGACAAAATCAAGAAGTGGGTTCAAAGGGAATTTCATATGGTTTTACAAGACCAAGTGCAAGGTGCCATACCTGTGTTGAGGCAACTCCCAGTACCAACACAGGCATGGGGTTGAATGGATCAGAAGAGAAAATATTTGAGTATCATAAATGCTACACTACAAAGACTCACCTGGTTTTCTCTTTGTTCTAGAAGTCCTGTTTATGAAAAATAAAGCCATGTAGGAAATACGGTGTCTTTGTCTCTTGATGCCCGCATTAAGCTAAAGAGGCCTCAAGCTGACGTTTTTATTTTTTTAAAAAGTTATCCCTTTAGATGCTTGTTGTTAGCTTCACAGCATTGGTCCACTGAAGATTTTAAAGCAACCTTGGTGTCTTAACTTAAGGAAGTTTTAACTACATTACTTTCACTATATATCTGGAATAGATAGAGGGATTTATAGTAATAAAGATTTTTCTGATATCCTCATTCTGAATCTTTTTAAGCACAAAAATTTTCTTTTTATTTTAAAAAGAAAAAAAAAGGTCTTTGAAGACACAAAAGATGTATTACATTGCAGTGTCCTGTAAGCTGCAGTTTCTAATCATGAAAATATTTATATCCCATGATCTCAAAGATGCATTGCTTTTACAGATGCTACTGAAACTGGGCAGAAGGGAATGGTA
This sequence comes from Rhabdornis inornatus, assembly GCA_013397075.1. NCBI lineage: Eukaryota > Metazoa > Chordata > Aves > Passeriformes > Rhabdornithidae > Rhabdornis > Rhabdornis inornatus. The sequence goes on along the minus strand of VWZS01004756.1, from coordinate 147,433 downwards.
AATGGTTTTCAACTTCTATAAAAGAAAGATATCTGGTTTGCTAAGTATTTTTGTGTGCAAAGTAATGGATCATATTAATCACATCCACACTCAAGGTAGAAATTTAAGAGGATTTTCACCTAATAGATCTCATCAAGTATACTTTATCATTTAGTGGTACGACATGCATGAGATTGTGTGTGTGTGAGTGGGTATGTGTTGACACGTATGAATTCACACGTGGATTTGGAAGCAAGAGAGTAAGGGAAAGAGGAAAGCAACCAAGGACTCTCTTCTAAGCTTTTTTATTCTATTCTCTAGGAAAATATTCACTTTCTTATTCCTCTCTGAAAACACTGAATCATTTTAACTGGAACAGTCTTGCATGTATTAACTACATGCTCAGCATCAAACCTCATTCAGCCTTGGGAATGATATAAGGTTATTATGAAATCCTTCCTTTCAGCACTGTGCAAGCTTTCTGTGATTATTTTTTTTCCTGGAAACAAAATTTACAAATTGAAATTAGTTATATTTTGACAGTAATAATATGATAATACCATCATGATTTTAAGGGGTTTAACCCTAACTGGTCTGTACTAGAGCTTCCTTTGCAGAGGGAAAGGGCTTTCTGCAATTACTAGTGGAGCCTGCATAAAATCTGGGAAAGTGGCATACTGTCACTGAACTCTTAATTCTGATGCTGGCAGTTTTCTTTTTGGGGAGTCAGTCTTATCTGTGGCTGTACTGCAGAAATTCATCTTAAAAGTGGTAAATGGCTAAGAGCAAGACTGGGAGGCAAGAGGAGGATGCAATGGAGACCTGCCAGACTCAATGTAAATGGAAATGTGATTTTTGGTTAATATCACTATCCAGATGTCTGCAGGAGAGATATGTCAGATAAGTGAACGGAGGTTTTAAACTACATTGACAGCTGAAGCGTAGATGTTCCTGCAAGACAGAAATTCTCCTAAAACCTCAAAGTGTTTTACTAGGCCTCAAAGAAATCTGACAAATAATTTCAGATACTTCCTTTTCAATTAGCTGCAAAGGTGTTTTGGCCGTGTTTTGTTTGGTTGGTATGGTTTTGTATTTTTATTTGCAACACTGAAGTAATTAGGGATTAGCCTTCCTTATTTCAGTGTTTAAGATGTTGGGTTCGATCATGGTATCTTTGTGAAACAGTTGTATTATTGCTCTCTACATGATCATTTCACAAGAGAAAAATACTTCTAGGAGAGGAAATGAGAATGGAAGAGGAAAGGAAGGAAGATGAAAAGTTCAGGGACATTCACCTGGATATCTGAAAGTAAAGAAGAGTTGTCCTACTGTCACTATAACTTCCAAGAAGATTTAAGAATAGAAAGAGCTTTGGGATCTTTGGAGTAACACATAAACACTTTAGCTATGAGACTTCATTTGTTCCACTTTTGTTCTATGACAAAATAGGTCTCTTCCGTGGTGTTAGAAAAAAATGCAACTATTCCCATCAATTGAGCAATCTTTACAGTCATCTTAGATTAAGGAACACTGGCTCAAACTACTTTTAGAAACTGAGATTTGTAGCACCTAGCTGAAATCTTCAAGGGAGCCTTGACTAGAATAATGCTTTTTCAGGCAGTACATCACACATTTCACATTTCTCACGTATTTTGCATTTCCACATTCATCACATTTTCACATTTCTCACATATAGAGAAATGCATTTTATACTCAAATACAAAGGATGACTTTGAAACTGGCTTGATTTAACTTTTGTAAGAAAGTGAGCATAAAGCCTGCTGCTACTAGTTTTTCCTATTTTTTGTCTTCTCTTCCCCTCAGACCCACACTGGAGTTCTGTAAATTTATATGGCTATATATTTGTACTGTGCTTTGATAGGTATTTTTTTTCTCTTCCTCTATATCCAGTCACTAGCTTTTGGATTAAAAAAGCACAAATAGATACACAGGAGATATGAGTTGGAGCTTTGTCTAAGTACAGCTGAAAACTAATGTTCTCAAAACTTCCCCTAAACAGAAACAGAGAAAATGAGATTATGTAAAAAATACTTTGTCTTAAAATAGCTCTTTATGTTTCAGGAGACTGAAGTGGGGGAGTATTTATTACTTTCTTTCTTTCCAGAAGTATAATTTATATTTCTACAGAGACAAGACAGCAAAGACCTGTGGAAGATGAGATAAGCAAGTGACATTTGAAAATAAGAAATAAATTTGAATGAAAGGAAAAAATTATCAATAATAGGGAATTAGCCTTTTAAAACAGTTTGACTTACTAAGAAGATAATATAAAATGCATTGGAGAAAATGTCAAAAACTTAGCTGAACAAGAGATATATTATGTGAGCTTGATAGTATGACCCTCTCAGTTGTTAAAGTCCCTCTTAGGAACAATATCATACCTTATTGTAGTGATATAGACAAGCAAGAACCAATCAAAATATAGTATTGGTGTAAAATGATGATTAATCTGTGTCTAAATCTGTGTTTATGATATATTCCTACATGCAGAATTTGAAACCTACATTCCTCATAGTAATATTGTTGCTTCAGATTAGAGATTTACAAACTGTCTTTGACAAACTTACGTGATCAAAAACAAGAGATTGGTGTTTTAATCCATCATATACCAAGTCATGCTACTGAATAATCCCTATACTATCACAGTATTAAAGCTATTGTTTTAATTATTGATTATTGATCACATTAACAGCTTCTGCTTACTGAAATAAATCCCTAATATAGTAAAAGTTTAAAAATTGATCATCTTGAGAGGTTTGCTTTCCACATTTTTTGTGTTTACACACAATGTGTGCTTCTGTCAGAGATCAGATGCACTAGTTACACCTTCCACTTTGAATATAAACGGTGTCCAGTCATAAAATACATATTATGGATTTCTTTCTACTATTGAGATCCTTATACAGCTATATCTAAAATCGGTCTTGTTCTGAGAGTGGTGGTTTTGCTTGGATTGTTTTTGCAATGTTTTTGTTTGGTTGGTTGGTTTTTTAATCTTTGTTTGTGGGGGTTTTTGGGAGGGTAATGAGTAGGATAGTTTTTTCCGTAATTTTATCGTTATTACTTACTGAAAGAAATTGTAGAGTATTGAATTATGTATTACATAATTCAACATTAAGTTTGCAGGAATGTCATCCATACAGTTGAATTCTGCTTTTGCAGATACAAATACTTGGAAGTGTACTTTGTTCTAGGCACAAAAGTCATCCAAGGGACCAACCAGAGGTTTGAGTTAAGCACATACATTATGTTACCCATGCTGTATAGATACATATGGAAGATACTTAGATACAAATTTAGCAACAAACTTAGATACAAATTTATACAAAATGTTTTGATTTGAACAACTGTGACTTTATACTCTGTATATGTATATACATATATACGTGCATATAATATTATATGTATATACATATACATAATGTGACTTTATGCTCTGTGTATGTATTTAGTACAATGTGTTTAGTGAGAAAATGCTACCATGTGTCATAAAAAGGATGCAAAAACATTTTCATGTAAAAATGAGCTTTTTCATGCTCATGACGTACTGAAACATTCAATTTTTGAGTTAAATTTATGCATTGCTCAAAGGAAGTAATGGAAAGATGTATGTTTAATAAGGATGAAAAAACCACATATTCCCTAGGCATGCCATGCGATAACAACAAATTCAGGAGTGAGGCTTTTAGTACTTTTGACCCTAGGTTACCTGAAGAAACTGATGTTTAAAGATTCAATCGCTTTTGGGCTTTTTAAAAAATTTATTATGAATCACATCATGAGTTGATTATACATACTGATTAATTACATTGACTAATTAAAACATGATCAGGAATTAAATTTTAATACTTCTTTATTGTAAAGGTAACTTGTGGGACAGGTTAACTGTGGTTCTTAGACAGAACCCAAACAAGTGTTCACATTCCTTCTGAGACAAAATGTACCTTTCTAAAACACTTTCCAATTTTTATATACTCTTTGCAAAGAAATATCTGCCAGTGTTTATGTCTGCTGAGAATCAAGAATAATTTTAAAGCTTCATACTCAACAGATTTTATTTCACTGCCACTTGGTATCCTAACTAAATTCAGTATGACAAATTGCTAGCATCTTCTTGTCTTTATACCTTAGTTTTTCTCACCTGCGAAGAACAGGTATCAAAGCCTTTCTACAAGAGGTGTGAAATTACTACTTGTGATAACACACATGGAAATACTTAGATGTCAAAATTCTGTTTATTTAAATCATACTCCTTTAGATGAAAATAAATCTAAGTAAATATAAAAATAAATATAATAAATTAATTTTTAAAAATGAAATAAAAATTTTAAAAAATGAAAATGAAAAATAAATGAAAAATAAATGAAAATAAATTTAAATATTCTGAAAATCTTTAATCAAAGTAATTAAGTATTCAGATAGATTATTTCAGAATACATAGAATGCACTAAAAGGCCACAAAATAGTAAATATGACCTACAGTCAAAATACTTCACAAATCAGCGTTCACAACACTGAGAAGATAATTTTTGTTTAAGGAATGCTTGGAGAAAAGCTGTCTTTCCCCAAACAATAAGGGAAATCACAGGGCAAGGCAGTTAAAAGGGAAGCTGTCCAGATAGCTGGAAATATAATAGTGGGCTACTAAAAGAATGGACTGAAAGAAAGTTCTTAGGAAACCAGTCACTATCACTAACAGGAGAAACACCAGCTGATCAGCAAGAGCTAATTAATCAGGGGAAAAAACAAGCCTTCAATTGGATTATGCAGCATAATATCCATGACTCTTTGGGATCAGGTGGATATGTTTAGCAGAGACATCTCTACTTCTTTAAGTTTTATAAGATTGTGTCTGATCTTCCCTGCTTCCTTCTGGTGGCATAGTTATGATGTTTTTATGTGTTTGGCCTTTTGTTCTAAAGATCATTAAGTACACTGGCAAAGAGAGGATTTCTCTGTGGTTTTAGTGGGTGGAGGGAAGGTTTTCTGGTCCCAAGGGCGAGATTTATCTTGCCTAAAATGCCTAAAAGCCTCTGAAGTTTAATATTTAATCCAAGTCATTCATTAAGGCTCCTTCTATCATCAGAGGTGAGAGATTTACCTGATTTTAGACAAGGTTCTTAAACTGGACAGGCAATTTAGCTTCTGGAGATCTTACTTTCTCATTGACCAAAGAGGATTGTGATTAGATGGCATTTTAGAGTAGATGCTTAACTTTCCAGTGTTTGAAATTACAACATTAGGAATTTGGACTTAAATTATGAAAGTCTTTCTATGGAGCTGAATAGCTATTTGGGATCACAAAGGAACAAACTGAGTGTCAGCATCCCTACCAACAAGCTAAATGTGTCATGAAATGACTTCTGTGTCTGAAGCCTTCTGATACTTGCACGAGGGACTAACAAGGAGACTAACATAGAGATTTTACACCAGAATTAGTGTTCAGAAACACACCAGGCCACATGTTTCTCTAACTGTTCCTATAACCCTGTCATTTGCTGTACAGGAGACATCATCACACTGTGTCACTACCAGCACTCAACACGGATATAGTGTTGCAGAGGAATTAGAATCAAATAATGGTTGAACTTGGAAGGAGCCTCTGGAGGTCGCTTGGTTGAACCCTTTGCTCAAGCAGGGCCATGTAGAGCTCCATGCCCAGATGGTTTTTTATATAACTGAAAATTGAGATTCTATATCCTCTCTGGGGAACTTGGGCTGGTGTTCTGTCACCATCACAGCGAAAAAGTAGTTCCTTGTGCCCAAAGAGATCCTCTTGTTTTTGGTTCAAGACCATTGGAAATGGTTCTGCCACTGGGCACCACTGAAAAGAGTCTGGATCTGTCTTCTTTGCACCATTGTTTCAGTTATGTATGAGCATTCATAGAAATCCTTGAGTCCTTTTTTTAAGGTGTGACAAATAAACCACTCAAATGAAAGAAAGCTCAGAGGAGGTGGGAAAGGGTGATGATCTCATGAAGATCAGGAAGCGTGTGACTGACCAAAGCTATAGAAAGGAGACAACTTTTTCTCAATTAAAAGGGGACCAAATGCAGCCTTTCTTTTTAGAAAAACAGCTATAACAGTTGAGTGGATCAACAGGTGGTACAAATATTTCCCCCTGAGTTTATTAAAACAGTGTGAATACCTCCCTGAGTTGCCAAGACCAGCATGAGAGGAAGAGCATATTCCTTTCTGGTGAAAGAGGACACCCAGAATTGTGGTGATGAGCATATTCTATGATACAGTAGTAAGAGTCATATTCACATTGTGATTGAACTCTGTATTGCAATTGCTATAATTTTCTACGTGTAACTTAAATTTTCACAAGTGTTAAAACAGAAATCCTGGGTGACATCAACATTCTTCAGATAAGTAAATCTCATATTAAACATCATACTCAGCATTTCTGAAATACTTAAAACAGCCTGGTTAGAGGGCTCTGACTTTAGGCTAAAGAGTCTCACGTCTCTTATTCTTTCCTTACGTGAAAGCTTGTTTAGTTCCTTAATCTATAAATGTAGAAAAGTATAGTGCAGTAATGGAGGCCAGGAGTTTCTCAATCAAATTTATATTTTGATGGTTGACTGCAGTGTTATGAATTGATCAGACAGACTGGATGACACTCAATCAATGCCTGATGCACAGCCTGAGCTGAGGACATTGGCAAACATTTTCATTAGCACTGGATGCAGCAGGCTCCTTTATGTCTACCCTGGCACCACTCCCATTTTGTGATCTTGGTGACAGAGAAGGGAGAGACAGGCAAACATCCACCTGTGACTTCTGGGGTCAGAAAGCCTTCTGTTTCAGCCCTCATAAACAATAACTCTGCTCTAAATATCTTGTCATTTTTATGTGATTGTGTAAAAGTTTCTTACTAGACTTTTGTGTTTGTCTTGATAAAGTGTTGCGTGTCCTAGATACAGTTTGTTTGGAAAAGGCTTTGGCATGAAAAAATGAGTTTATATTCATAGAAGTATTTTGTTGATTGGATTACTATGAATTAGAATTAATCTAACATACCAAAAATATGCTACATTTTTTTAACTTGTCTCATTTGATTTCTACATTTTACTAAGTTCTGTTCCATTTTTATATAGTTATTTTCTGTAATTTCACTTCTAATTATGTAATATTCATTTTACATATTTCTCTAATTTCTTAAGTAAGAAAAGCAACATAATTAAGTTACAGTTCCGTATAAAAAACAAATCAATCAACACCCGTATCACAGGAGTTTTAATGCATTTTAGAGACATGAATGCTGTGACTTCTGAAAGTGTGTATATATGACTTATTCTAGTCACAGGTATTATGTGTGACAAAAAAGTATCACCTAAAAATTATGATGTCTTGGTCTATGGGTCTGCTTTCTATACTGTGATTATTGAAAGCCTGAAAAATTATTTTCCTAGGGAAAGTTACTCACAACAGTACAAGACAAATTATCCAAAATTTAAATCCCAAAAGCAATTGCAAGCAATGATTTATGCATTTTGCTTAAAGAGACAAACAGAAATGGGATGGTGCATTGTTGTGGTAATGAGCAATGCAGGGACCCCAGGCAGGTGCATAGGAGTCCTCCTTATTGCCAAAAGCCTGGCGTTTTCAATCAGTTAGCTGGTTATCAGTTTACATCATTTCAAGGCACACCAAGCCCAAGCCAACCAAGCACCATACACCACGATGTGGACATGCAGCAGTTACTCAGCACATCTCTCATGTCCTTCACATCTCTCTACCCCTTTCCAGCTGAGCCACTCTACCATAGTTTCCCTCTACTTAGGCTGAGTAACAGGCCAGAACTGTGTTACCAGGCCCTCCCTTTATATAGCCTCACATATTGATAACAATTCCCCCTTCTTCATTTATGTGTTGCACGGCTAAAATTGTCTGCACCAGTAAAGCCATTATCTTATCAAGACTACTATTGATCATTCATTGAAACATGATATAAAATACATGGAATACATATCACAATCATTGAGAACATACCAAGGATAACTATGCCATACATTGCTAAATGTTTAAGCCATGCCCCGAAGCCTGAAGACAACCCCACCTTAAACCCCATTCACAATTGTATACTATATGACTGAAAATAAGAAAGGAAAAGATGGAAGAAAAATAGGAAGAAATTATCCCCAAGAAATTATCTTGGAGAGAATGAATCAATGAAAAGCAGAAATTGCTGCAAAACTTCTTAATGCAGTAAGTCAGGAAAGCTTAATTCATATTAAAAACATTTATTTCAATTTAGGGAATCAAGGCTATGAAAGGCCTTATTTCCCTGAGAATCAGGTCATAAAGAAATAGGCATAATAACAGTTTTAAAAGCAATTACTGAATCATTTTCCCACTAATATTTTAATTTTACTGTTTATGCCCATTAAATATCAACTTTCAAGAAACTTAAGTTTAGGAAATTTAAGGGAAGGACTCAATGTTATTAGTAAGAAAATTAGAGTAATGTAGGTTCATTTTCCTGAACTGAGGGAGCAAGGAGTCTTGCAACACTTGCTCCAGCTCTTTGGTACTACCCTGTGTTAGTACAATTGGACTGAAGTTACTTTCTTCCCTGTAGATTTTCTACCCACCACAAGAAATGAGAACAGCAGCTACTCTGAAAGATAAAAATGGAAGTAGAATTTTTCTCCCATTTTTATTGCAAATTACTGTTTATGGCCAAGGTAACCGTACAAAATTCAGATTTTTGGAAATTAAGAAGAATCTTGACTGGGATATCCCGTAAAATAGAGGACTGGTAGCCTGGAATGAGTGAAAGGATGCTCAGAGAGGCTAACAAAGCCAGTTGCATGAGGATCATACAGGGGCCAGAAGATTTATGCATTAAAGACCAGAGAAGAGAGGGAAATGGAAGTTCAGAACTGGTTGTAAAACAGATGTAAAATGGGAAGAATGTCTCTGCTTTTTGAAAAAATATCAGGACTATCACATTAAATGGGGAGTCTCTAGCTTTTTGAACCATCTTTAAGTCAATTCATAGCTTCAGGAAGATATTTTGTCTGTTGCAATACAGAGGAAACAAAATTTCAGGATATCCATCTTCAACATCAAAGACGAAGTGATATATTTGAAACTACTCAACAAGACTTAAGAAAAAAAAATCTTACTTGTGTCATGGGCATACCTCTTTATGTTCTTGTTTTCTGAAAGAAAAGAGTCTCATTCTTTGCATAAGTCTGATGAATCCCTGAACTATGTCAGATATTTTATGATAAACTTATATTATGAATTATTTTGTAATTATTTCCAGGGATTCCACAGCCAAATGGAACATTATTGAATCATATGACACAGAGAAACCTCTGCAGTCTTCTATCTTTGTTTAGTTTTGCTTCAAAAAGAAAAAAAGCAGACACACAGAATCATATCTGAGTTTCTTAAATTCCACATGTAGTAAAACAATGAATTCAGTACTAAGATACAGCTTTTATAGTACTCAGCTTTCTGAAATGCTGATGCCCTAGATATCACTTCTGCTCTGCTTTATTGTGTCCCTCTTTCTGTATGTGAGTACTGATTATTCATCACATCCAATTTGGTATAACAAAAAAACCTCTTCTTTGTAGAAAAAGTGTCAATCTCTCTGAATTAAATATATATAGGGAGAAAGATTTTCTGATTTCAAGCTTACAGTTCCTCTTTGGAATACCACTTATATGAGGAGGTTATGGTTTGTGTTTTGTTCTTCTGTTTCACTTTGCTCTTCTAGCTACATAATTGTTCAAAAGCCAGATGCATACTAATCCATGGGGAAAGAAAATAAATGTCTATAAAACACAATATATTGGGGATTGTTTGAGAAGAAATTTAGACCAGAAGCACAAGATGAACAGATTTAACTTACTTACCTGATGGCTGGAAGGAAGCAAGAAGGTAATCAAGGAAAACAACCTTCATATTTGCAACCTATTTTATACATAAAAATAGGTGGGGTGGACACATAATTTTTCTTTCTCTGACAACTTAATTAGAAATGAAAACTTTCTCAGTATCGTGACATGAAAGGGAAAAGGCATATGTCTTGCATTCCTGAGCAAAATGTATTTCTTTGATACATCCTCCTGAATTTTGCAGAGGTTTCCAGTTTTGGATATTTAGTAGCTCATGAATTTCACAGCTCTGTATTTTTAGAGTAACATGACATATTGTGCATTTTCAGTTTGTGGTTTACCATTAAATGCAGTATCAACACAGTTTAGGACCTTTCTAACTTGGATTGTTTCTAAAACTTACATTAAAGCTCCAGCAAGTAGATAGTGCAACCTAGAGAAACTTATTGGTCTCTTCCTGAAATTATTATTTTTCCAGAAGGAAAAGAAACTTCAATAGAGAGAATGAATCTGGTCTTCCTTTATTTCTGTTATGAATCAAACCAGCAAATTTGCCAGAAATTTAATGTATGAAAGAACACTACAACATCAGAGACAGTACTCATCACTGTACTGTAGTGCTTGTAAGAGCTCAAAGTTCATCATAAACTGAATATTAAATATTTTGTAATTAAGTGATATCCTTAGGAAAGGTATATAAACCTAAAAGGATATCTTTGGAATTATTTTCATAATTATTAGGACAAAGATATCATAAGACTAAGAATTGAGCACTAGCTTCCTCTAAATCTTCTAGAAAAATGTCCCAAGAGAAATGCTTGATTAGTTAGCTTAAGACAAGCTTTGCTGAATGTGGAAAAATATATTGGAAAGAGGAAAGGGAGACAGAAAAAAATGTTTAGCCTGCAGTGCCTGGGGCTTCTGCTGTTTCTCTGAGTCATGATGAATGTCATTTGTGGGTAAGACCCAAGCTTTCTCAGCAGCCACAGATGTCTGCATACCAGAAGCTAAGGGTGAGCTGGGGAAATACACATTGCTTTCTGTGACTGATTCCTGTTCCTGTAAGATGCATGATAAATGTAGGCAGCTTCTAAGGGTGAGACATTAATTCTGGGGTCTATCTTTCAACTCCTTTTAAAATCAGGCATACTGGATCCTCACAAGGAGTTCTATGGATCACTACTAGGTTTTGGAAGAAAGTTTCTCCAGAAGACCTTTTTGCAATATGCTGTGTGGCCTTTTTCTGTCTTGTTCTTGACATGCACAGGGCTTATCTAGAAGATTTATGTTGTGATGCTGCAATTCTGGCAGATGATATTAGTGATTTAGGAAGGACCTATTGGGGACGTAAAAGCTCTCCACTCTTAAACTGAAAAATCAATACTGGTGCAACTCTACTGAGGATTTCTGGATGATTTATTCTTACTAATTATCAATGCTGCAGCCTCTATTTCCAGTTGTTTCCATGGCTGAGATTTCACCTAGTGTTTCCGCATATAAAAAAAAATGACTAGTAGAAAAATAGCTAAATATGATGGTTGTCTACTTAGCATTCAAAGGACCTGAACAGCAAAGGTGGAAAGATGAGACGTGCACACACAATAAAGACAAATCAAAAACCAATTTAAAGGACAGAAAATTAGTATTTAACATTTCTCTAGCTCATAACCCTGACTCACTGTGACTATGTTCATATAGATGAACACCACTCACTATCAATACATCTCACTCGATTTATAGGATATTAACTGGACATATCTTTTGACATATCTTGTCAAAAGCCATAGACGAAATGAAGAACAAATCAATATTTCTTAGAATTAATGGAAGCAGAATTCAAATTGTTTAGAGAACAATGCAGCTAAGTACTTTCTGATTCGATTTACTGAATATTACATCAAAAATTATGTGCATTTCCAAAATTGTGTTGGAAAGCTATAATATAAAATAACATTTTTTGGGGGTTGGGGTTTTTTTGGGGGTTTTTGTTTTTGTTTGTTTTTGTTTTGTTTTCCTTTTTAGTCCAGGGACTGAAATCAAAAAATTGGTGGAGGGGTTTTTTATTGAATTAATGTTATAATATGCAGTTCCTGGAACAAAATGTTCACATCAAAATACCTTGATGTAATAACTAAGATAGAAGCCTGGGAGTGCCTATAATTTAATATTGAATTACATTTTTAAAAGACATCTATATGTACTTTTCTTTTAAACACCAATCTCTTTAACGAATAAACAGATTATACACAGCTTTCTGGGAAAAATCAGAGGTGTCTTCCATTTATTCTCAGTTGCATTTCCAAGTTATAGTTATAATTGCACAAAGAACTGTGTGCTGAAGAGAAAAACTGCTAAGTTCACACAGTCTAAACCAAGCAGGAAAATTTGACTTAAGGGTAGTAGTTCATGGATCCTGATGAGGTGCAACCATGAGTTCTGAGGGAGCTGGCTGATGTCATTATGAGGCAGCTCTCAATTATTTTTGAAGGCTCCTGGAGAGGTGTGTGAGGACTAGAAGAAAGAAGAAAGAAAATGTCACCCTTATCATCAAGAAAGGCAAAAAGGAAGATCCAGGGAACTACAAGCCAATCAGATTCATCTTGATTCCTGGGTAGGTGATGGAGCAGCTAATCCTGGAATTCATTTCTAGACACATGAAGGACAAGCAGGTGATGAGGAGTAGTCAGCCTGGTTTTACCATGGGGAAGTTATGCTTCACCAACTGAATCATAGAATCATAGAATCATTTAGATTGGGAAAGGGTCATTGAGTCCAACTGTTAACCTAACACTACGAAATCATTTCCCTAAGAAGCACGTCTACACATCATTTAAATATCTCCAAGGATGCTGACTCCCCACTTCCCTGGGCAGCCTGTTTCAATGCTTGATAACCCTTCAGTGAAGAAAGTTTTCCTAATCTTCAATGCAGACTTCCTGGAGTACACCTTGAGTATAAAGTTTCCTCTTTACCTATACTTTGTTACTTGTTGTCCTGGTTTAGGGCAAACTTGGGAGGAAACCTCTGAATGGGGTCCCTCTAGGAAACAGATTCAAGCAGTCCCTCCCCCAGCTGGTTCAGGGAAATATTTCCTCAGGGAGAAGTGGAAAAAAAACTGTTTATTTAACAGGCAAAACACTTCCCAGTACAAAAATGAACAACACTAAACAGCAAAACCTCTCGCTGCTCTGAAGAGATGACAAATTCAGAAGAGTCCCTTCCGTGGCTGCAGCCTGGCTCACTCAGTCTGTTCTCAGTCCCTCTGGCACTGGGAAAGGCCACAGCCCAGGACAGGCCTGGTGGGACACAGGTGTGAGCTCCTGCTGCTCCTCTGGGTTTTCAGTCCAGAGCAGGTTCAAACAATTCCAAGAAAAAGGGAAAAAAACCACAGCCCAAGGACCTTCTCTGCTGCAGCTAGCCAGAAATTAACCAAGAGCAAAGGAGAGCTCTCTCTAGCTGTCCACTGCAGAAAACACAGTTTGTGTGAAGGATGTGGGGGAGCAAGTGCAGTCTCTGATAATAAACTCTGCACTTCTTCTCCCCCCCTTCACTCCTGGAACCAGTCTTAAAGCTGCAGAACTCAATATTCAACACTATCAGAACAGGCGACTGGGGATACAAGCATCATAAAGTCACCCCAGGACACTTGTAAAAAGAGACCAAACCCCTCCTCACTGAAACCTACTTTCAAGTAATTATAGAGAGTGATAAGATCTCCCTGAGTATCCTTTTTTGCAAGCTAAGCTACTTATTTCCCACAGATGTTCCTCATAAGATTTGGGCTCCAGACCCTTCACCAGCTCTGTTGCCCTTCTCTGGACACACTTCAACACCTTAATCTTCTTGTACTGAAGGGCTCAAAGCTGAAGACAGGGTTTAAGGTGTGACCTTACCAGTGCTGAGTACAGAGGGATGGTCACTGTCCTATTCCTGATGGCTGCGCTAATTTTGATACATACCAGGATGTCATTGTCCTTCTTGGCCACCTGGGCACACACTGGCTCACGTTCAGCAAGCTGTCGATCTGCACCATTTTTCTCTCAGCAGTTTTTCAGCCTCTCTTGCCCAAACCTATATTGTTTCTTGGGGTTGTTGTGACCCAAGTATAGGATACTTGATAACCTTCTATGAAAAAAATACTTGCTGATAGGTGAGGGCAAAGAAGTGGATACTATTTACTTAGACTTCAGTCAGGCCCCTGACCCTGTCTGGTAAGATCCACTTAGAGAAGATGACAAAATGTGGGCAGGATGAGCAGTGAGGTTAATTGAAAACTATCTAAACAGCTAGGACCTGAGGGTGATCAGTGGCACAAAGTCTGGTTGGAGGCCATTTCTTGGAAGCCTCAGTACAAAGGAGACATGGACATATTGGAAAGAATCCAACAAAGGGTTGCCAGAATCATTGGAGGACCTGAAGCTTCTCATAACATGAGGACAAGACGAGAGAGCTGGGACTGTTTGCCTGGGAGAGGGGAAGGCTTAGGAGCCTTCTTAGGACAGTAAATCTCATCAATGTGTATAAATATCTCCGGTAAATACCTTAGAGAATGGTGCACAGAGGACAGACCTAGACTCTTCATTGGTGCCCAAAGGCAACAGGCACAAACTGAAACACAAAAGGTTCCTTCTGAACATAGGAAACACTTTTTAAATTTTACCATGGTAAATGTGTTAGTTTTACTTGAAGAAGGACAGATTCATAGGTTTTTCTCTATGAGAAAAGCCTCCTTTGAGCCTGATGGGACCAATTGGAGGCTGGTTTAGTTATTGACAGTGTGAAGAACTAATTGGAGAAAGTTAGTTCACTCTGTGAGGACACATTTTGAAGGAGGTAATCCGGAACTGAGTACCCTTTTCTTTTCCAGTGGCAGTGCAGGTAACAGGGCCCGGCCTGGTCCCACTGCAGGCCTGTGGGCCTGGCCATGGACAGGGCAGGGCTCCCTGTCTGGGGAGCTGGCATGGCCCAGCAGGGAGCAGGGGTGCATGGACAGTGGCCAGGGAGACTCAGACTGATGTAAAATCCCAGCCGCTTTTCTCTCCTCTTTTCTTTTCTAGAGTGGCCANAAGTAAACTAAAAAAAGACTATTTAAGTTAGGAACTGACTAAAGTAGATTTTTGTATGTTTGTTTTGTTGTTATGAAAGTTGGGAGAAGAAAGGAAAACATAGTCTGAAAATCTTATTCTGAATTTGGGTTTTTTTCCTTCTTTGTGTAATCAATAAATTTCTTTTTTTACCCTTTTAAGTTTTAGGCCTGTCGTGCTTCTGCTTCTAGTTCTATCTCACAACAAAAAATAAGTATATTTAAATTAACAAATCAAAACTATGACATTATTTAGTGCATTGGCTGAGAAATTCAAATTAAACAAAGGCATNAGTTGGCTGAAAATCCTTTTGTGAAGTTGTAGGTATGGACTGATATCACACTGAAAATTCCTATAAACCGTGGAAAAAAAGACATGGGGGGTTGGAGTGTTCCATTTGATAGATCATTTGACTAAAGTACCTGTGTTGAGAATCTTTGCCCCGAGGAGAGAAGGGAATCTTGGTTTTCTGAAAATGACGCATGAAAAGAAAAAAAAAAAAAAAAAAAAGAAAACCTTTGCTTTGAAGCATTTTATTCTTAAAAGTAGTACCCCATGAGTCTGACATGGCCCACATGCACAGCTCTGGGAAGGCTGTGGAGCTGGGAGGAGTGCCACGATTGCAGGTTCCTGGGTGGATGCAGAATCACGAAAATGAAACCATGAGAAGACTGTCTTTGTCCTCCTTGTGAAAAAATCCCTATAGCCTAACAAGAAGAAACTTTTCTCTCCAAAGTAAACTAAAAAAAGACTATTTAAGTTAGGAACTGACTAAAGTAGATTTTTGTATGTTTGTTTTGTTGTTATGAAAGTTGGGAGAAGAAAGGAAAACATAGTCTGAAAATCTTATTCTGAATTTGGGTTTTTTTCCTTCTTTGTGTAATCAATAAATTTCTTTTTTTACCCTTTTAAGTTTTAGGCCTGTCGTGCTTCTGCTTCTAGTTCTATCTCACAACAAAAAATAAGTATATTTAAATTAACAAATCAAAACTATGACATTATTTAGTGCATTGGCTGAGAAATTCAAATTAAACAAAGGCATTTTTTAGAAAAATTAAATTAAACTAAGACAGTTCCACCACCACAGGTTGCCCAGAGAGGTGGAATCTCCATCTTCAGAGATATTTAAAAGCTATTTGTATGTGGTCTTGGGAAATCTGCTCTAGATGGCTCTGCTTGAGCAACAGGTTCAACCCAGTGACCTCCAGAGTATCCTTCCAAGTTTCATCATAATGTGATTCTGTGGTGCTGTGAAAGTAGTTCCTTGAATTATTAGCAGCACATAATTGACCAGCAGTCTGTGCACAAGAATTTCAAGATCAGTATCTGCAATATAACAGATAACCAATGCTACAGAACATTTAAATGCTATTAGCAACCCCATGCAAGTTTCTGAACATTTATTGTAGATAATTCCCAAAAGCTTTAATCCCATAGGCACACTCAGACCTCTGCACACTCATGCATAAACAGGCTCACGGCAGCTGCAGGAACAGGATCCTCCACCATGGTAATTCCCTTGGAACTGTTTGAACCTGCTGATGGTTGTCTTCCTCTACAGCATTGTCATCTTTGAGGCATATACCACCATAGACAGTTTTGGTAACCAGTTAAAAGCAAAGGTAAGATCCTATTCCTGTCCTACCTTCTGCTGGTACTGAGGCTATACAAGCAAGATTGGAACATGACAGCTACTGACAATGTTCATCCATTATTACACCTGTGTGATAGCCTGTCACAGGTTCCATAGCCCCAGTGAAGTAACTCTTCATATAGGTGTATATTCCACAAATAAATTGTATGACTGCTTTCCTTTTTTTTTAATCAGAAATGAGCACTTTCATTGTTTCATACACTGAACAGGACAATTGCTGGAATCAGTAAACAGTAGCAGGAATGGTAGAGACAGCAGCAGTAGTTTTCAGCTACCTGAGACTCATGTAGGCGAGGTCCAGGGTAATAAGATTCCACTGTATTTTCTGAACTGCATCGGAGAAGAAAGAAGACAAATTCCCAAGGCCAAGGAAGAAGCAGCTTTGATCATCCCTTTCCCTAATGAGGTTTTAATGAAACACCTTATGAAAAATGTGTGCCCAAAAAACCCTTTCATACTATATCCTACTAAGCCCCTACCTATACTTCAAGAACGATCTTGTTTTCTTGTTGCCGTTGCCTGACTTGTTTCAAAGCCATGGAAAGCAAAGACTGAGCTTCACCATGTACCCTTGATCCATAAGCTGAAAAAGAATCTGAAAGCAGGCTATAGTGTCAGCATGCAATGTTTAACCCACTGCAGACCCATCAAGGCCAAAATCCTATAGCTTGGGATTCAATCCAGTAGGACTGACAGAGGTACAAGTTACTTTTCTGTGCTGAAAGTCTTAACCATAAAGTGCTATAATCCTCAAATGCAGCTTTACTGACCCCTGTCCTGGAAGACAAGGGCTTTGTCTCCTTTGTCCAAAGGACATTGTGGCTAAAAAAGTTAGTCACCTACAAAAGAGATAGAGGCCAGACTGTTGGGCAGGGGACTGTGTGACTTGACACAGGCAGGCAGTTGGAACAACCACAAAACCCTGGCTGAAATGTAAAGACCCAATTTGTTTCACTGCCTCGCCAACCAGAGGATCCCAGAGCTGATGCACAAAGAGCAATGCAGGCAACATCAGCGTCAGTCGATCCTGGTGGGGAGGTGGGCCTCCTATTTGCACAAATTCATCAAAGGCTCACCACCATACTGTGATATCCTCTTTTATGAGCCTTTTTTATGATCTCTGAGCTTTGATCTTCTCTCACCTAAGACAGGAAGCTCAAGCATGTCCATGAGAGTGCCTCCAAGTTTCTCCAAACATCATCCATGTTATCTATATACAAAGATTTTACTTCTCAAAACAGGGAGAGCATAAAAAGCAGTAGGCATACCACATGGGGTTTTCCACACTGTTATTCTCCAGGCCTTGGCAACCTCAACTGCAAGGTCACTTGAACAAATCTACCATCTTTCTCACCACTCTTTGGCTTTTAGCCCCTTCCTGCCAGCAGGGACCAAGCAAGTATTCAGCAGTGAGAACTGCTGAGTTCCTGGAATCCTTTTTCCAACCCTCACAGAAGGGCTCTGTCAGATTTTTTTTTATTATTATTCTTTTTTAAAAGCTGTTATTTAAAACATGAAAACAATCTGTCTGGGTTTGGTTTTGTATTGTTTTTTTTTACCCACACAGTGACAGAAACAGTTATATTCACTCACTCAGGATATGAGGCAGCCAGATGTAATTACTCCTGCAAATTTCCAAAGGCTTAAATGTAGATAGCAATAAAACGTTACAGGCATGGGTAGAAGAGGAGTAACACAAGCTGTGACTGCAGGACTACTCTGAAGGTGAAGAGTCTCTCTAGCCTCTGCTACTATCAACTTAGTGAAAATTAAGCATTTAATAGAAGCAAACTGACTGCTCCCAGGCTCTCTTTTCCCTATCTGAGGCTTCATATAAGATCCCTGGATGAGTAATTCAATGACTTCACATTTAGGGGCTCGTAAGCCACCCTCACTCCCCAGTTCTACTGAAACATCTCTGATGCTTCAAAGGGTGTTGCAAAGGTGGTGAGGTTGAGAAGTTACTCTGGGCTCTGAAAGCACATCTCTATATACGGTTTTAAACTGCCAATTTTTAAAACAAATTTAGTACTAAATCACTATCGCCTGATCATAAAATTTCTGGGGGCAGAGACAGAATCAGCAGATGCACCAGTGAGTGGCATGCTTTTATCCAAAGTCTTCAAGTTCTTGCATCAGAACTATGTACTTCTCACCCATGCATATTCTGGAGAAAACAGATCTGTATGGGAAATATCCTTAAGCATCTATCTCTAAAACCTGGAGACACAATAGCAAGGCCTGTATGCCACTCATGCTTTCACTTCCTCCCCACCAGATAACAGATATAACTAAAAAAGCCTGACAAAACATATAGAATCAGAGAATCATAGCATTGTTCAAGTTGGAAAAGAACTTTGAGTTCACCCAATCCAGCTGTTAACTCAGCACTGCCAAGTTCACCACTAAACCATGCGCTTCAGTGCCTGTGTACCCAGATACCTCCATGGATGGTGACTCATCAACTTCCTCAGACTTGACAGCCCTTTCTGTGAAAAAAATTTTCCAAATAGGCAATCTAAATGGGTATTAAGCTATTTCTGGATCTCTCCCAAAGATGTTATACATAGGCTTGTATTCCAGAGGCTACATCCCTTCCAATACAATTTCATTACACAACAGCAAAATGGAATTATGTAATCACAGATATGAATTCCATTTTAAAAGTTAACTGAAAGATTGCACTGCAGTAGACTGCAATTTGGAAAAATATACATGCCACTGGTAAAAAGATAATACTGCTTAGTGAGAAGCACTAGGCTAATCTGATTAAACTTAACTTTATTGGTTTTAGAAAGTAACATAAATCATTGAATCCTTCTCAGTAGAATAATAGTGATTTACCAAACACTCTTGATGGTTTTCTAATCTATTGTTCACAGAAGCAAGTAAAAAGAGAAGTAAAATTAATTTTT
This sequence comes from Rhabdornis inornatus, assembly GCA_013397075.1. Classification (NCBI taxonomy): domain Eukaryota; kingdom Metazoa; phylum Chordata; class Aves; order Passeriformes; family Rhabdornithidae; genus Rhabdornis; species Rhabdornis inornatus. The sequence continues at coordinate 127,920 of VWZS01004756.1, read as the reverse complement.
TAAGGATCCCTGTCCAAAGATATGTTTGAAAAATACCTAGGAAAGTAATCATCTAAATTCTGGCAAATATGAGGTAAGACTGATACTTTCCTTGCAGTTTAGATAAATATTTGCCACTTTATTACACTTCTCTCTGACAGTGGTACTGCACTGTAACAATGATGGATGATAGCTATCTATTTATTTATCCGCTGGGAAATATAGACTTACCAAATTGCAGTCCTGGGACAGGAAAAAGAATAAAAATGAAAATTCAAGAACTTTGTCAAATGTCAGACTCAAAATTAAAAATTTGAGAGTCTTTTTTTTTTTCTTCTTTTACAACTCCACATTGGCATGGGACAAATAGAAAATGTATGAACAAACTTGAAATGCATATAATTTAAAAGTATCTGGTTTTGTAATGGATCAGATCAATTCTCTGAAAGTTTGCCCTTACAGAAAACATGCCGAGCACAACAGACTGTGGGAGATGCCATGGCAGTGTGAGAACTTCATGCTCAAAGCATCACTGCAATGTTAAAACTAAGAATGCAAAACTAAAAAACATCCCTCCCCCCTCATGCCCAAAAACCTTTCAGGGCATTCAAAGAGACATCAACAAGAACAGGCAGGAAGACAATGCTGCTGACATGCATATTGCTCAGAAGCAATAGAAGGAAGAAAAAGTTGGGAAAACTCTGGACAGTATATATGTCCCCACATATGAAATAGGACAGGAAAGTCTGGAAAACTCTGGACAACCTATATGTCCCACTGGAATGTCAAATTCTTACATATATAACAAAAGAGAAATCTTGGATATTTTTTATGACAAGTTACATTCCCAAAATTCTTGTATGCTAATTGGAAATGTTTTTAAGTAGTACAAATTACTTATATTTTCATTAAATTAGCAAGTACCTATCATCAAGGCCTCAACTGTTGTCAGGGAACGAAGGGTTGCTGTAAAATGAGACTCCCTCCGAGGGGAACAAAGGGCCCAATATGAGGACAGGACACAACTCACAGGGAAGTCTGCTGTCTCCTAGGAGCATGGATAAGGGACACTGGAAAAGTCTTCGGTCTATCAAGGCCCTCTGATTATTATCCATTATTTGTTGTTCCAACTGGCAATGACAAAATAACAAAGACAAGTCCAGGGGCAATCAAAAGATTGCAAAAGATTGGTAAAGTGATCAGGGGGGAAAATCACAGGTAGTGATTTCCCCAATTCCTCAGGAACAAGGAATAATACTGGTAGGAATAGGCAGACCTATCCAATCAATACACGGCTCTGAGGTTAATGTTGATGGAAAAATTTTGGGTTTGTTGACCATGGAATGATCTATTTAACACCTGATCAACTGATATCTGAAAGGATGCACCTGCCTCAGAGGAGAAAAAGAGTTCTAGCACAGGAGCTAGCAGGGCTCATTGACAGAGCTGTAAACTAGCTTGGAAGAGGGGAAGAGACAAAACCAGGCTTGCTAGTGATGAGTGGTGGAATGGTGTGCTAAAATTTGAGGAAACAAGAAGTGATGGAATCCCTCAATTTTTTTTTTTCATGAAATATTGGCTGTGTTGACTGTAAAGTACCATACCTGAAATGTTTCTACACCAATTCTTGCAGCTTGGGGAACAAACAAGAGGAGGTCAAGGCTTTGGTCTGGTCCCAGAGACAGGATATCACTGGAGTAAATGAAACCAGATGGGATGAGTCCAGTGACTGGAGTACCCTGTTGGATGGTTACTGGCTCCTCAGGAGGCATAGGCAGGGCAGAAGAGGCAGAGGGGTGACTTTGTGTGTAATAAAAGGGGTAGAATGTATGAAGCTCAAAATTGGCAATGGCACTGTTGAGAGCAACTGGATAAGAACAAAGGGGCAAATAATACAGATGTCATTGTGGGAGTCTAGTATAGACCTCCTAGCCAGGACGCTAATACTGACAACTTATTCTTTAAGGAACCAATGCACAATTTGAAGACACCAGTCTTGGGAATCCAGAGAAGTCCCAGATAACTGGAAGCTTGAAAACATTGTCCTGGTTTTCAAGAAGGGTGTGGAGGAGGACCCCAGAAACAACAAGCCTATCAGTCTCACAGTGGCTGGTAAACTTATGGAGAAGATTATTCTGGGGGGTATTGAAAAAGACCTGAGAGACAATGCAGTCACTGATCACAGCCAGCACAGCTTCATGAGAGGAAAGTCCTGCTTATCAAACCCGATCTCTTTTTATGACAAGGTAACCCACTTCAAGAGAAGCCAGTTGATGTAATGATTTTGGATTTCAATACTGTCTCCCACAGGATCCATGTAGATGGAATGTCCAGCTCCCAGCTGGATAATCACATCATGTGATGGGTGGGTGATTGGCTCACAGGTCAGGTCAAAGGGTTATAGTGAATGGGGTGACATCAGACTGGTGACCTGTCACTGCTGGGGTTCAGCAGGGCTCCATCCTCAGCCCTGTGCTCTTCAACAACTTCATAAATGAATTGGATGCAGGACTGGAAGGGATAATAAGCAAGTTTGCAGATGATGAAAGCTGGGAGGACCTGCTGATTCTCTTGAGGGCAGGGAGGCCCTGTAGAGAGACCTAGACAAATTAGACTGGGTAATCACCAACCATTTGAAGTTTAACAAGAAAAACAGTTGGATTTTCACCTGGGATGGGACAACCCTGGATGTATGGACAGAGCACCCTGGATGTATACTAGACAGCAGTGTAGTAGAAAGTGACCTGGGAATCCTGGTCAATGGCAAGCTGACCATGAGCCAGCAGTGCCCTGGCAGCCAGGTGGGCCAACCCTGTCCTGGGGGGCATCAGGCACAGCATCACCAGCCAGGCAAGGGAGGGGATTGTCCTGCTCTGCTCTGAGCTGGGGCAGCCTCACCTCCAGTGCTGGGGGCAGGTTTGGGTGCCACAATACAAAAAAGACATTAAACTATTAGGGAGTGTCCAAAGGAGGGTAAAAAAGATGGTGAAGGACCTGGAGGGAAAGCTGTATGAGGAGCAGCTGAGGTCACTTGGTATGTTCAGCCTGGAGAAGAGACTGTGAGGAGACCTCACTGCAGTCACAGCTTCCTCATGAGGGGAAGAGGAGGGGCGGGCACTGATCTCTGCTCTGTGCTGACCAGTGACAGGACCTGAGGGAATGGGCAGAAGGTGTGTCAGGGGAAGTTTAGGTTGGGTATTATAAAAAGGTTTTTCACCCAGAGGGTGGCTGGGCACTGGAACAGGCTCCCCAGGGAAGTGGTCACAGCACCAGCCTGAGAGAGTTCAAGAAGCTCAGTCACATGGTATGACTTTTGAGGATGGTGCTTTGTAGAGCCAGGACTTGGACTTCAATGATCATTGTGGGTCCCTCCCCATTCAACTTATTCTGGGATTCTACAAATTTGTGAAGTAAGAAAAGTGAGGGGATTTTTTTATATTTCCAGATAAGTATGATGAATAATGTTTATAGTAGTACCTGCAAGAAGGATATAGAAAAATATGGGGTCTTATACAGTGTATATGTCTAGTTTTCTCTTTTTTTCTAACAGCACTGAGTCTATGGTATAAATTAATAATAACTTTTCCAAACATCATCTTTTTTTGCTTCAACTTTGAGTCTGCAGGTTCTTGGGAAATGTCACTACAAAGAATACATGAAGTTTACTCTGAACTATTCCAGCTCCACTTAAAAACTTTATTCATAGTTTCCTTTTCTAAAACAAGTTTTGGTCTTATAAATGACTATTTTTCTTCTAATTAATCCCAGGCAATCTCCTTCAGTCCTTTGTTTTAATGTGTAAATTATTCATCAGAGGTTTCTTTTCCACTTATGCAGGATTTAAAAAAAAAACCTTTTATGCATAATAAACTTTTATAATCGGCTGTCACCTTAATTGAGAAATTATAATTTTTAACATTAGTGTTCTTTAGGGAAAATTGTTCTGAAGTATCACTCTTGAAGAGAATATGTTTTAGTCCTGTGTCATCTTCTGATTTATCATGGCAATTTTAAGTGTTGCATAATTGTTTTGACCTAAAATTAGAAAAAATATGTTAATGTTTCCATTGACTGAAGAGTATAGCAGTTATTGCAATGTCACTATATACATAAATCAAAGTAATTCTGCTTTCCACTCTCTAATCATGTCTGGCTGGGGGTTTAAGATTGTCATTATCATTTATAAAATGTGGATATATATATATATTTATATAGCTTTGTACTCAGACATGAAATGCCACCATGCACAATCGAAAAGTCAAGAATTCTTCTAGTTGTACTCACCTACAGAACAATGAGTAAAATAAAGAGGAAGAAGTAGAGAAAGAAGATATTAACATACCAGAAATGTGTTTCTTGACATATCTGTATCTTGACTTGTCTCAAAGAATTGGTTCAGGATATAGCTTTTTTGTATTGTTTTATCACCAAAGAAACTAAGACTACTCTTTCCCATTACATGTTTACCACAATCATTTGTGTGTCTCATTTGCCTTTTTTCTGTTTTTTATGTCCCCCTGTGTCTGCTAAATATGTTGATATACCATTAAAAATCATTGTCAACATATTTGTATACACATTCTGCCCAGTTATACTAATTTCTTCTTTTATTTTTAAAGCTTTTTTTTTCTTTTTAAGCCCTTTAAAGAAGTATAATTACCTATTTGGAATTCAAACCTGTTTGATTTGGCTCTTAAGTACCAACATAATACTAATAACAACACCATCATATTCATTATGTCATTACTATTAAGAGAGCTGAACAGAACAACATGTATCTTTTTTATTTTTTCTCATAGAGAAGTTAGTTTAAAAGGAGAAAATAATATTTTAGGGTGAAAAATGACCTCACAAAGAAAGAATTTTCAATTGTGCTGAAGATTTTTTTGTGGATACTTTTATTTCTTTTGTTAAATTTCTGTGCTCAGACAGATTGTGTAAGAAAAACATATAAAATAATGTTACAATACATTAAAACAATATTTCATTTTTCAGTCAGATTTTACTTGCACAATCTGTAACTGCTGGAATGTAATAACCATTGTTTCCCACTAAGATCCCTAGAACACAAACCCTTGCAACAGCAATAATTCCCAAAGATGTGTTACAACTTACTATTTGTTCAAAAGATTCTTTTTGTTGAGTTTATCAGAAGATTGTTTAAAAGGCATAAACTGATACAGCATGTTCACATGAAATTAAGTCTGCAGACAGGCCCCCTGTGAGGACTGTAAATGACTTCCAGATAGCTCTGCTTAACAGCTCTGTTGCCAGTGGGGTCTCAGATAAGTTAGAATAAAACTTACCATTCTTTTTGTATTATTCAGTAAGGAAACATGAAATAAGTTTTACTTCATACTGTATGCTTATTTTTCTAAGATAACTTACTGGAGATTGGGAAAAAATTGCAACTTCAAATATGAGCCTTATTCTTATTTGCACAAGGAAGAGGCTTTTGACCTGTCCCAACCAGCAGTGCACAGGCTGAGCCATGAAATGGGCCACAAGAAGGTTTATGAAGTGGTCATCAGCAGTGAGGCAACAGCCAATATTCCAGGCTTTAGTGATGTGACTTGTTAATTAACAGAGTTTGGACATTTCCAATGAAAGAAGAATAACTTTAAATTATTTTTCACTTTGATTTCCCCTCATGTTCTATCTATTTTTCTCCAATGCATAAAAGAGAAACAATTTTTTCCATTCTCTGAGATTGTCATCTCATAAATTTCTTTCTTATTAAAGCTATTGTTAAAGCTGTTGTACCAGACAGTAGATCTGGATTATAGAGCAAGGCTTATAGGGTGAACACTTTATGTGGTCAAGCCCAAACATTTTTTGGGAACAAATCTGGCAATAGAGAGGACCCTCCAAGCCATTATTTATCTCCTAAAGCAGATCCTGTCATAGGAGGTCTCCTGTTTATCCTGCATGGGCATGTATTAAAGCAGTACACTGTGGCTGCTACTCAGAACAGGAGCGGGTAGTTTTCCGCTTGTGAAGACTGGGGTGCAGGAAATACTCTGAGAGTAGAGAATGTCACAGAATTCCAGAATCATTAGGGTTGGCAGGGGCCCTCATCTAATGGACCTTAGAGATCATCTAATCCAACCCCCATGCCAAGGTAAAGGTGAAGAAATTCTTCCTCATGTTGAGGTAGAATGACTTGTGGTGTAGTTTATGGTCATTGCTCCTCATCCTGTCGTTTCACACCACTGAGAAGTCTTGCACTATTCTCTTAACACTCACCTTCAAGATATTTATTTGCATTAATAAGATCCCTTCTCTCAGGCCCAGCTCCCTCACTCTCTTCTCATACAAGAGATGCTCCAGATCCCTCAATATATTTGTGACCCTCTGCTGGACTGTCTCTCTTTAAGCCTTTTACTGAGAGGCCCAGAATTGGACACAGTGTTTCAGATGTGGCCTTTTTCAGGCCAAGCAGAGGGGCAAGATCAACTTCCTTCGCCTGCTGACCACCTGCTTCCTGCTGCACCCCAAGGTACCATTGGCCCTCCTGGCCACAAGGCCACTGCTGGCTCATGGTCAGTTTGCAAAACACCAAGACTCCCAGGACCTTCTCTGCAGAGCTGCACTCCAGTAGGTTGAGCCCCAGCCTGTGGTGGTGCTTGGGGTTATTTCTCCCCAGGTGCAGGACCCTGCACTGGCCCTTGCTGAACCTCACTGGGTTTCTCTCTGCCCAATAATTCAGCCTATCTAGGTCCTGCTGAATGGCAGCACAGCCCTCAGGTGTATCAGTCACATCCCTGATTTTTGTGGCATCAGTGGACGTACTCAGGGTACTTTCTCTCCCTTTCTTCAGGTCATTGATAAACAACTTAAATAAGACTGGAGCCAGTATTGATCCCTGGGAAACATCACTGACTATTCACCTCCAGTGGAATTTGCTTTGCTGATCATGACACTCTGAGCTTTGCCATTCAGCCAGTTCTTGATCCACCTCACTCTCCTTTCATCTAATTGCATTTCCTGAGCTTACCTTTGAGGATATTATAGGTGACAGCATCAAAAGCCTTGCTGAAGTCGAGGAGACAGTATACTGAACTCTGTAATACAGATATAGCATGAAAGACTACAGAAAGCACAAATATCCAATAATTTCATAATGGCTTTGTTTTTCCCAAGGGGTTTCAGTAAAATATCCTGCTCTTTGTAACAGTGGTTTGTGAGACAGCAGAAACCTGGCTGAGATTTGAATTGAAATGTCAAAGCAGAAAAGATACGTCTATGCATTAGATGAAACACTATCCCATCCCTCTCCATGGCATTTTTAATGTTTATAGCCTCTTCCCCCTCTCAAATGATGTTGTTGTTTTTTTTTTTTAATTTGACACGTATACAGTTGATTTTTTTTCCAGTAAAGGGAGTCCAGCTGCATCATTCAAGGTAAAAGTCTTCATTAGGGAACAAGGGTTTTGTCGGGTGATGTACAGTGGGGATCAACACATCTAAAAGCAAACTCTGGTTATAACCCAGTGTTCTTAAAATAGTTCCAAACTCTGACTTAGTGCATTATAAAGAAATGGGTAATACCAGTAATATAACAAAGCATGTATGTTATATTTGCATGCAATTCATGGAGAAAAAATTGGTTTAGGATGGTGACTTGGCTCAGTGGAGGATGAATTTTTCCAAACATATATTTTTATTTAACTCTTCTGATGACACTGCAGAATGTAGTTGTGCAGAACTCCAGCAAAAAATAATTCATAGATATTCTGAAGCACTTTTAGATCTTCATTACACACATGATGGTCAACTTGGTTGTACAATAACCCTACCAACTCTTCTAATAGCGTGATGTGTAAAAGATCATAGCTTTTCACATCTACGGAGGAATGGACACTTTGTAGGATTCTGCAGCCAAGTTTTGCTTTCAAATTTTGTTATACCTAAGTGCTTAACTTGCTTACCTGTGGTTTCCTTAGTTGTTTTGATAATCCAATGCATAATTTGTATTTTCATTTAGTATATTTCTTCCTTACTTCTAGTTAGAAATAAGATAAATCAAGATTTTCTTTTTTCCAGAAATGCTATAGATTTCTGTGCAACCCTGAGAAAAAGATTTTTGTTTTGGCTCATCCACTTGTGTAATAAGTGTAATAAATATTACATATATTTAGGAGAAATTCAGGAGAACTAAAGTAAAAAAAAAAAGATTTTATTTTCATTTTAAACTTGAAAAAATTTTTGAGTTGTCAGTATTCTTTTTCTTCCTATGAACTTACAGCTGCCATGGGTAACATGGCATCTGAGACAGAAATGTGGCTATCATGAATAACAACCAGCATGCACATACATTGCGTCTATGATAAATTCAGCTTTTAATGCTGAATTGTGAAATTGACAATTTGACCCATCCCAAAGATCAGATAGCTTTGCATCTCATTCTGGAGATTATATTTCTCTTACAGTAGCCAATGAGGATTGTAAACTGGGAATATGGAAATAAAATGCAATACACATTTTTTTATAACATAAGTAATATAAATTTAAACAGTCTTAATTGCACATACAGTAGTAATGACTGCAATTTGATGTGAATGTTTCCTGCAATAAAAAACATTTTTGTGAAGCACTCAGTGAATTATGTATATTACTGAGCATATTCTACAGTTTTGTGTTCATCTCCAGAATGACAAAAAAAAATCAAGTCAGTTATTTCTTGTAAATCATTTGTTCAGATGATTCTCAGGCTTTCTAGAGATGTAACTTCTGATATTTTTCAAGAAAACATTTTTTTTTCAATATATTTTTATCTTTTAGTTTTATATGGCATAGAAGGACTTCAAACACATTACTTACGATGCAAGCTGTACTGTAAATAAGAATGTGGAGATAAAATTGCTAATGGATAAGTGGGCAAGTACCACTCAAACTCATCCTATACACATAACTTAAAAGTTGTGGGGTTTTTTCCTTAAATCAGGTTAATGGTGGATATTGAAGTGTACCTGCAACCTTTTAAACCTTCTGTAGTTATGCTGGAGTTCCTAGGTATATATCCCTTGTTTATTCCTTTTCAGCAGTTAAATGGACTTTCTCTTTGGGCTCTAGAGCACCAACAAAGTACAAACACATTTTCTGATAAGAATTTAGAGACTCTTTGTGTTTTTCTTTCTGAATTCTTGAACAGCTCACTGCAGGCGCAGCTGCAGCATGTCTCCAGTCCTCAGCTCTGGGATCTGGGTCCCTTCCAGAGTTACATACCAACATCTCTTCCCTGAAAGAAAAAGTTGGCATAAGGATAGTGTGTAACTGTGTATTATTGTAATGTGGAGTGGAGATGTGGCATCTGGCTTGGGGACAGAGGAGCAGACCATTTATGCCTGAAACAAGCTGCAGAATTTGCAAAGCAGAGGATAAAACTTTCACTTTAAAGAACCAGAGGAAACAATGGGGAAGAGCAAAATATAAAGACTGCTATTGCCATCAGTATTCATAATGCATGTTATGCATAATTTATACATTTTTTAGATTATCCAGTATATACCTCTACATTTGTAACATATTGGCCAGTACATAGAAACAGCAAATACCATGTTTCTTTGAAAATTTTTAGACTATTCAAGTTCTTTTGGTAGTTGATTGGTGCGGATATTTATCCAATTAAAGGCAGAAGAGTAGAAAAGAAGAAAAGAAGAGGTCAGACAATTATATATATCACTTTATTTAAATAAAATCAGAGGATTAAAAAAAAATAAAGATCCTGTATTAAAAAATACAGAGCTTGTCAGCTGACTTTTATTTTTTTGAGGGGTGACATTTCTGTATAGAAACGTATTTTTGTAAAACTCTGATACGGTACATCATAGGGACAGAATTAACCCATCCTTGTAATGTATGTGGACAGCTTCTGTATCTCTCTTTTGTTTTTACTGTTATCTAAGATTTCAAAGTAATTATAAAATGAGGCCCTGAAAATTCTTTATAGCTATTGCTTTCATCTCTGTTGGTTATCTGCTTTGAGAGTGAGTAGTTTCACTCTCCCTCAAAATGAGCTCCTCTTGATCCATTGCCCTCCGTTTTTCCCTAGTGCCCACAATTTCCTGATAGTTATGCAAGCAGCCTGGGAGCCCTGGGTGGCGGTGGGCACCATCCATACCCCCTCCTCTGGGTGGCAGGGACTGGGAACAGCAACTGGCATGACAGGAGGGGGAGGGCAGCCCCTCTGCCTGGCTGCAGCACCCAAAATTCTCACCCATGAGTATATTTTCACCAAACTCAATTATTCCCTGAGGAAGTTGTCAATGAGGAAGCTGACAATCAGCTGATGGCAGTATGCAGCAACATGTGGGACCTCCACCCCCCAGAGTTTGGGGGCACAGGGGTTTTCCCACCAGCAAGTTTGTGGGTTCTGGGCAGCTGCAGGGGAATATGCTAGGCTGGAGAGGCCTTGGGAGCAGGATAAGTGGGGCAATCCATCCTGTCTGGAGAAGGGACTGGGGCCTGTGAGCCATACCTGTGGTGAGGCTGCATGTGAGCAAACGGAATGCAGAGCTCTGACTGCATCTGTCGGATCAGAGTCTGGGCAGATCACTCCTAGAAGAGTACTAATAAAATGTGCTTACTAACATTTTGTAAGAGTCTTATGGTCTGATTTATCCACAGAGTTACAGAAATTGATCTTGAAACTATTGTTCACTGACTGCTTGCTAATTATGTGCTATTCGTAGATGCAGAAATTGAGTTTTGATGTTGACTGGAGTCAAAGCATGTAAGCTGAACATTTTTTTCCTGAGATTCATGGCATCTTAATGAATAACTTGTCATTTCTGTGACCTTTTTCTTTCTCTTCTTCGCCCAGCCCTGCCTGTTTTATTGAAGCCATGCTAAAATTCTTTTTGAATTTGAATCTTTCTCTTTTAGAAATAAGGTACCAACAAAAGGGCTTTTTGTGCAACTTGCAAATACAAGTCCCTTCTGATAAAGCATGCACAGCTATGCAAGTGGATGTCAATTTCCACATCTTCTTGAGACAGCTAGGGTATTCTGTCTAAGAAGATGGCAGCTGAATCTCCCATCAGGTACCCTGTTCCTTAAAATGCTTTCCTTCTATTTTCAAAACGGATCTCCATACTCCCTGAGATGATGCAAATGAGAGAAACCTGGAGAAAGGAGAGTATGAGCTGAAAGCTGGCAAAATCTTTTGCCATTTAAGTATCACATTCTTGCATGACCTGATTACAGAGTCAGAGAAATATCTTATTGTCAGAGAACGGCCTAAAAACAAGGTCGAAAAAAGCAAATAATTTCTTCTTGTGGGCGAGACAGGTACATGGCCACATGTGCAATTTTGTGTGCAGCTTGATAAAACTAGTCTGCATGTACATGATGCAAGTAATTCTGAAAAAAAAAAAACATAATACTTACTCAAAATACCCATTTAGCATAAAAAAATAAATCCTTTTCTATTTTGGTGTGTGCAAACTTCTTACTAGCTGTCTTTCCAATTGTACTCCTAGGATAATATTTCTTCTTGGTCAATCTTTCTCACATAAAGCACAGTCCATAATATGTATGCATAGACTACAGTTCTCAGATCCCCAGACCTTGGCAAAAAGATTTTCTTCCTAAAACAAGACTGTAGATTTTTCAGTGAGGCCTATGTCTGTGACAAATTTTGGCTGCCAGACCATGGCAGTTCTAGGAAATCATGCATAGGTTTAAATATTGAGTTGTTTATTTTACTTATCCTTTTCTATAATGAATCATATATGCTGAAATTCCCAGAGAAAAAAACGTAGGAAATGTCAGCCACATTGTTGGAAGTCCTCCACAAGGTTAAAAGTATATGAGGGTGGTTTTAATGACAAATTTTGTCAATACTGCTATGGCACTTAAGAAAAACTCATGGAATATACACATCTAGCACATAAGCACTGTGTTTTTCCGGGAACAATTTATCTCTATTTCTGAGAGTACATTTACATTAGGAAAAGATTGGTCTTGTTAATGCGATCTACAACTGAGAATGTTACATGACGCTTTATCACCGATGATGTATTAACTGGAGACTATGACCTGAAAATAATGAACACAGGAGTATAGCTCCACTACCATGACATAAACTCTAGAAACTATTTTACTTTTCTCTGCAAGAATTGAGTGGCCTGTGAATTTAATAGATATGCACTGGTTAGGCCTACATTTTATTTAACCTTTCTCACATGTTTACCTTCATTGACTGCTTGCTGTGTTTTAATACCAAGAGAAACTATTAAATCCACTCAAATATTTCCATTAGATTCTCCTTCTAAGTGGCACTATGGGCAATTACACCTCCTAGTAAGGCAGGTACTCATTGTTAGAACAATGTCTGTTGTCACTGGAGCACAAAATAGTCTGTGTGGCTTGTGAATCGAGGCAGATTCAAAAAAGGTTTTTAATTGCATTGTAGTTCTTTAATGTTCATATTAATTTTTTTTTTTCCATTACCTAAGATCTGAGATAAATCAATTTCAATCAACTCGCTGAATAAGCTTAGAGTCAAATCTCATTTCTCTTTCTTTCTTTACTTCTTTGGATTTCTGATAGGGATTTTTGTGTTACTATGTTTCCTTTTGCAAGGTCCTTTATACTTTTTCTGAGTGCTGTTACCTGACAAAACAATCTTTAATTTGCAAAGCATATCTAGCATTTTTTTCTAGTGGTTTAGTCTTCTCCCTTCTTTTGTAGAAGTCTTTGGACCTCTTCAGCATGAAAGAGTTCAGTGGTGAAAAGTCTCTAGATGCCGAGTGATGGTACAGCTGTCTTGTGATCTTATACAAAATTTTCTCCTTCTCAATTGCCATATTGCAGACATCTCACGCTGAGAAAATTAATACTTATGACTAGAAATAATATGATTCTTGGTATCCAGATGTACTTCATGAAGGGAAGTAATTCATTACTAAAAAAAAATTATTACTTCAGCTTCACCCCAAGGGTCTACTCCTTCTTAGGCCATCTAATAAAAATTATGTTTCTTAATAATAGTGACATAAGGGATGTCTTATCCTTTTCATTTCTAGAGGCTTTAAACATTATTTTAGCAGCTTTGAATACACTGGGTATACTGGGATTTTCTTTTCCTATATGAATTGGGGAGGTCATTCTGCCTAGATAGAAAATTAGATTGCAGTAAGATGTCATAACAATATCTTTCCCAGATTCTTTTCTGGTTTTGTTTGGGGGGGGGGGGGCGTTTTTAATTTTTAAATGCTGAATTACAGAAATTTCTATGTTCTTCTGAAAATACAGCACTGCCATTGCATATTATTTTAAAAACTGAAGCCTCATAGTAGAAGCCTGTTGGAAACCAGTGCATGCAAGCATAGCACAGGTCACAACACAGAAACATTGCTGCAAGGTATGCACCGTTGTGGGTTTTTTTTACAAATATACAAGAAAGGAAACAATGGTAAATCAGAGAGGGTAAAGTAAGCTTTAGTGTAGGTGATAGATAATGAAGTTTTGCATTGGCTTTTCCATAGCATGTTATTCTTTCTGGGGGATTGATGTGTGATTATAATTACACCCCATGAGAAATGGTTTCAAGCTTGCAATCTAGTTTGCTTTGTGTTTGTCATTTTGCAGCTATAATTTTCGGAGGCTGTGTGTTTCCTGTGACTGTTACACTTAGAATAAATTACATAGGTGGAAGTGGGATGCACTGTCAGTGCTCCGTGAAGAGTAATTTGCCTGGTATGAGTTCACAAGGCATTATCTTACAATGTTATAATTAATCAAGTACCTTTTGGCAAGTTAGTGTCAGCTGCAGAGCAAAAGACTGCTGTCACATCATGACTTGCTAGTCCTCATTAGCTGTATAATAACCTTTAAAATTGCAGGGGCAGACTGACATTACTTAAACAAAGTAGGTTCTACCCCTGTGTTCATATGCTCAGCTGAGAAGACCTAGTAACTCTCATAAATAGATACTTTGCAGTGTTAAGAAAAGATCCATAATATGGCCTCCTAATTCTTAGCTTTTTATCCTGAAAGGCATGGTTGTTCATGAATTACAAATTTTATTTCTCTTGTTTCAGAATATTTAAGTGCTCATTAGTGCAGAACAGCAAATTACTGAATGAAGTAATTGTAAGAAATATACCTGTTTTTTATGAGAAAAAGTGGTTTCATGACTCACCTACAATTTAAATGACTGCACAGTGCACAATAGTATGTACTCAAGCCTGACCTCAGCTCAGTATACAACAGGTTACATCTGTCCATCCATCACTCCACAGCAAATCTGGGAGGAATATTGACAGCAGATACAAAATGGTGAAAATCAATCACACCACACAATAAATTCCCCTTAAGTAAATAGTAAGGGCAAGCAGATTCTGCATCTGCATCTGAACAACACATCTGAAAGAGATACACAGGATTAAAAAAACCTGCATTAGAAAAATCACTGCCAATGCTTCTTTCTTTTCTTGAACAGAGAGAAGTAGCAATCACCCTGCAAGCTTTGAGCGTCACAGCTTAGTCTTTGCTCTCTCTTTGATTTTGGATGCTTTCATTTTCTCATGCACAAATAAAAGCACCTTTAGGTGATCTAAAAGGCATATTAAGGCCTCTTTATGAGAAGAAATGTTCACGATTCTGAAAACATGGTCTTCTGAGGAATATCAAATTGGATCTCAAGAACAGAGATGTATGAAATCAAAGGATATTTTCAAAAACTTTTCTCGGTAATTTTGTCTGGTTGCCAGTTAATCACTAGAAGAATATCTCACTTTTGCTTTCCAGGTGCTCTCTAAAGGGACAAAGAAAAAAAAAATAAAAAGAAGAGCAGTGTATTTTGTGAAGAAGAAAATGAGAAAATTGAGGTATGTGTACCTAGTATTTGTTTTGTAATTCTCTTACATGCATCTGTGAATAGCTCTTTCATTTTAATGAGCTCCATCTTTCCTGTTGGATCATGTCTACAGTCATTGACAGGATTTTTCCAGGCAGTATATAGGTCACTTGTAAGAAGTATGAAGAGTGGTACTCAGACCAGCTGTGGGGTGAGACCAGAGTCACCAGGACAGAAGAAAGTCTCTGCTACTTCACCCAAGTAAAGATGAGCTGTAACTGTCTTTCCACATCCACTTCAGACTCATCCTTACTCTGTGAGGGTGAATGTGTGTGAGGGTGGCTGGGAGCTTCCCTCATTGTCTTTGAGGAGGTGATGTTGCCACTCAATGACACCAGGACAGCTATGGGAGCTCTGACATTGAAGATGACTTGGCATATTTTAATGGGATTTTCACATAAATATTTCAATTTTCAGTTCAACTTAACCTTTCTAACATCAAGAACATCAGAAGGGTTTACACACACACACACACACACACACACACACACACACACACAAAATTCAAAAGCAGATAACATCACAATGCAATTCATAAATACTGCACAAAGCTATTTTCTGAAATGCCTCTTTCTGTAGAGAAAAATAGCCCAGGTCTATCCTGAAAATCTGAACACCAGAGGTCAACTAAAAGGAACTCAAATTTAATTCCCTTATTATATGCTTTTAAGACTGTTGTCTGTATAATAGTTTTCAATGTTTACCGTGTCAATCCTACAGTTTTATTAACTCCCAACACCACCGGGTGATGAAGAGGTAAAGCAAGAATTGAGTGAAAAATAGGGTTGAGGGAAGAAATAGTGTTAGTATTCCTAAAGCATGACAATCAAATAGACAAGAGAGAGCCCTCCAGAGATCACAACCTTGGTATATTTATTTTCTTAAAGTTTATGTGTTGGAAATTGAGTTACGTACGAGGGCAAGGCAGGTTAGCAAAAAGGGCATAGGTCATCACTGGCAGAAAGCACCTAGAACATTTTCAACCACTTTTCCTCATCTGTTTTTAAGAAGACAATGTATTTAAATGTCTATGTTCAATTTACAGTCTGGAGAGCTTATGAGTACACATTAATGGCTACTTTTTCTCTTTCCTTTCTTGTATTCAATACTTTTCTGGCAGTTTTTTTTTCCCATCTGCCCAAAACAAAGGTGGGATTCTTATAGAGGTTAGTTAAACAATTAATGCATTTTCATTTTTCATGACATAACACCTGTATTCTTTGTTCTTGGAACCATTTGCTTGTTTCTCTTTTGTTCTCTCTTCTTAACTAACCCTGATAACACATGGTGTTTAATTTGCCACAGAAAAGTTTCTGTGATATAATGTCAGTATAAATTCCAGAGTATATTTAGTAAATAGAATTGTTCATTTTCTCATAATAAAAAATCTACAGAAGGAAAAAGAAGGAAATGCTGAAGTATCAGGTGAGGAACTGTGTTTGCATTCAAGTTATGAAGCTAATGTGATTTCATTCATAAACAAGAGCATAAAACTTGACAATCTCTACAATTAATGAGCTAATGGAAGGGAGGCACCCCATGGCATATAGACAAGTCGGTGTGAACATAACCAGTGATGTGAAGTTATCTTTGAGTTGTGAAGAATTCTTAATCTTTCTAAGCATAGAGGATTTGTTTTGTATGCAACATACATCACATCACAAATGGCTTGCAGTACCTAGATTTATCAGGAGTTTTTAATTCCTGGTGTCAAAACTAAAAACTACAGCAAACCCAGGAATTTTATCACTGATCCTATGATTCTGTTATAGACTCTTTGGCATGTCTTAATTATTTTGCAAAATTGTGTGACTGTGGAGTTTGGAGATTTTTCTGTGAATCAGATAGAGCTGATGAGTGCATGCTCATCTCACAGCCATTGTAGATTAACAGATTTGTACTCAATTTGGATAGTCTGATTCGTTCAGTGTTGTGTTCACCTCAAAATCTGTGGATTTTTTTCAGAATGTAGCAGCGGTGGAAATTGCCCACTTTTTGCACATTAATATTATGTGACATGTGATATGATTACTGAAGCCTTTCAAATTCTGTCCTGGAGTTTTCCAGTACATTGATGGTTTCTATGGTTGCTTCAATGTCAGTGTTAGTAAAAAAATTTCTGACAATTCTATCTCAGCAGAAGAAAACCAAACACACACACACACACACACACACACACACACAGAGATAGAATTAGATAATTTGCTGCATTTGTAGAAAACTTTGTATCACTGATTTAGCCATGAAACTGAAATCTCATGTCACTGAGCAAGAATATATTTCTTTTGCTTGCAACATACTCTCAGGACGAGCCTCACTTTTTTCACATACTCTGATGAAACAGTCTGCACCATCCCTCACCTGTAAATAGACTAACTTTGTATTTGATCAAGCTGAGCTGTAGTGGTCAGTGTTCTGTATCACAATGTTCAGTCTTCTCCTTTGACTTGTTTCACCCATAGACAGTAGCTAGGAAGGACTTGCCTGTGTAGAAGACTGAAGATCACTTTTAGCCCCTCACCTTTCTGAAGAGATTTTAATTTCACTCTTGTCCTTTCCTTGATATATTTTTTCCATTCCTACTGCACCAAAAAAAAGAATTGTTTGTTTGTTTGTTTGTTTTTGGTTTTGTTTTGTTTTTGTTGTTTTTATTTTCTCCTGTTTTGTCCTTTCTCCATAAACACTGGACTTTCAAGTGAACTTTTCAGCTGCTAATGCTATGGGTGTTCCTTAAGTGTAGATTAAGACTCATATTAATTTTATTCACAAGAGAATATATTGCAGAAAGCAAGAAGGTTTAATTGAGATTAGGTTAACTCAGAGACTGAGAAGTGTCAACCAATTACACAGAAATATTTTTTCAATGTACAGGACCCTTGATTTGGGCTGAATATTGTTTGCATCCCTAAACTGTAAATCTTACGTAAGTCTTTCTATAAGATCCTTCAGAAAGTCTAAATCTTTTTACTGATACAGAACTATCCACAGTATTCTCAACAAGAGAATACCATGAAAACATACTTGCTGCATGCTGTAACAGGCTGGTGACTTTAAAAGAGCACAGCAGAAATTCATGGATTTAGGAGAATGTCTAAATATATCTTGATGTTGAAGAAGAAACCTTCTGGTATTTAGATGATAATGAAATAAAACATACCGTCCTTAATGATGCCATTTATTTCAATGCCATTCTGACTGTAAATTTGCAGGGAAAGAGGATATATATATATGGTTAAATTGTCCAGGTAGGTAGAGAGAAGCTGATGTGCCCATACCAATGACACATACAAACTCTAGTTTCATATTTATGTGATTAAACGATACCTGTGCTTTCTTACTACATTTTATATAACATGCTCAGTCTTAAATATTCTTCATCTCTGCCATACAACTACGGTAGATAAAAATAAAAAAAAAAAAATGTAGTAAATTTGAATCAGCTAGACATAGTTACAGATACAAAAAGGATAGTATAGAGCTAAAGCAAAAGAAGACTGAGAAAATCCTCTTAGATTTAAATGCAATTACATCAGAACTCAACTCAGATAGTGAATATCCAACATGCTACTGTTGGCCAAGGTCATTGTTCTCACAGATTAGATAGATATTATTAGGACAGCTATTTTAAGATCAGTCTGCCTTATTAAAATATTAAAAGCTGAAGATAAAATTCCAGCAACTGGAAGTCAAAAGTGAAATAGTTCTAGAGAACTGTAAGTATTTCATATTCTAAGCACATTTAAGAAAAATAGGACAGCAAGAATGCAATGCAGAGAACAAAACACACAATAGTTTAGCCGTCTAACTTCTACTTAGATCTGATATAATTTAACTATTTTGTTTTAAAGCCAAGAATTAAATTACAGCAAAATAAATTGCTGTATTTCTTCTGTTGCCATTATCTGCAAATCAATATCTTGGCACTGCAAAGTAATGAAAACCTCACATTCCTTTGATTCCACCATGACCAGAAAGCAGTCCCTGCTTACATCAGTGCTTGCCAGTCCATTAAATATTTTCATGCAGTGCTCCTGAACCTAGCTAAACCTGAGGCTCAACTCAGCAGCAAGGTGAAATTTTCTCCATCAGATTGTCTAAATAGGCAGCTGTACAGTCTGCCTCCTGTGAAATCTTGAAATCTTTAAAAAATGTACCTACATGTCCAAGACAGATTTGTATGTCTTCAAATATTGATTTATCAAAAAAAAGCAGTTTTCAAGATCTATGCCATATCAAAGAATGGATTGCTGTTTTGAGATCTCCTAATTGTTTCTGTCAGTTCTGTGGGTTTTAATGAGCCTGTACGTCACTGCATCTGAAGAGGGACAGTAGACTGGAAACAATATTTTGCTGATTTCTGACCCTGGCTTTTTATAGGGCCTGAAGAGATGGAAAGCTGTTGGTTTCAGGACTGAAACTAGGAATGATAATGTTTTCTTGTAAGTGTATTTACCAAGCTAGAAGGATCAATGCAGCCATTCAAGTGATCTTATGAGAATCACATAAGCTTTGCATGCTTTTCTAGATGGGGAGAAAGACTCTCATGGGTGGTAGAACAGGTTCCATCTGTTATAGCTCAAAATGTAGATGCTCAGTCAAGTAGTGAATTTCATTTTAATGGTGGAAAGATATTTCCTCCAAAAAAATTTGGGAGAGTGCATGACATAATGGTTATGAAAAGCAACTCTTCTGGAAAGTGTAGGATGTCATATGAGTAATAAAATATCCCAATCTGATCTGCTGCATTATTAGGCATAATATTATCATAAAAAGTGTAGTTATTCTTAGTGTGGTGAAAACTACAGGAAAGCTTAATCTCTTTAGGCAGGGTTATGGGACTTCAGCAAATTTGTGTTATACATAATTTCCTGGAGGAGAATAACTAAAAATATAATTGTTTGCTAAATCCTTTTCCAGTAGTCCACTTCAGTTTTGGTATTTCTCATTTTCTGCTCAATAACAAGATACCGTTTAATGATTGCAGGAGAAATATAGAGCATTTTTTGAAGTAAACACAAATAAAACTTTTCCAAAATTTACTTGAACTAGCTATCTTTGATCAATACCTTCTTTTTTTCAGTAATTGCAAACAGTCAAAATCAAGTATTCACTTGCCACTACCCACCTCAAGTAAAATATTTCTTCTGCGACTTGTGGGATATTGGCACATTGGCTGTTGCTACGCTATTTCATACTGACTACATTTGAGTGAATAATTTACAAAGAATATAGCATTCTTCTGAGTTAGTTTCTTGCCCTGCTGCAACATGTCCATACCCCTATCATTCAGATGTATTTTTCATCTGAATATATTTTAATATATCCATATGCAATTGATCACCTTCACTTTGAATTAGTCATTGAAAGCTGACCTGCAGATATTCTTGAAGACTTTAAGAGACCAGTCTTAAAGCTTTGGTGTGCTCATCACGTGGTCATGGGAGCACTTACCTGCTAGCTGATCAATAACTTTCTCTCCTGTTTTTCCACTAAACCAGCTTCAGAAAACTCAGGTTTCTAATGAAATGTAGAATAGCTCTTTCATGCTTAACAGTGCCCTGTTTGTTTATTATGAATTCAATGGGCCAAGAGTTCGTGAAACACCCAAAGCACCAAATTCAAATACTTTCTTAGATTCATAGACTTAACCTGACTTTTCATGAGACAGTCCAACCCCAGTAGGTGTTTAAAATATGTCCCTAGATTTAAAATATACAAACTGAGCCATTGATTTAAAGTAAGAACATCTCTGTTTTTCCTGTTGCTCATGATGGAGTTCAAGCTATTTTCTCTTAAAAGTACCTTTTCCTTCCATCAAATTTAATACAACTCTAGACTTTCACTCTGTGTACTTAGCAAGCTAAAATGTTGGGGTAAGCCAGGATAATTGTAGAATTGGGCATTACTCAATAGTTGGAAACTCCAAAGTAATTATAAGAAAAAGAATATGATAGAAAAAAATCGCTGTTCAGAGCAATACTCATTCTGTATTCTCAACACCAATCTTTTTGTTTTCCTAGTTTGAATCATCTTGGTAAAAGATGGGGGCATTTTATAGAAAGCATTCCTTGCTTGCATACTGCTTTTTAGCCTGAAACAAAGCCCTGGGACAATGTCAAACCATCATCCACTGTGAGAGCAAAATCGTTCATCTCACTTCTCTTTTCCATTAAATCAGAATAGACTTGCAGCCTTGTATGGGGGGAAAGGAATACTTTTTATCATAGATAGAAATCCTCTTTTCATAGACTGAGAGAGCACTCTATAACAGAGGTGAAACTACCAGAGGTCAAGCAAAGTGCGATATGAACAACTACTGCTTTTGATATTCTAAAGTATGCTTCCATAATGCTAACAGAAAGTTTTCTTGAGTTATAGTGTTTTATTACATCTGTCAGTCATTCCTTTGAGTAGTAAGACACTACCACCATATTCTTTACAGGTATAAAAAATATTTACACTACTAAAACCTTTTAAAAAAATCAGCTCTAAACATCTGTTTTAATATTTCTATCCTTTGACTCCTCTAGCCTTCAATATAGATTTACTTCCCAAGTTCCACTTGGTGTTTTACAAGCTGCATTCATATTCATACCTTTTGACTGAGTGTGTGTTATTTAGAAAGTATAAATCCTTTCTGCATTTCCCTGGTGAGTCAGTAGGCTTATTTTCTGCCAAATGACCATTTTCTTTAAGCACAAACAAAACGGAAAAGTTCTTTAATGAAATAAATATTGCCAAAAAAAGCCAAAAAAGCAAAAAACAAACAAGCAAAACAAACAAACAACAAAAGAAACAAAGCAAAGCAAATAAAAAACCACAAAACTCCCCCCAAAAAACCCAGTCAACCAACCAACAAACTTACCAACCAACCAACCAACCAACCAAAAATAAAAATAAATAATTCAATAATTTGCTTACTAGATGAAGACTGACACTTTCTCAGGGCTTATTTAAAGAAGAAATTACGTTTCATTACTGCAAAAAGGACAAGCTGCACTTATACTGGTTTCTAAGAAACTTCCCCTCTCAAATTGAACCCAGAGACAGAGAATAGCCCTTCCATCCAGAGACAATTGTATCAAAGGTCTCAATGTCATGCCTCCCAATTTTGATTATTCAAACATGTAACATCTTTAGGCAGCATCTTTTACCCGAGTCAGATCTCCAAAAGGGAATGTAAATATCTCCAAATGATCAAAACAGTACATTGCAGGGCAGGCTTTGGGTTCCCCCTCAGCACATCACCTGGATGTCTACTTGCTTGAGTTTGGTGGTAAAATTTTTGGAAGCATGGAGGAAGACAGATCTTCCATTCAGTCAAGCTAAGTGTAAAACTTATTCCTATTGGCTATCTAGTTATGAATCAGCTATTAATGGCCACAGCCTTCTGTCTCATTTTTTAAAAGGTTGGGAAAGGCCTTCAAGCCTTTTGTTACATTTATCATGGTAAACAAACTATATGAATTAAAAAGACACGATAAGTAACTTACCAAAATTGCAGCCTTTTGCCCTGCATCTCATGTTAGCCTATGTTTTGTTTCCCACAATTTCATGATTCTGCTTTATTTAATTTATTCTAAACATTAAATGACTCATACATTTTCTTATATTCATTCAGAAATACCAACAGTGTTTCTGTTTTGAACCAGATCTAAATATTTTTTAATTCCACTGAAGATAGTAATGACTATCTTATGCTTTTTTACGTAGGTTCATTTCAATTAAACCACTCTGAGATGTGAAATAATTGTGGAATTTAGTGCATACAGTTTCACTAAAGGCAGAAATGTTTTTATGTCCTATCTCAAATATATGAGGAAAAAAAATTGAGGTTTCTATCTGAAGAAGCAAAGGGTGCAGTATAATCTGTTCAACTCCTTCTTTATAAATAAATGGTAGTTTTTCAGCATTTTTCAACTCTAATATATGTTTGCAGCTTTTCTGTTTATTTATAATGACAAAGATAGGTTAAAAAAAAAGGATAAGTGGATATAATTGTTGAATTTATAGCTATTGAAAAGTAGCATACACTGTACATGGTTAGGAAATTATCTGATATTTATGAAGTCCCCATTTTCTATGAATATAAAATTCAATAATTATTGCTGTCACTATTTGCTATTTCTATGCAATTTGCTGTAATTTAAAGGAATTTGAGGTTTTTGGTTGCATTTAGAAAGTGATAGATGTTTACTAGTTATTCCTCTCAGTTTAAGCTATCAGATATTTTATTAAAAATAGGTATGAATCTATAATTTGATATATCTCAAATCTTTTTTAAAGTGCCTGATTAAACTGATAGTATCTTCTTCCCAATTTTCTCATCCCACCTATTTTTATGCTATATGATATTGATTTATATTATACTGTATTTTTACCTATTCTTAGTTATTTCTTAAGAAAGAGCATAATTGGCAATCACTACTGAGACAACTTGTTCTTTCATTTTCTAGCTATAGGAGTGTTTCAAATATTTAGTGGGATGGATTCTTCATTCCTAGAATTATTCTACTCCTGCTGTCTTCCTAGCCTTGACTATGGGATCTAACAGGTCTTCTCAGCTTTGGGGTCTACAACCATGTTGTCTTATCCCCACAGGAGGATGAGGTTTGGGCTGACATTGCAAAGTTAGGCCTACACTCTGGGATGCACTTCAGCTTTTCTTTTTCAATTGGTGAATCATGGGCAATTATTTTTCACAATTTTCTTTCTTAACTGCATAAGTCAATTGCATTTTTTAAAATGATGTAAAAGCAATGTCGGAAAGCTATGAGTCATTTTCTTTTGGAGCAACACTTGTTAGAAAGACAAGTACCTTCATGCTACTGCAGGAAGGAAAAACCTGAATTCTAACTTTGAAAATTATATATGAAGGGCAATAGATGTTCACACAATTAATGAGGCGTGCTTCATTGATGGCTTTGATATAAGAAGGCTTATAAAACTGTCAAAAATGATTCAAAGAGTATTTTTTACAACAAGACTGTGACCTAAACCACACATAATATGTTAGGTTTAGTAGGCGTTCTACACCTCAGTTATCAAAGGAACTATATATAAACTTAAAATAAAGCACTTGTGCTGTATAGGAAACTGACTTGTCTCCAAAATAAACTCATGAAAGGGAAGATATAAAATAATTTGGAATATAATTTTATAATGGATAAATGAAATATTGGGTTGATTCACTGACAAGACACCTAAATGTTCAGGAAGATGCTTACTGCCATTTTATGCTTAGGTATGTAAAAAATGTGTGGCAATAAACTAATGATTAAATCATACTAAAATTCTAGCTGACCTGCGAAGAAGCTAACTGAAGTAATGCAAACCAAAATTGCAACAATTTCTTAATATTGTTCTTAATCTATTTGAAAATTTGAGTAGGTAAATCAGGGCAGGAGATAGATCACTTTGTCAGCTCTAATTTTTGTCCTGACACCTTGAGATCTAATGCCATCTTTAGCAGCTCTCTGCGGTGTCTGAAATGACAAAAAAAAATCAATAAATCCATGTCTCCAAACAGCCATAGATCGATTCAGCCAAATATTCAAGCAAATCATCCAGTAATTTTACTCCTACTTCATTAGTTTATGAACATGCATAAAGAAATATGATGTATAACACCATACTGCTGTAATACAGGGATCAGTTATGTTTCCTGAAACATTATTTGATCTAATATTCAGAGCCATCTTAGAAAATATGTTTATTCTGCTACAGGTATATTCATATACTTAGGAAAATATGAAGAAGCAATTATCATTTTAAAAAGTAATATAATTGCTTTTTATGCCTTAAGTTGTCTTAAAGAATAGCCTGTAAGGACTATTTTAAAAATTGAGTCATCATTAAATTTTTATATCAAAAATACTGTCACCTCTCCATTTCAGTCCATTAGATGAATACTGGTCTTAAAAAAGTATACAGCTTCTAGATATCAGCAAACAACATAAAAGAAGAAAGAAAGAAAGAAAATTAGAAAGTAATTATTGCAATCTGAAACAATTGCATGCTGTGGGTATTTTCAGATTGGAATAAACATTCACGTTTCTTTCCCACAAAACTTAAGAGTGAATAAGAAACAGTATGTTTAACAACAACTAAAAATTAATGTTGTATCAATGTATGAATGTCTCCAATATATGTAGACATTAAAAAAGGAAAAACAAATTTCTGATCTCTGTTACTAATGTCCCTGCCTGTATGCACATGTGCTTTTTTAAGTGGGGAAGGAAGATGTGGAAAATAAATCTATAGCTATTATTTCCATAATGCTACATAGAGGAAACAATCAAAATTATATTTTCTCCTCCGTATTCACCATATAAATTTGGTTTTGTGCTCTTGTGTCTACACAAATTTGTCTACAGAAGACAAATTTTAAAAATCATCTATACAGTGATTTTGTGATGAGTTTCTATGAAAAAGAAGTATTAACAAAAATCTAAGCTTTGAGAAGGATACATCAATAAAACTTGGCCAAAAAGAAATGAAAATTTATAGGAAGCCCCCTGAAAATGGTCCTGTTTTTAATATATCCACAGCTCACCAAAACTTCTCTCATCAAATGTTCTTTAACACTTTCTGTTCTCACACTCTGACTTCAAGTCATGTTTTCTGAGAGGTGTGAAGGACATACTGAAATCAATGAAAAATTTTCCATGCTCTTCCTTGAACTTCAGTCACTGAATCTGGGTTAGTAATCCCGGAAAGGACAAGGCCTTCAATGGTGTTGGGCTGGATGACCTTCAGAGGCAATCCGAGTGCCTCACCCTATCTGGTCACATATTGATTGGACAGTCACAACCAGAAGATATTGGACAATGGCTAAGTGTCCCGATGGACACTGCTGGCAAGTGCCGACCCTCAAGGATCCATATGGGGAACAGTGTTCTGTAATGTCCTCATCAGAGACATAGAAAAGTGATTGAGTGCATACTCAGAAAGTTTGCAGACGACACCAGGCGGAGAAATGTAGCTGACACTCCTGAAGGACAGGATGATGTGGACAGGACAAGCTCAGTTTGTGGGGCCATGGTGCCAGGTGCTGCACCTGCATCAGGGTAACCCCCATTATCAATATGGACTGTGGGATGAAGGGATTCAGAGCAGCCTTGCTAAGAAGGCCATGGAGCAGCCAGTGGATGAGAGGCTGTACATGACCCAAAAATGTGCACTTACAACCCAGAAAGTCAATTGTGTCCTGGGCTGCATTCAAAATAGTGTGGCCAGCAGGAGGAAGAGAAGAGAAGAAGAAGAAGAAAGAAGAGACGAGAAGAGACGAGACGAGACGAGACGAGACGAGA
The DNA here is from genome assembly GCA_013397075.1 of Rhabdornis inornatus. Taxonomy (NCBI): domain Eukaryota; kingdom Metazoa; phylum Chordata; class Aves; order Passeriformes; family Rhabdornithidae; genus Rhabdornis; species Rhabdornis inornatus. Next base: position 101,763 of record VWZS01004756.1, on the reverse strand, counting down.
CGAGACGAGACGAGACGAGACGAGACGAGACGAGAAGAGAAGAGAAGAGAAGAGAAGAGAAGAGAAGAGAAGAGAAGAGAAGAGAGGAGAAGAGAAGAGAAGAGAAGAGAAGAGAAGAGAAGAGAAGAGAAGAGAAGAGAAGAGAAGAGAAGAGAAGAGAAGAGAAGAGAAGAGAAGAGAAGAGAGAAGAATAGCTCTCACTGAAAATTTTCAGTAAGATGGGGGCGAGAGGAAAGATGAAGCAAACTTTTTAGCAGATCCTGTTGTGATAGGAATAGGGGGAATGTTTTTAATCTGAGTGAGCGTCTAATTAAATTAACAAAGACTTTTTTTTTTTTTTAATGACAATGGTGAAACACTGGAACAAGTTGATCAGAGAGGTGGTGGATGTCCCAACCCTGGAAACATTCAAGGCCAAGTTGAATGAGACTCTGAGCAACCAGATCTATTTGAAGATGTCCCTATTCATTGCCAGAGGGTTAGACTGGATGACCTTCATAAGATCCCTTCCAAATCAAACTATTGTACAACTCTATGATTCTATATAAGAGGTGTATCCTCTGAATGAAAAGAAAATCTTTCTAGTGGTATAATTTTCATCTAAATATTATTTACTTACATACTTATTATTTCTGCTGAGCATCATTTGCTTCTCTCTTTACCTTTAAAAGCATGAATATATTAGAAAATCAAATAAATACATTTCTCAGGTTTCTGCCCCTAGTTTATGGGTGTGTAATAGAGCATAAGAGAATTCCATAAAGTTTATACTGGCACACTTTAATATTGATTTTTGTAATGGAGAAAACTCAAGTTGAAACACTGGGAGTGAGTCATGATAATTAACAGTTTGAGTTTTAATTTTAGTATAGAAAAAATTTCTAAATCTGTTGGAGCTTATATGAAGATTACTGGGTTTGGGAAATGGGCCACATATTATTAAAAACCCTCAGACATTTTGAATTTCTTTATTTTCCTTTGGATTCTTGGCAATTTAATAGTTTACAATTCTTCTGGATCAAGTGTATACCAAAACCAGAATTTCAAAAACTGCTTTGATATTTTAATCCTTTTGGGAACAGCAAACTTTGAAAAGGTTTGCTTTATGTTTTTATGATTTTCTAGAGATTATTCGCTCAGGTCTTATAATTTCTCCCATCTATTGTGGTAACTAAGACAGAATTGATAATATTATGAGGTCCTGATCTGGGAAAACACCTAAACTTGTGCTTAAATGTAAATAGTTCCATTGAAAGCATTATTGCTTTCTAGATGAATAAGTTACATTATTAAAAGGAAATACACATTGTAAACTAGCTAGGGAGTAATCTCAGCAGAAATTCTTATTTCAGAAAGACATTAGTGCCTTTCATAAAATCATACAAATCTCTCCAGAAAATGCTGTTTGGTTCTATTTCTACAATTACTTTTGTCTTTCTCTACACAAAACCAGACATAGAATGATTTCATGTATGTTTACTCTGAACAGAGGAAAACAAGAGTCCATCAGAGAACAATGTTGTCCATTATTTACCTGTTTTGGACAAACTCACAAAGCATTTCTAAACTCAAGAGAAAGTGATTCATCTTTATTTTTAATGCCCTACTTTCCCAGGAAATTCCAGTGTACAAAACTTCTCATCTAGGCAGAGAGAGGGAAGGAAATGGAAATGGAGAAAGGAAAAGAAAAAGAATGTTTCCATATGTCGCTTAGAGTTTTCTTCCACCACCTGCTGATTTGACTAATGACAGTTGCATAATTATCATTTCATGTGTTTGGTAATGTTCTTTGTTTGGACTGCCAGTTGTCTTGATGGAGTACACCCAATGGTGTTATTCAAGACCATAAGCTTCCTATGTGGAACATTCATGCCTTCATTGAAAACGTATTTTGTAGGTTTTTAATTTTCCCTTTGAAATTTCCGCTGCTGGAAACCACAAATACACCAATAGTATCAAGCTTTTCTTGAGCTCAGAAACGCCTTTTGGCACATATCAATTAAAGTGTTAAAGAAATCATAATTGTTAGAGCGATATCCAAATTATTTTACCAGTGTTTTTTGAAAAATGGGTTAATAAGAACCAACGTACTTGTACCTACTCGGTACGTACTAGAACCATGGCTCTAATCCAAAGCTCATTGAATAGATACAATTATGCCTTCATTTACCAACAAAGATACTATCCGTACTGATAAGGCATTCTCCCTCCAATTAAGATTTATTTCTGAACACAATATTTTAATATTAAAGCATAAATGCACTCTTAGTGATGACTGAATAATTCCTTTGTGTAATTTTATAATGTTTCTACTCTCCCATGAGGGAAAATTTCCCGTATTTCTAATCTGTCAGGAAGTTAACCTGAAGTCACATTTAAATTCTTCACTCACTGTCCTGTCAATATTCTTGCCAGAGTATCTTAGAAATATAGTGTTAACATTAGAGTTCCTCGGGAAGCATTTTGATAGTGTAACAAAAAAGCTCAAGCATGCTTTAACCTTTCTATGTTCCAACATATATTAGCTGATTTAAAAAAAATTAGCTAAAACATTACAAGGAAATAGAAGATCATATTTGTCGTGAACATATTCAAAACTAATTCTGGTTTTTAGAACAACAAAACAATTTGTTGGGTTTTTGGACTAACACAGTGTTAGCAGATTACAATCAAATTAGGAAAAAAAATCATAAAGTAAAAGGTCATTTAAAAGCTGTTTCCTTCAGCATCCAAAAAGTAATATAAGATACAGAGACACATAATAGGGTAGCAGTATTAATCAGCACCTATGAAATACAGATGAGTTTATTAAAGATGCATGTTGTTAAGTGTCTAAGAATTAAGGATCTTTATATAATTTCAGATACTGAACAAATCTAATCAGATCGGTTCTGAACACTTTGTCTAAACTAACTTTAAAAATTCTTTAAAAAATAATAGGCTTAAATTTTATAAAATGTCTGTTATATACTGAAAATATTCTTATCAATATTAAAATTTATGCAGAATGTATATGTAGACATATTCAGAGGTTATTTTTGCTCATGATTTTCTCCTCTCTGTAGATTCTCAAGTCACCCTCATCACTATAATGCAATCGCTTTCCAGTAGAGCTTTAAGCACTCTGATAACATCTGTCACATATAGTTCATGATCCCTCTCATCTTCTCCCTAGGGAGTGTGTGTAGAGCACTGAGTCATTTTGTTAGAGTTTGATTTGGAGGAATTTATTTTTCACACATTGCTATATCATTACTTAGGCGTGTAGACAATCTGACAGAGAGTCTTTATCTCATTAAATGATGTGTATTTAGTAGTTTACTAGATGAATATAAAATATGCTTTATTAAGTATTTTTATCTATTTTAGGGTAGTTGAACTGTAGCTGTTACAAAAGTCAATTGCTCAGCTAATGTGCTCAACAATATAAGAAATGGCTGGAAGTCTATAAGAGGGCTGCATGTCTCTTAGCACCTTTGGCATTTTTACAGTGCAGAAGAGTGATTATGATATAATTCCAGTACTTTGACACTTTGTTCACTATAGTTCAAGTTGATTAGCTTTTCTGGCTGGGTTACTGGTTTCTCTCCAACTTTTATGGTATTACTAGTGATGCCATCTGTTCCAGGTATTTTTCCTCTTTAAGATTTCACAACTTTATCTCCTTTTTGAAGGCATAAGATAAGATTTTTTTTCTTCATGTCCCTTTATGTCATAGGAGGTGGTGAAACTTGTCATGTTTGTCTCTATGTATTCTTGTAGAGCTGCTGGTAAAGCTCATCTGCTCTCTGCAGGATGCTATCTCTCCCTCTGTAATTACTCTTTCATCACTGTCTGAGAGGGACATCTGGTGTCAATTATCTGTTTTCTTCTCATCTTGCTACAGCTGTTTCTTTTAAGAGTATTTTAAATCTTTTCAATGTTGCATCATACATTAGAATTCTTTGTGATCTTCCATTTTCAAGGTCATGTAGAACTTGTAGTTGCAAGCAATCATTCTTTCTCTCTTTCAATTCCATTTTTTTATCATGAGTGTCCTATATGCATTTGCGCTACTAAACTGATCATGATATCCAAAGGTACAGTTATAATGAGGTTTCTTTTTAAAAGAAGTTCCTTGACAACACTTTCCCCCCAGTACAGTATAATACCTAATTTCATTATTTTCTTTATGCTTTTTTCTAGTTTCATTGACTTCAGTATCAATACTTATATAATGTAGAAGATAACAAGGTTGAAGGCTTGAGTCTGAAAGCAGGTAAAATACACTTAGAGTGGACATGGAATTTGGTTCTAGCAGATTGTCCTGATTGTCCTTCAGACATCCATTAGCAGAGCTGGTACCAGTAGACCAAATGCCTGTCCTCTACAGCTGGTCACATCTTCTTTCTGTTAAGCATCGGATGCTAAACCTTTGCCTAATAATGCCGATGTATCTTATCCAAGTCCAGAACTCTTATACACAAAGTTGCCAGGAAATTCAGACAAAGCTGGTGAGAGAAAACCCCAAAGTGAAAGCATTTTTAGGATTTCATCAAAACAGGGGTTTGGATCTTGAATAAAATTCTGCTTATCTTCAATGGGTCAGAAATTCGCAAAAAAGAGATAGAGGCATCCAGCTGTTCCAAGCTACATGTGTGGTTGCAGGACAATTATTACTCCAAAATAAAAAAACAATCCAAGCCTCTCCCTTAGACAGATTAGTATGTCCCTTTTGTCTTTTCTATGCAAGTGAGGAATTTTATTGCTTTGGTTTGGCCGTTTTTTTTCTTCTTCTGACTTACATAGGGACAAGGACATAGGCTGCTCACATTTCCTATATTTGGTTGAAGTGCTATATAATTGCACTGCTGAATATGCCAGGGCAAAGAAATATTTATTTATTTATTTCAGGTAAGGACAATTTGCAGTCTTTTGTGTACATAGAGGAGAATGACAACTAGCTGATGATATACATAGTCCCTAGTCATGAGAAGAAATGCTGTGGTGACCAGTGACAAGCTTGAATAAACATGCATATTTTCCCAAATTAGTCCTCTGCTGGGAGAAGTAAAGGCTCTTAGACATCTCAAAGCTATTAGTTTTGTTTTTTTGTGCTTTACAGAGTGTTCTTTTAACTGAATTTTGGTTCTTATTTGCAGGGTCCTATTTGCATTTTAAATCCAGCAAACACAAACTTTCAAGATATACTCGTTTTGGCCAGGGTAGACATAATTTTTCTTCATAGTAACTGATATGGGGTCATGTTTTGGACATGTTCTGGAAACAGAGTTGGTAACACAGAGATGTTCTTGTTGCAGCTGAGCAGAGCTTACAGAGACTTCAGGTCTTTTCTGACACCACCCCAGCAGAGACTAAGCTCTTTGTGCACAAGTAGTTGGGAGGGAACACAGAACTCTCAAACTGACCTAAGGAATGTTCCATATCATATGACGTTGTCTTCAGCAAATAAAATATAGGGGAAGAGTGAGGAAGACGTTTACAGTGATGGCATGTGACTTTGTTATACATAATGGATCCAAGTTCCTAGGGATGGCAGAAAACTTTCCTGCCTCTGGGAAGTGGTGAATGAATTCTTTGTTTTACTTTCCTCGCATGGTCAGCATTTTCTTTCCCCATTAAAAGGGGTTTTTATCTCAACTCCCAAGTTTTCTCACTTTTACTCGTCTGATTCTCTTTCCCATTCCACTGGTGGGGGAGTGAATGAGCAGCTGCATGGGGCATGCTTGCCACCTGAAGTTAAACTAGAACACAAGAGAAATTGATTAATTCTCAGATAGTTGAGTGTCCCTATATGAGAACCTAGAACTCTGACCATGAGATGGTTGCACCTTTACTGTATAGAAACTGGAAAGAGCTGGATTTAACTGAGACTTTTATAAACATATGACAATCATAATTTTATTTTGTTAATGTTGAAATCAAGAGGATTATTTTCAAAAATTGATTTATGAAGCATTTAAATTTCAAGAAATAGACTTCTCATGCAGAGGGTGAGGAAATTATTTTTCTGCACGTCAGAAATATTATGCCACTTGGCTCACATATATTTTGAAATATACTTCTCAACAAACACTCTAGTTTGTTTTCTTTCATTATTGCTGTGTACTTCACGCACTAAGAAGTCAACTTGCTCCTAATTTCAGACTTCTACTGCTTTGTGTGACACAGGATTCAGTGAAGTCTGTTCTATCTGTTACACAGCAACATAAGTATTCAATTTTTTTACCTCAGATTTTACTGGCAATCACTCTTCCCATGTCTCTAAATCTCTGGTAATAGAAGAAGAGCAGTTTCAATATAACCTGAGAGACTTGAACACACACAAGTCCATGGGACTTGACAAGATGAATCCCAGGGTCTCAAGAAAATTGATAGATGTCGTCATTAAGCTACTCTATCACATTTGGAAAGTTGTGGCAGTCAGGTGAAGTCCCTGGTGACTGGGAGAAAAGAGGATATTACAACCAATATCAAAAAAGATAATAAAAAAGACCCTGGGAACTACCATCTTAATCTCTGTGCCTGGCAAGATTATGGAACAGATTATCCTAGAAATTTTGATGAAGCGCACAGAACAGAGGGACAAGGGAGTATCCTTCAAGGCTCCATGTTGGAATTAATATTATATAAAATCTTCATCAATGGCATTTTTAGTAAAATTCTTCATCTTTAGCAAGTTTGCAAATGACACTGTGATAGTCTGCTGCATCTGGATCAGGGCCATCCCCAATATCAGCTCAGACCAGGGGGTGAATTGATTGAGAACACACTGGCAGAGAAAGACAACTTTGTTATAGTCACAAATTCACACTAACTTCATACCAAAACCTGTTTTTTGACAAAAGATTTGATGATTCTTTAAGCAGTGGAAAACACTCATGTGTGACAGAGGCTTCATGGGTTTTGGGTTTTTTTTATTGGTCAGTGTCCACCCAATCATTCTTTGTGCCTTGTGGGGTCTTTGAATCACAGACAAAACACAGAAAAATTTGAACCCCCCTCTTCTTATGCAGGGATATCTCTTAGGTTTGAAGTAGTCTCTTATCCAGGCCAAAGCTATATCTAATCAAATATTAAGATATGTTAATCTTAATAAACATATTTACTTCCTGTTGTCTCAGCCTCCTCTACAGCTGTGGTTCAGTGACCATCTTCATTTCACAAACGTGGAATTAGGGTGCAGAAAGAGATGAAAGCGTTTATCCAAAAAAACAGCAAGAGAACTGGGAACTGAAGCCTGGTATCCTGAAACCCAAGTGAATGCTTAATGAATACCAAGTTTCTAAATGACTTTTGCACATTCACACACATAGCAATACTTGTGATAGAAAATATAACATATAAACCATGGGTAGCAAATTAATGCTGAACAGTTAAGTTCTTCTAAGAAACACAGGAGAAATGACATTTCCCTGCTACATAATGTGGATCTCAGGATGTATTTCTTGTGAGTGCTATGGAAATCAAACAGGGAAATGCATAGAAGAGATAAAAAAATAAGCTCTTTCCATAATTTCTAAACAATTTACACAGTAATAGACAGAGGATTTTTAAAGCAAAATCATCCAGATTCCAAGATCCTTCTGTTGTGCACAGTAAACTCAGGCAACTAGGATGTTATAAAATTTAATTTCTATTTAAAGAGCTAGATTGGAGCCTCCTGTATTACCTCCCTCTCCAGCAGCTTTAAAAATGAGTGCATAATGCAAAAGTTGGGGAAGGTCTGCCGAAACACTTAAGCTCTGCAAAGACAAACCTAAATTTCCCATTACAGAGTGAACTCTGGAAGCAGATGAAAAGAAACCTGAAAAGACCAAATATTTTTCACACTTTCGGCAGAAGGTGTTACCATTAGTAGTAGTGAGTGGGTCACAGCGAGCAAATCAGGCCAGCTAACTTGGGTTAGCAATATTTCTATTCAAACATTAAATAACTTCTCAGTTAAATGTTTCAGAGAGCTTTTGCCATACCACTTGCCTAACAAATGTGAGGTTGGTGAAGGCAAAATCTCTGAAGTACTATTATAGCATTTCAAAATCTGAAAAATACACAATTGGGCTAGTGTTCATGGCATGAAAGTGTTCTTTTTTTGAAACATAACTTGCTTTGAGACTTTCTTTCTCATCCCAGCCACCATTCCTGGCCTGGTCTGACTGTTGGAGAATGACACATGTGCAATTGAATTGCGGGAAGAAAAGAAAAAAGGTCTGGGAGTAAGATGGCTGACAAAATGGCTTACGTACAGAAAGTGCAAAAGCATGGAATTTCTGGGACTCTCTGTTGAGATATAATTGAGGTGCTGACTGAAACCATGCAGCACAACCATTTGACGAGTAGGCCGGTTGCTCTTTTTAAAGCTAAGTTGTTTTAGAGAATGTATTGAAAACAGTAAGCAAGGTCAGAAAAAAGGGCTATGCCCTTGTAGCCCATTTGGACACAAGATTTGGAACATCTGCCTTGGAAAGAATGGGGTTGATTCTTCTGTACTGGAAGTGAAGAGTTGAGAAGAGGATGGGGAAGTAGGGGAGATCTCAATAGAAAAAGAAGCTAAGATACCCCAATCAACATCTGACTTGTATAAAGCAGATAAATAAAACATCCTAGAACAAGGAAATAAAGTGGGTTGTTTTCTAGTGTGTCAGCCAGGTTTTGGGACATTGATATTCATCCCTGCCTTTGCTATACTCATTGTCTATTCAGGGATGGTAGGAGCAGCTCCATGTTTAAGGAGAAGAAAAGTGCTAGACAGGAAAACAGGAAGTCACAGCTTTCTTCTGTTACAAGGCCTGTATAATTTCTAGCACCCATAAAACCTTCAGGAAGGCTACTAGCATGTTAGAAGTATGGTTTTTGGTCAGGAATGTAACTTTAGCAATGTAAGTTAATAAACGCCTCTCAAAGTCTCCTTTTGACTGAATAGAGTCAATAGATTTTCACAGTAGCAAATGTCACCTGGCTCAAAGGCATTTAAAATTATGTCAGACCTGCTCTTTAATGTTATATTTTAATATTCAACATTAACTCTTAATCTTACCTATAGTGCAAATCCTCATATCACAGATGTAGCTCATACTACCAGCATTTTTGGGATGTGATGCAGAGCTAGGCGATTTGATTAGATCAAAATTTAATTGTCCCAATGTATCACCTTTAAGGAGAATTATTGAATAGATACTGAGAATAGCTTGCTATACCACACTACAAGACTTGCAGCTTTTTGTTTCCTTTGAGTAAGTTTCTGCACTTTTTTCTATGGAAACATTATTTACAGATTGCCGTGTCGCAAAATATAGGTGATTTACTCACCTATTAGAAGCATGAGAAATGTGTATAAGAGTACCTACTCAATGGGGATTTTTTTTTCCATCACCAGTTGCTTTCCATGTATTATTTTTTCTTTAGGTTACAGTTATACGCAATTATGCCCCTTCTTAAGAGAAGCCATTTTTATGTCCCATTATATAGTGAGTTGATACCTCTTTTACAATGCTCCACCACCAGTGCTCACCAAGTAGCAGAAAGTCTCTACAATGTGAAGTTATTGATTCATGTCACTCTGAATTATCTCACAGTGGGTGAGAGACATCTGCACATGAACAGAAACCTCCCAGAGGAAAATCTTTTCATTACATCTCAACAGCCTCCCAACCTCCATCAGTCTACAAAGCAAAATTCCTGTTTGATCATGAACTCAGCTCTCTACAGGACAGGGCATACTGCAGCACTATTGCATAGTGGTTTAACTCTGTGTTGTTGTCAGGAGCACTTTGGCTTGCAATATGCAGTAGAGGAATGGTATTTTTTGGCCTGCAGTGCAAAGAGACATTCTTTACTTTTAATTAATCGTCATCTGCAAATAAATCAAATTTTGAGAGGTGAATGTTATCTATTTCCAAAGGAGTCTTTCTAATCCAGTTCAAATAATTAATCCTTGATTTTAAATAAACTCTATTGATCAACTTCATAAATGTTCTTTTGTAGAGTTTTGTTTTTTATTATTCAATTAGATTTTTGGAGTAAATGAAATGGCATCCAAACACTTTTCAATCTGTTGATCTAATTCTTCACTTGTCATCCTCTCTTTGTCATCCACTTTTATATTCAGATAAATTATTGGCTTGTGCTTTCCTAAATGTCATATAAATGAGCATAGATTAAGTAAGATATTTGATTTCATTTCTTTGAAAAGACTTAAAAAAGCAGACCTGTAGGCATGAAGAAGGGGGGAGAAGGTATTCAGAATAAATTAAAAGCTTGTTTCTTGGTTTATTTCATAAGTTGTTTTTATAAGTTGTTCCTTTTCAAATTATCTTTTATAGTTGTTTTGTAAGTTGTTCCTTTTCAAATTATCAGAGGTAGTAATGCAGCTGTTTTCGATTTGCTGAATTTCCATTTCTTCATAACAACAACAAAATCTTTTTGATCATATAGAGTGATAATCATCTCTAACACCCTTCCTCCAACCCCAAAGCAGGCATTTTTTTGGCCAAAGCTAGTGACTTAGACTCCTTTCGAAATCAATGAAGTGATAACAGAAGCTCCGGGTCTGATTCATCCCACTTTGCTTGGAAAACCATCTTTTGGCAGGATGAATTACTTTCAGGAGAACACCCTTCTCACTCCATGTAGAATCACAGAAGATGAGAGCCTATTTTTTCTGTCTCAAATGCCCACAGCCAGATGGCTGTGGAGTCAACCAAAGACTGTTGTTAATAACAGACAGGAATTGTTAGCAGTAAGAAAGGACTGTTAATATTAACATGATGTGAGAAAGAACGAGATGTGGCTGGAAAAGGGAGAGGTCATGCAGAGATAGGGCAGCACTATTCTGGGACAAACATTCATGTTCTAGTCCAAGAGAGACAATGAAAAAAAAGACAGTGGAAGTGTAGGAATGAGGCCAAGAAGTGGGAACAGACTGTGTGGGGATATCAAGACCACCCAAGAATCCCAAAGCCCTCTTACTCATTTCCAGAATGGTTGGAAAGAATGGACTTCACATGATAACTAGTTTGCATAAAAAGCAAGAAAATCTGTGTTCAAGGCAGAGAAACCTACTCATGAAAATGTACCCCACCAAGCCTGGGTGGTGCACCCAGGACACTGCACATCCCACCAGTGGGACTGATGCAGCTGGATCCATGCTGAAGTCAGGACTGACATTCAATCAGCTGGATTGACACTGAAGCCAGGACTAACATCCCATCAGCTAGATCAACACTGGAACCAGGATTGGCTCTCTTTTTTTCTCTCTTTTTCTCTCTTTTTCTCACTTTCTTTCTCTTTTTCGCTCTCCCTCTTTAGCTCATCTTTTCCTTTCTGTCTTCTGTTTCACCCTATACTTTTATCCAAAACCCAATGCTGTGTGTTTATATATGTGGCAGGGGCAAACATGGTAATTTCCATGCCAAGTGTTCAATTTACTAAAAAACTTTCCTATTTTGGATCCTCTGACTTTGTCCTTCCTTTCAGCCACAAGCATTTATGAATTTTAGGTACTTCCTCTCCTTAAGGATGGGACATCACACTCCACATAATTGATCTTTGAATTTATTTGGCTAAAGGAGATGGAATGAATCTTGCCTACAATCACTGAAAAGAAAGGTTATGGTATCCTTAGATTTGCTGTGCAACACCTGGGTGTGACGCACAGCCCAGTTTTATGTGACACAGCTATCTTACCTTGATTTAGCCTTTCTGAAGTGTAATATTGACTTGAAAGAGTTTCACAAAATCACAGAATGGGTCAGGTTGGAAGGGACCAGTGGGTTGTCTGGTCCAATCTCCCTGCCTAATGATTCTGATCATCCCAGAACACAGGATTGTCTCCAGACAGTTCTTGAATATCTCCAGTGAAGGAGGCTCCACAGCCTCTCTGGGCAACTTGTTCCAGTTCTCAGTCACCTGCACAGGAATGAAGTTCTTCCTCATGTTCAGGTGGAGTTTTCTGTGCATCAGTTTCTGCCCATTACCTCTTGTCCTACTGCTGGGCACCCCTGAGAAGAGCCTGGATCCATCCTCTTGATACCATCCCTTCAGGTATTAGAGGGATGTTTGTAGATGAGAGCCACACAAGATTAAGAATGTAAAAGCAAAGATAGACATGAAATAGTTGAGATAGTGATAGTTGTGCTCTAAACGACTTGTGAGCTGGAGAAAAAAACATTGGCATGAAAATTCATTAAAAAATCAGAAACAAAAGAAACAGAATTGAAAGACTCAATTAAATAAGATTAAGTCCAGCTCCCAAAAAATCCCAAAGGAAGTCAGATAGCACCATCCTCCTGAGATTGCCAAGCACAAAGGCAATTGCTTGCTGCAAGAGGTCCAACCTACATGATCGTGAAGCAAATCTGTCTTAATGCACTTGAACTGGCAAACGCTGGAGGAGCAAGACTGGCTTCCTATGTGAGTATGAATTTACAACATTGATTTGCAAATAGCTGTTTCCCATGAAATAAATGAAGTGTGGAGGTTAAATTAAAGCACTGCCTTACTGAGCATGACACTTAAGGATCAGTCAGGAGACTCAGATTTTGTTCTTAACAGATTTACAAAATTTATCTCAGCATGGAAATGACTGTACAAAAAAGAAACATTAGGAGGAAAAACAATACATTTGGGAAAAAATGTTTGAAGAAGCATGGAAGAGCTGAGAGCTGTTGTCAGCACCCATGGATCTGTTAAAAATTGCACAGCTGATCTGCTAAGAGGAATGAGCAGAAGAGAGAGACAGAGCTAGTCCCACAATCTCAGGTATCCTCAGGGACGTTTGGCTTTTTTTTCAAAGCCTCTGCCACTGTCCTGGCTTCATGCAAATGATTTACCTTTTCAGTGCTGTTTATCTTCTCACACTTTCCCTTTGTCTTGCCTGCATAGCCCAAAAGATGTTTAGATATGAGGTTTGTGCCCCACTGTGTTTTGGCAGTGCATAGCACAGTGCTGCTTCAGTACAATAAATGAATGACATTAATTTTTACGTATCATAAAATCCTGCTGTAAACTTACATAAACTTCTAGTTGTCTCTGGAAAGTTCTAAGACCAATAGAAATGGAAAAGAAAATTCCTGGAAGTTTCCTAAGAGACACAAAATAGCTGCTTGTTTTAGACATACAACAGTGATCTACCCAGACTTTTCCTTATTAAGTACACTTAAGACTGAATCTGATAATGTATTTCTACTTTTATCTTTGCAGGTTGCTTTATATGTTTTCTTTTGTGTGTAAGCCATCTAAAATCTCAAGTCTTTGAGCAGCTTGACTACTGGAATATTAATTCAGGAATGCAAGAATACATTCAACTGACTAAACAGAAAGAAACTAATTTATTATTGAGTTTTCTACATCTGAAAACAGATTGAATAGAGAGAGAATGAAAAGATGCTACAGGATTTTGATTGATCTCTGCAGTTCATTATGTGTGGGGGTGGGTTTGGAGGGGCTTTTTGCGGGGGAATAGTTCTTGGGGTTTGTTTGTTTGTTTTTAATGACAGTCTTACTGGAATTCCAACAAGAAAATCCAAATGCATATTTGGTTTACAGCCAGAGGATGTAATAGTCCTGATTAAATTTTTACATCAGTTTTATGCTAGTAGAATCCCAGCTTACTTAAACAGAGTTAGCTACTGCATGCACTGGAAAGCAGACTTGAGTTCAAGATATATTCTATTGCTTGAATAAAGATTATATTAGCAATGAAAATTATTAAAAAGAACTTTGGTGCAGTGCTGTTACCCATATTATCTGCAGTCCATCTCCATCCACGTATCTTAAGTGATCATTTTAAATCTTCAAGTATTCCTGTAGCTATTTCCCACCCCATACACTTTTAATAAAAACATTAAATGCTTTCTGAGCTGCAGCTTATTTTTGCTGCACTATTGTATTCAATCCACAACAGATTTTCCTTTGACATTTTTCCTTTCCTAAAGCAGAATATTATCTTACACAAATACATGGCCTGATGCTGTTTCACACATGATAAAAAATGGATAGAAATGGATAAAAAGATAATAAGGACACTTAAGACATCCACAAAGAACTGCAACACATGACATCACATTCTTCCTAACCACTGGTTAGATTCTAGGTGAAATACCCTAGTCATCAGAAATAGCACTAAATAGTTAAATGTGAGTGACTGAAAACCCAAAGTGAATTATATTCTTAATGAAAATTTTATCAGCTTTGGGATCCTCAGTATCAGTTTTTTACTGTGTTTAATCATTTCTGTCTGAGCTAAAGCAGAACTGCAATGGACAGTCAAAACATAGTCACTTGCTATTACTTTGAGCAAGGCAGCACAGAATTGCATTCATTTAAGTGAATTTTTACTCATTTTATACCAATGTAATCGTGAACAGAAGATGTTGTTGACATTAGAGGGAGTTAATTGTAACTCAGAGCAAAACACAATCGCAATTTGATTCACACATGGGAAAAGAATTTTTGACCAAGACAAAGCAGAGGTCATGCTAGACTTGCAGGTCTTGATGGATCTTGGAGCCAGGAAAAAAAAATATACATAAACTCTCTTTCTTGTCTTCTTAAATGGGACTCAAATTCTGAGCACAGGAAGCAAACTAGTATATTAGATATGTCATTTGTTTCCTTCACCAAAATAAATCTATAGCAAATTGGGTTAAACAAAGAAGTCACTCACATGCATAAAACCATACTAACTAGAATGGAGTTGGCCCATTTCAAATATGTAATTGGCATCAGGAAATGAATAAATTTAGAAATGTCACTTTTATATGAATTGTGATATCACAGGGATTCAGGAAAATAATCTGATCTTTTTAATGGTATTTGAAATTTGACATCTGTAAAGGATTTCAAAGCCATGATAAGGGGATTTGCCATACAATATTTAATTCCCTTGGAAGTTTATATTGAAGGTCTGGGATAATGGAATGTTGGAAAGCCCATGGAACTAAAATATAATCTAAATTAAGACCACTTGGGAGTTCTGAACCCATCATTCAGAAATTGTCTTCCTCTTTTGTTATCTGGACACCAGCATCCTAGTTACCTACCCAGAAACTGCAACCCAGGATGTATATATAGGTCATGTCTTTTTGAATGTTAGCTCTCTCGCACTTTAATTTGGCAAAGCCCTTTCTATTTACCCTCATCTTTCCTGCCAAATAAGTGTTTTATAGTGCCTGTGGAAATAAAACAAACTGTTTTTTGAGAAAGTGACTTTTGAAAGTATAACTTTTGCCTTTTTAACAGTGTATTTTTTTGCCAGCAGATTCCAGATTCCAAAAGACAGGATAAAAAGTATAGGCTAGAAGATTTTAATCACAGTCAATCAGTCATAAAATTTTTCTCATACACAGCATCAGGACCATCTAAATGTTAATAAACTCTTACTTGCACAAACACTACTGGAAAGCTGTCCTAAACCCCCACTGTTGTGATGATTAGAAGCTTATTTCTGACTTGCTGTGTACTTGTTTATAGCTGTTTTTTCTTCCTTGTGTCAGTCACCTTTTACTGTCCTTCTTTCTCATTTTGGTAGGCAGATCTGTCCTTTTAATGGAATATCAGCTGCTATACACAGATATCTTTTTAATATAAAGGTTTATAGTTAATGTTATATATTATTATATTTAATATTTTATTTGTTTTCAAATTATTTATAATTCTTCTATTATTTTTAACTTCTGATTTTAAAATTTGTAGCTGAATAATATTGCTATTAGTCAGCAAACACATGTCTTTCCACAAAAAAATCAAATTATATGAGACAACTTTACAGCTTTCAAAGCATCCTATTCTTACTGTATACATCTCTCCTCTATAAGAATGGTACCTTGAAGTATCAGAGAAAGAAACACACCTATTTTTTTACAAGATCATAAATGAAAACATAAACAAACTGCATCATGAGTAATATCAATGCTGATTGCCTGCAGCCAAACCTTTATGTATTTCACAATTCTTGAAAAAACTGACATTTCTCAACCCTGGTTTATATAATTTACACAATTTCCCAGCTCAGGTGGTGTGGGTGTGACTGCCAGAGTGGCTCCTGGATAAGGAGGAAGTTTCTTTAACACGCTGTGGGGGACAGACACATTGATGGTAAATGACACAAAACCACTGGCCGTTTGCAGAGACAGTAGCAACCTTGGTGGGGGCAGGTTAAACCTCCAGGCCAAAGGGGAGGGGAAGGTGCTTTGGGTACGTGATGGCAAAATCTCTGATCTGCATAAGGCAGACGGAGTGAATGCCTGCCACCAAAGGCTACAAGCTGGGTTTTGAACCAGACAGGTGGGTCTTGAAAGGACAGTGATTTTTATCATACAATACTCCCTTACACAGCTGGCTCAGCTGTAAAACTCCCATCTGGGCAGATACTGAGACATCCACACACAGGCCTGAGGCGTTATTCCTTTCTGAAGGGGCATAACGGGTTCAACTATTGATGTGAGAGGGAGCTGTCATGTCATCAAAATGTGTCATAACGTGTCAGGGGTCTAATCAGAGAAGGGTCCCCTGAAGGGTCCCCGCACTGATTTTTGGGGCCTTCCACGGGAGGACTGTGCATGATCCACAGTGTTGCCACAGACAGTGTAAAACTACACCCCAGGAGAGTTACCTGGGTGTTCCCATGTAAACCTAAGTGTATATTAACCCATTGAACTTTGTGTTTTCTGGGCTTTTCCCCACTCCCAAGAGATCAAGACTCCACCATTTTTACCAAAGGACATATGAACTGCAACAAGCAAGTCTTGTTACGAGATCTACAGATCGTGATACCTTTCTACTCTTCTCCTTTGTTTTTCTTTCTTCTCCTTATACATTTTCTTCAGTGTTATTCTTTATGTCTTTGAATTGCTATATTACTAAATATAATAATAACCAAAACATCAATCATTCAGGTTCATTTCACTCTAACTTGTCCCAATGGATCTATAAACAAGAACCCGAGTTACCCTCACCCTCAGGGGCAGGTCAAAGCACACTCTTGGCCCCTTTCTGGTTATTAGATAACTCTGATGTTAGATGTTTGATATAGCATCTGATATTATGCCATAATGTGTTTGAACTAACGCTTAATAAATGAATCATTGAATGCTGAGGTACAATATTTCCTCCTGAATCTTAGCACTCATTAGGAAAAATTCATTTAAAAGCTAATGAAGAGGTGGAGGGAAGACATTGAAACACATATTATATCTAAGCCTTGTAACAAATGCATGTTGAATAGGTGATCTTATTCAGTAACATTTGTATCCTTTTTGTTCCTGTTTAATAATGATATTTAACCTAAAATTTTTTAGATCAATGACTCTTCACTTCAAACTTTAAGATAATAAATAGCAAGATTACTGATCAAGGGAAATTAAATTTTAAAAAATTAGATGCAATGTACTGAGTATTAATTTAAACAGGCTTTTTTTACAGTACAAAGAATGATGTTTTTAATATATTCGGATAAAATTCTGAAATATTGAACTCCATTTTCTCACTTACCCTTTGTTATATATCTTTCACAACTTACTGCCCAACAGGCCATGAGGGTTAATGATGTTATATAGGTGCGGTATATAAAACTAAAGAGGCTGGAAATCCAATGAGATATACAGTAGAAAATCAGGGAATGTGCAAAACCAGCCTTACGCAATATCACAAATGGGGAAGATCTAGTACTGGATAGACAAAACTTTATTGGAGACTATCTTATAGCTAATTTCATTTCTACCTGAGCTTCCATAATAAAAAAAAACAACAAACTTGGAGAACTTCAAATGTGTTCAAAAATAGAAATTCTGTAGTCGTTAGAAAATGAAAAGAAGACATCAATATTAAAAATTGCTTTCTGGTCCTCTCTTAAAACTTCTTGGCTAACGAGTCTTTGGCACCATCTCGACAAGTACAAAGAGTTCCTTTAGGAGAATAAAAGTATTTATTTCTATGGATAAGCCCCAAGATGTAAGAGCACATTATCTAAAGAAGTTTTAATTTCTGGCATTTAGAAACAAGGTAATGAGATGAAGAAGAAAGAGACTTCATCCAGAAAGCTGCTCCCACTTCAGAAATTGAGGCAAACTAGAGTAGTGCCAGGGCCAAAATGAAAACCAGACAGGTATTTTTTCTTCAAGCAAGCCCTACAAGAGTACACACCAAAACATCGTAAATAGAGGTGTTCACAAGGCCAAGGAAATGGATATCCAGCAACATGAAGGGTGTATCTCCTTGGATGTATAAAAGTTATCAGATCATATCGTATAACATGGAAGATAGCAGAAGACATTAGATTTAATTGTTCACTATCGGTTTGTTACGAAAAAAAAAAAAGTTAGACGTGTGAGCTCTGTCAAAATGCTTGACTGGTTGAATCTCACTTGTATGCCAGAACTTGAAAGTCCTAGAACATGAGAAGCTTTAATAATTGAGAAAGGTAAGACCCTTATTACTGCCTTCTGAAAACAAAGCTTAAATACTTTTTGAATAATATCTGTGGCTTTCAGTAATATTTTTTACGTACTCACACTTAAGCATATACACACAGACGATTTTTAAATCTCTGTTAGCCCACAGGATTTACATAAGCTTCAAAACCAGTAAGGTTCCCCAAAAGTACTTTGTCTTACAGTATATTTTGAAAATAAATCATAAAGTTTGAGCTAATGGCTGTTGTCACATTAATGCTGAATGAACAACAACAGAGGAAAGTGGACTGATTTCATGAAAGCTTCCCAGCCTTGTTCTAGGCTAAGAAGGACACACGAAAGAGATTTGGTGTTATTGTAGAAAATAAAACTAGATTACAGTTTCCCAGGATGAGAAAAGGAGCTTTATTTCAGCATCACAAACATGAGCACATGGGGGTTTTTTGTATGAATGTGCTCTTTAATCCAAATTGAAGTATTTTTAGAAAAAGTAGGCCTATAACGGAAGTTCCTTTGGTTTGAAAAGTGTATTACAAACAATAAATGCAAAAAGGCATTTGGTATATCAAAGTTATCCTTCCGAATTGTGTTCTTGTGAAAACAACACAACAGCCCAATAAATTTCACCCCAGGTTAGTACCCCTCTAAGAGCTATGAACTGAAGTTTTTTTAAATCACATTCAAAATGTTGTAAATAGTGTAATAAGATTCTTACATAACTACTCTGAAACTTCAGAAAATAGCTTTTCCCCCGTTTATCCTTTGAGGAAACTGTGTTTGATATTAGTTTTATTCAATTCTTTCAGCATTTTGTTAGCATCCTGATTCTGTGACAGATATGAAATCAGCATGTGGCTAACATTTCTTCATCCTTAATCAACAAACTTCAAACAACAAACATCTACCCCATCAATATTTACTGTCTTCTGCAAATCATTATTTTCTCCAAACAGAGTTTTGGTTTCTCTGTTTCAAAAATAACAAGATTTTTATGTTAAAAAACCCTTTTTGGTGTATATAAGAAAGATAAAAAGTCTTTGTTGTTGAGATGTATAAAACCAAACAAAAAAAAGATACTTTTTTTTCTTAACACCAAGAAAACTTTGTGAAAGATTGTCCATTAGTTTCAACATTAAAAATTTAATGTTAAAAAATTAATTTCAACGTTAAAAGTTTCCACCTACACAGTAGTTTTCATTTAAATCTGTCATCATAATAGGGAACAAGAAACCCTTATTCAGATGACAGCCCAGTTCTTTCCTTTTAACCTATCAGGTTTTGACTCTTCCCTTTTTCATCATACTTATTGGTCAAATCAAACTATTTATAATATTGAAATTTTGATATATCATGGCACTTCAGAAATTAATTATTGAGTGACACAACTTTAGCAGAGGATAAATTCATACAAAATTACTGATTTCTGGAGACATTTCTAAATACATAACTGATGTAGACTGCTGTTTTAAATTTTAGAGAAAAATGCCTGGATAATTCTGTTGTAGTGGGAGATATAGTAAATTTGGGGGAAGGACATGATCTTCCTTCTCAGATATATAAAAATGGGTCATATGTCCCTGGAGTTAATGTATGAAAATAATACACTTAATAGAAAACTCAAATGATGAAAGTTACTTGGTATAGCTTTGGTACCTGATTTGTAGAAAAAATCTGAAATGCGATGTCAATGAATACACTTTTTTCAGACTAGTCCTTTCTTTTTAAAGATATATTGTGTTGTAATGAGATGTGTTAGCGATACAGAAAAATGGGTGTGTTTCTAACATGATAATAATATAAACAAAAGAAGTTCAAGAAAACACATTGCTTATTCACAATTTTTTCCCTGAAATTTATAGTTCTTTTCATTAAATTATTTTAACATGTCAGATAGCTGTGATATTTTATGCTGAAAATTTGATTTTTTAAAATACAGAAGCAACTAGAAACATAGACCCACAGAATATGAGTGCAGTCTGTGATCTTAAGACTTTTTTTTCCCTTGAAATCTCTGTAGGATCCAGGGAGGATATTTTCAAAATGCCTAAGGCTCAGGTACTTACTGTTCTGTGAGACTAAACTGGTACCTGAAAAATTCGGTGTAACCACATACTATTCAACTGAAGAAACAGCAGATACAGAATTCTTGGAAATTAAAATTACTGCTGGCAAAACTACTCTGCAGACAAACAAACATGCTTGCTGCAATATTCTATAGCAACACACAGAAGTGTCAACAGCTGATATGGAAGTAGTTAAACAAATGTTAGCTATTCTTTGTCTAGGATCAAGGAAGGTAGAAGACCCCACAGTGTAAAAAGAATATTTTACAGCAGAACACTTTTCTCTCTCATAATATGTTAATGTTTATATTTGTTTCCTCCTGCTTTCTGTTGCTTTTTTAACCTTTAATTATTGCTTCTTCTGGCCCATCCTTAGAAAAGCAGATAATTTCCTTAGGAAAAAGTGATACAGGATGAATAATTTTTTGCTCAAGCTATGATATATCAGATGTTTTGTATTCGGGCATTTTGTACCTCAATTAGTAGAAAAAACATCACTCAATAGGGTATAAGACTTCATTGGTTCAAAGTTTTACTAGATTCAAAGAAAGGGAAAAAGTCCTTAGAAATGTACCTATGACATATAACAAAATTATTTCCATTGGATCCATTTCAGAAGAGTAACTGATCATGAAAGTTAGGTTTCTATATCCTTGCACATCAAGAAAAGAACATTATCCTTGTTAAAAATTATGAAGGGTTGTACAATGAAAATCGGAGTAGTGAAATTATAACTAAAATTAACAAATAACATCGTTGATAGATTGTTATGTCAGTTTTTACAAAATGCATGAAGTTAATGGTTTGCTTGGTTTTTAATGTTTCATTGTTACTTTGCTTTTACTGTCACACTTTCTCTTTTTGCATAAGAGTAAAAACCTCTAAGGTTATAGCTTCTGCTGCTTAAAAAAATACTGCATATTAAGTGAAATAAATCTTGGCTTTCCAAGATCACACCAACCCAGAAAAATCCTTTGTTATTTTCACTGGGGTTAAGAATGAGTTGCTTTCACAGGTGTGCAAGGAATTCAAAGATTGATGCCTTCATGATAATTTGCTTTGGTGAGGAAAGAGAGTTTTCCATGTTTCCATAATTTGTTTTAAGCAGAAAGAATATTGTTCCCTTTTCTTCTAAAGCAGGCCTTTCTGAAAAGTATACCAAGGATCTCACCAGCTAATTTCCTGAAGAAAATTTTACGTTATCCTGATCTTGCAGCTCAATCTGTACTCCAATTTTGACTTTTGGTGACTTATTTGAAAGTATAATGTTGAATTAAATCTGTGGTGTGATATTTGCTGGAAGTTCTGGTATCACAAATTTGTTTTTACACTTTCATACATTACAGAATAATGTATTACAAAAGCATTCATAAGACATGAAATTATAAAACCTTATGAAAATATATCACATATGGGTAAATAGATGAAGTTTTTAGGAAAAAATTCAATAAAATTTCTTGCAACCTCACAACCACATATTTTTACATGCAGATAGAAACAGACAAGCTCTTTAAGTGTGATCCTGTCATAAATAAATCATTTCTGCTTTTAAAATTCCAATGACCTTTAACAGTTTTATCCCAATATACCATTACACAAAACTCAGCTTTTGATCCTTTTCCAATCATGTGAAATAAAGAGAGATTTCAAGTTTCATGGAATATTCATGTAATTCTCCTTTTATATTGTTGAATCATTGATTGTTTTCTTACAAACTTATGAAGTCCTTTTCTCGAGAGAAAAGTATACAAATTTCAAAGCAATGGAGAAACATGCAAGGTTTCTTCAGCTGTAGTTTCTGGTGAAAGATTGTGTATTATAAGAAATAGCTTCTGGCAATGACAGCAACATGAAAAATATTTCTGCACTAATGAGGAAGGGAAATTAGGGAAAGGGCAAGTTTACAGTTA
Organism: Rhabdornis inornatus; assembly: GCA_013397075.1. NCBI lineage: Eukaryota > Metazoa > Chordata > Aves > Passeriformes > Rhabdornithidae > Rhabdornis > Rhabdornis inornatus. Next base: position 79,380 of record VWZS01004756.1, on the reverse strand, counting down.
TTTATATGTTAGTTCTGTATGCCACTATTTTAATCAATATTTCTATTTATGTAACACAGTGAAATATTATCAGAGAAATCATTGGCATGGCACCTGGAAAAAAATTTATTCAAGTTACATGTATCAAGAGCTGGCTTTTCAGGTGGCGTATTGCATCAACAATATTCATCTGTAGTAGACAATTGTGTTTCATTTTATTGCCTATAGATCCACAACAAAAATTTGTAGTAATTTTTCCACCTATACCTGACAAAATCATCTGTGGTGAGAGGTGGTACAATGAAGCAAGAGACAAAACTGCCATTGATTTTCATAGAGTAACCTGTCTTTTTAATTTTTTTTTTCCATTGGCTTTTTTTTTTTTCTGGATTGTTTTCCAGACTCAAAGCAGAGCAAAGGTATACCCAATGCCAAGTCAATTCCTTTTATCAACTCAATGCATCCAGACACAAATTACAGTTGCCTTTCAGAGTCCCCAAGCTCTTAGTCACTAATTCACTTTCTTTTCATGCTGTACTTCCTGAAAGTTACATTATTTGCTCATGATAGCTCCAGGTCTCAAAGGACTTAAAAAAGGACTTTTTTTATAGAAACAATTTTCAATAACCTCTTACTAACTGTGAAAGGACCCTTCCAGAGTAGATTTAATCAATCTTTGAGAAGCATTTTTGTAATCCATGTAGAGATCCTAATGCTCTACCACCTTCCTTACGTGTTACTACTGAAGTGGTGTAAAGCTGTTGCTGAGGTATATCTAAAAGAGTTTAATGCTTTCATATTTTGTTTTTACTCTGATGTAATTTTTGAACAAACTAGGAATATAACAACAAACAACCTTTGGAACTTTAATTCTAAATGAAGCCATACCTTGAAGGATGAATTTAGATTCTCAAGTTCAAGTTTGCATGAAAGTGCTTAGAAACCCATGTCTAAAGTAGCTGACTTTTGTTAACAGCTGCTGACAGCTGCTGAATCTGGGAAGTTCTAGGAAATAATTTTTTGTCTACGCTAATATTATGTTCAAACAAGTTTACTTGTTTATTTAAATTACTAAATTAACCTTCTGTATCTCCATACAATAAAATACCTACAGCATCAGGTAGATGCACGAATTCCTAACTACTATAAGTATTCAAAACAATCTAGCACTGGATTAATAAGGTTTATTACTAATTCATCAAATGTATAAAAAAATACTATTTTGATAAAGAGAGAATAATATTCACTGTCTGCTGGTAGGTGAAATTTGCAGAGTTGAAGCATTGGGTACTATAATACCCAGTGTCAACCATCTGTTTTCCCCACCTACAGGAACGGAACGCGAGAGTTTGCCATTGTAGTGTCATCTGTGTAGGTGATGGCCTGAGGCTCTGTCACTAGGGTGGTGGTTTCCAAAGCAGAGCTGTCAGCCACATCTCTTACTGTGTAAGCCAAGGAATGGCAACCATTTGAATCTCTGACTCAAATATCTAACTAAACATGCATTGCCAGCACAAAATAATTTGTACTAAAAAAAATTAAATTTTGCAATTTTCTAATTTTGTTCCAATGTGCTTTTATACTTTTCGGGCATATTCCCTTCCACATCAACTTTTTCTATGGTTTGAATATGATATTTATACTCTCCTGTGTGTGTATGTATCCAGGAGAATGAGTAAGCAAACAAGAAACACTGATGAAAAGACAGCATGTATTTTTGTGTCATCTTACGGTATAATAAGACAACTCCCTTTCCTAATGTATTCAACCTCCTAAATACCCTCATGGGCAATTAAAAAATACTGTCTAACTGCCTTTGAGTCACAGCACATTTGACAAGTTTGGCAGATTCCTTGTCAGTTTGCTGAACCTGATAGAAGAGCAGGTAGTCCCAAGCTTACGCAGCTCTAGTTTTATAACTCTCAGAGTCCCTTTTTCCAAGAAAGATCTATGTTCATATCCATTCTAACAGCTTTAAGAGCTTGAACACCTGCTCCTTTTAAGTCTCCCATCTCATGCCATTATTTATAAATACTCTGAAAGACAGTGCATAAATCATTGTTGGTGTATCAGTGAAAGAGATTTTTAAAAATACCCTAAATGCACAAATAGGTGCATTAAATAATTCCTTGAAAAAAACTCTCTTTTAGTCATCAATAGGCTGAATTGGAACAACACTTTCAAAATACATGTTTTTATGATATAAAATAGAGATTTGTTTTGCATGTCAGCTAAGATTAATTAAAATTCAGGGGTTGAAAACAATTATCCTTCTCTGAGATTTCCTGCAAGACAGAAATATTTGTTGACCGATGATTAGAACAGCAAACCCATTAAGTAAATTAATAACCCAAATAATTTAAGATCTCTAAGATTTCTGATGGGAGTTTTAAGCAAAGATCTAGTACATCTGTTTGACATTCGCACTGCTGCTCTCGTTGTTCTTAGAAAAGGATATAATTTTTCTGAGACCCAGCAAACAGCTGTTATTAATAGGCTGAGAAGCAAAATGTAAATTGGATGGTTAACATCCCAGAAAGTGGTGCTATTGCAAGTTAGCATAAGCAGAAAAAGGATTGTTGTATTCTACCCACTTTCAGGGTATATGGAGTGTAGCAGCATCAAGTCATAGCAAACTGAGGGCGGTGTTTGGGCAGAATGATAGAAGTACAATAGCTCCTGATTTATTTTTGTGTTAGGAACTGTTTAAACTGAAATGGGTCTCTGGAAGGATGTCTTTGCTAGCTATTTTCAGGAAAAGATGGAATTTAGATTGCTATCTATGGACAGAAAATTCCTGTCTGTGTTCTTATCACTTTCCTAGCTACTGCACCCAGTGACAGAGAGGCCTTTGTTCTTATTTACCTCCCTGCACTTTTAAAAGATAGAACACGAAGATCAGCAATGGCCAGAAAATAGGCCATAAGGGACAGTTTTTGTCTGTATGAATTGCTTTAAATCTAGGAAGGCTCAACACCATCAGTATCCCAGTCCACCCAGTCCTGGAGATAGCCCAGGGAAGACAGACAGGGCAGAGTAGAAGATGAAGCTCATGGAGTCTTACATCAGCTTTCTCAGCATAAAGAATGAGTTGGTAAATAGCAGAGGCAAGTGAAATCCTGACAGCGTGACTTTGTAGGAACAGCAAGCACCTCAGTCCAGCAAATATCATCTATATCTCAATGTGAACCATACAGCAAAATACAAATGCACAGCTCAAAAGGGTTGTGGGGACAATATCTAAAAGTTACTCCTTAAGCAGAGGAATTCAGTTATATTCATCATATCCAGACCACTTACTTTGGACCTAGGACCTTGAAAGGCTTTGAATCAATTTTAAATGCACCAATTCAACTAGTTATTTTGAGACTCAATAAATGAGGATTGGCAACCTACCTGAAACTAAGGAAATTTACTGTTGTCAGCAACAGCTACAGTGAAATTATCATCTATACCATCCTCCATCTTCATGATTATCACCAGAATACGGTATCATTATAACTTTTTTTTTTTTTTTAGTTAAAAACCTTATTCTACAAGCCAAGTAAAATTTACACTAAAAAACTGTTTTCTGATATACCGTATGGTTTACTCAATCAGAAATGGTTTTGAGAAATTTGATAAGAATAGGAGGCATTTATATGTTTTTATGTTGCATAAATAACCAAGAAAGGTTATCAGATTTTCAATATTAAATCCCTATAATATAAAAAATATGTAAAATATCTAAAACATACTTTTCATATATAATGAAATATCTTTTCCATATTTTGTGACCTTTTTTAACAGTCAAAATAGACATAATCCAACTAATATAGTATGAAATATATTTCTAGTGAATAGGAGATTTCTACTAAGTCTTGTCCAGCTCTTTAGGCTATTTCCGTGATATTTAAGATAACTATTTATTTTCCTTTTAAAAAGCACCGAAAGAACTATTCATTTTCATCATCAATTTTCCACTGGATTTCATGTAACACTTTGCTTAAACTTTTACCCATTTTCAAAACAAGAATTTACTTTAAAGACATATGTCCAATTCTCCCACCAATATTTATATATAGATAGTCTTTCAAAACCCCTGGTGCCTATATAACTGAACAGCAGTTAAAGTTTATGGATGAAATTGCTGAAGGAAAAAGCCATAAACAACTATGTGCCCAAGCTGAATTTTCAGCACTTTCACAAGCTGTCAATAGGTCTCTGAAAACCCACTTCTTTAAATCCAAAGATAATTAATCCTCCAGATGGTGTCTACTGAATTTCACGGGTTGGAATTTTCTATATTAGAGGTATAAATTCCACATTTTCAAACTTCTTTTTTCTTTTGTCAGATCTGGTTGTTGAATGCAGTCATAAAATTTTCTAGTGCTCTTTCTTCTGTTAATTAGTCAACATATTTTGTGAGTTTTCTGATGAATGTAAACTGAGATGCGGGTGATTCTAATGATAGTATTTAGGCATAAGAGTGCATAACTAATTTTTTAACTTTCTTTTTTTAGCTGTATTATAGCATTGCTTTGTTTCAGAGAGTTTATCACACCTGTAAGAAAATATCTCTGAATGAAAAAATTACGTTGCCATCAGTAAGATATGACCTATGGTCTAGTTGATTCTACATGAAACAGTTAACCTTGAACTTCATAGCAAATAAAATGTATTATAAATAGAAATTGTGTAATAGGCCAGGATTACTCAGTCACTCTTTTTTGGAAGCTTTTAAGCAAACTGTTCTTGATTTGGAAAATCAAAGCAAAATCAACTTTCCCTGTTATATGTTCTAGTTTAGGGTCAAATACTGACACTAAATGATTAATCAAATTTTGTGGGCTGGTAATTAAATGTAGTTGCTTATAACTTAAGGACTTCATGACAGCAAGATAAAACCAACTTACCTTTCCAAAGGAAGTAAAATTATTGTTAATGAAATCAGGCAGTGTGCATGAAAATCCATTTTCTTTGCTACACACCATGCTCTCCAATGCCAGGGCTATAGGTAAGATATTTTCTGGGTCAAGGTCACTGGTTTTTAGGACTTTCTCTAGACCAGTACCCAAGCAGGGTGTGAAGACTCACCCATGTTTACAACAGAAGACCATACAAAGAATTGACCTAGTGTTTCTCCAGCTTCCCTTAATTCCTTGTCCCTACCGCTAACCATAGCCTACAGAGTTAAGCCCACCATGAGGATCATCTTTCCAGACTCCCTTGGGAACACATCCTACCATGTTATCCATACTTGCCACTAAAACCATCAATGTGACAGCTAACTTCAGTATTCTCCACTACATCCTGAATTACACTGATTTTTCTTGGCTACCCTAGCATTCCCCAATCTTAGTGTCACTACCACTGGACAGTGGTCCTTTGGAGCAGAACAACAGATATAACCATCAATTACAGATGAAGATTCAGATGACAATGGCTGAAACACTGGAATTTACAAGTACTGAAAGGATAATTTCAGCCCCATCCATTCCTCTTATCTCTCCTTACAAAGATAAATATTTCACAGGGTATATGTGCATCTTGAACAGGAGGAATGCAGGTAAAAATATGGTACATGCATTGGATAGAATTCCATGTTTGTTCCAAAAAACACAGGGAACCAAGAGTAGAGGACAATAAAAATGCTCAGAAAATAAAACATTTGCAATTTGTAGATGTGTTTTGTAATGAGATCTAGCTGAAAATATTAATTATAATTAATTATTATTTATTATAAAATGTTCTACTGTGGCCAGCCCCATTTTACATATATAAATGGTACACAAAACAATGTCATTGGGTATACATGCTCTTTTGCTTAGTGATATCTCTGCCGTGAAAAGCAAGATAATATTGGTTTCCAGACCAAAACATAAATATGGATGTTTTTAACAAGTGCTTGCGACAAAATTATCATTTTCTTCTTCCACAGAAGGTTTACAGAAAGGTCTATTCCTTAACCACAGTTGAGTAAAAAAAATCCACCTCATGCTTGTTTTCTGATAATCTTTACACTATGTGCAGATTTCAAAAAATCTAGTTCTTTATGTCTCAGGGCTACTGCCTGCTTTAGAGAATTTACCTTTGAAATGCTTTTGAATATAAAACCCCTACTAGCAATGTTCCACCACTATTATTATCTTTCACTGAGTTCCTGTATCTTTTTTTTCAAACATTATTGAAAGGAAGGATTTGTTTATACATATTTATTTCTCTTGCAAATACGGATGCCTGCAAGTACATTAGTGTCAATGGTACTAATTAACATGACATTAATTTCTCCTACATTTACATCCACGTTCTAAATTAATTTCAATACACTCGACTTTGCATGCAGTTTCCAAAGGATCTCAGCAATGCAAAAGTCTGGTAAGATTTTGCTGTTAAATTCAGACTCTTTCTTGGCAAAAATAATAAAATGCATCTGATTTCTATATTTCAGATTTCAAATTCTCTCCCTTTTAGTCTCCTTTTCCTCAATCTCTGTCTGTTTCTTATTTTAGTTGCTCCTGTGACTTGTGGCTACATGTCAGATACAGGAAATAACTGCAAGTCTTTTAAGACACTATGATGGTTTTAAAAATCAGCAGGGAAATTAAAACTCAAGCGTCCCCCAAGGGAAAAAATACTGAGAGAGATTATAGATTGGAATCACAGCTTATTGAAGAAATNAAATAAAAAAAAATAAAAAAAAAAAAAGGTGGGACAAAGGAGAGAATGGTTTGCTCCCTGCTGAGTTCAGTTACTACCAGTCCACTGTGCTGGGGAGTGTGTGGAAGGAGGAGCAGGGGCTGGCGGGGAGGAGGGGACGGGATCTGCAGGTCCCTCTGCTGGAGCAAGTGAGGCAAAAAGAAATGGTGCACTTTTGGTTGGGCACCCCGGCCTTTCCTGATGAAAAATCATGCCCCTAGCTGTGATGCAGGTGATACTGAATAGCCAGCACCAAAAAAGTCCACCCGTTTCTCTTTTTAACTGTGACAGACACCATGCATGGCAATATGCGGAATATTACACATTAGGGTTCTGAGAGCATTCCCCTGGGGGCATCTAAGTGTCCTGGGAGAGGTTTTGGACAATTTAGTACAAGAGTTTGGACTGAGGATATGTGTTTAGGACTCCCTGCTACTTGGCACCTACTGCAAAGTGCATTTCTAATGTAGTATGAAATCCCAGCACTGGGAAAGTACTGTGCTGAACAACTGCTGTGGAGTAATGATACAGAGACAAAACAGAGCTGCTGGGCTAGTTCTGTCAAAAGCTGAGGGATTCAAGACAGAATATTGCATCTTTAAAACATCAAGCTGTGAGTCCAGCCTCTGGGTCTGTGATGTGATTCTCTGCATAACAGAGAGGAATATTTCCAGGTGTCAAACAGGATCAAGGAACTAAACGGGGAGTCAGTTAAAGGCCTAGAGGAAAAACTGGCTTGAAAAATATGCAAAATGTGTTCAAAAGCATGAATACATTACCTTAGGTTGCAAAGAGGCACTTACCTCAGATGAGATTTCATGATTCTGAGCTCTTAGGTCTCAATGTATTCCCCCTCCATACACTGTAGAGAAATTAGATAATTTCCTAAGCAGCTTCATAGTTAACACAAAGTTAACAGTAAACATCTGTCAGTGACAGACCGCAGGTCTAGTCTTCTTCTTCTTTAGGGTATTTGAACCTATTACAATTTAATATTGATTTTTAATTATATGTGATAACATCTTAATCCAGGAATATGGGACAGGACAAAGGGACCTCCCTAGGGTTGTTTATGGACAGGCAGGGAGGATATTTCTCAGGAAGGTAGAAAAATAGCTAAAGTAGAAAGAAGTGAATTGGATTCCCTCCTGCTAATGAGTTCTCAAACCACAGTGTTGGATGAAACAGCACTATCATTTATCACAGGCAAAGCCAAACTCAAGAGAGTCAGCAGTGAGAAGGTACACAGGTTTGGAGCCTGCAGGTAATCTTATGGTGTGAATCTCAGTCATGTCTGAGGAAGAATTAATCATTTAGGTGAAAAAAAACACTGTTTCTGGGCATGAAGGGGAACATAGCTTTGGGCAAGTGGAAAAGATTCCCAGCATTTAACTTAAAGAAAGAAGATACCTATCTGCACAGAGAAATAGGGAATAAATGCATCCATCAGATCTCTACTTTGACAGTAGCAGGGAAATGCAGCTATACTTAAGGGATTGCACAAGAAACTTGCAGTTATCCTCATCTCTTTGCTAGAAATTACCTTCAGCATAAAACCAGGCTTTGTTTGTAGCACCTAGATCAGATACAAATTAATACAATTGAAAAGAGGATTCTCTTACCGGGACACGACCAGTGCATGACAGGATGCACAGGGAAAGCTATCAGCAAAAGCTTTGTTGCCTCTAGATTTTAGATATATCAATGAAAAAACAACTGACAAATAAAATATTTCTGGGGAACGTGTACATAAAACACTGCTGAAATTAGAGCTATAGATATGAGAAAAAGGTCCTGTGTCATTGATCATGGATTCTGATACATTTGTTTTATAATGTAATGTGTATGGAAAGTCAGGTTCCCACAACACTGGCTTTTAAGTTGTTCTGCATGTACAGGATGATCTTTCTTCTGGAACACAGGACATTTGGTAGGTACCTAGAGCAGACAAAATATCAAGTACGTCTTCTTCTATAAGGAAAAAAATCTGACAGGCAAACCCAAATAGATGCAGCTCTATCACAGAGCTGTATAATTAATAATCACATCAGTTATGGATTTAAAAGATTTAATTGTTTTTCCAGAGCAAACCCCTTGCAGTTGAAAGATCTGACAGAAACTGTGGAATAGAAACTTCTGTGACTCATACTTCACATAATATCCACCTCCAATCAAGATGTGTGAGTCATAAGATAACTCAGGAAAAATTAATTATGATTCAAAAAGTCAGATTAAAGCGACATTGTTTCTTAAAACTCAGACCACAGGTATATTTCTAACTTAGCCTATCTTCTCCCCATGGCAACTGAAGTACCTATCTGATGACTTCTCCACTACCCCAAAGTTGGTATTTTTTTTCTCATTCTTGTTAGGTATGAGAATCCCAAAGAGTTCCTCCCTCCCTCCCTCCCTCCCTTCCTTCCTTCCTTCCTTCCTTCCCTTGTTCAGAGGCTTAACAATCTTTGCTTCTCCTGCTGAACATATGGTTTGGGCACACCTCGATTACATCTTCAGGCATGAACAGTCTCCCATGTAGTCCTGAACACTGGGAATTGACTCACCACTTGGAGAGTTTTCATCTACAGTTTAGAGAGGAAGTGAATCATTAATACAGAATCAAAGTGCAGTCCTGTTGAAGTCACGCATCTATTCACTACTATTGAGTTCCATATTATAAGAATATGTCTTTCCACTGCCCCTAAATCAGGAAGCTGATACTTCCAGTTTAATAGTGTAAGCCAAACAAGACTGAAGCTGGTGGAAGTTTCTCAAAACACTTCAGCAGGCTTTGGATGCAGTGATAAATATACATTACTGAGCTCAAGGGTAAAAGACACTTCAGATTATTGGCCAATTAAAAGAGTTTTAAATGTTTCTTTTCTATCATGTTGATGGCCCCACATATGCTTTCAAAGAGCAAAAACGTGCACGTATAGATAGTGTGTTACATATAGATATGTTACCTCATATAGTTCAAATTATTTGACTGTTAATTACTCAGAATTTTTGCCTAGTTACTATGATTGTTATTTATTATTTTGCTGCTTCTCACTTAATTGGTGAACTAATTACAAGACAATTTCTATTATGAACTATGAATATTACAACTTAAGAAAAAAACTCAAACTATCAGTCTGTTGGTTTTAGCTATATATGCCATGGCCACTTACATATTAAAAAATAAACTTGTTAAAGCAGATACCTAAGTTATTAGAAATACTAGCATTTTCTTAAGTAATATTAACCACAAACCAAGAATTATTTAACAAGGTTGTCTCTAAACATTAACTAATAAAATATATCTTGGAAAATTTCCATTCTCTTCTGATTCAGTTTAGGAAAAGGAAAAAAAAAGGATAAATTCATCAAATAAATTATTCAACAGCTATTTTCTAAGCTCTGTTAATTAAGCAGTAGGTTAATTACAAAACAGAATTATATGTGAGGGGACAACTAGGGAATCCTGCTTGTGAATTGCGTCCTGGGATTGAACTAAGAAGTGTTTTCTCCTTCTCTCATCAACTAAGAGATGCTGTTAATTATTCCATGTATTGAGCACTGTAAGAATTCAAAATTCAATAAAATACCAAGGAAAAGTCTTTCAATTAGATTTTTTCTTTTTCAATTAGCAGTAGGCTGGGAATACATGTAGTACCTAATCACCACTCTTATTATCTATTTTTAGTTTCCTTTAAGGAGTCATTTTTCTTCCCTAAATCAATTTACAGTCAAGCCATTGCACCCATAGGTAAATGTAGGTCATTCTAAATAAATGGAAAAACTGCTTAAAATACTGGATCAATGTTCACTTTTGAAAAGCTTATCAAATAGCGAGTACACCGTGCACCTTTCAGACTGTCAAGGCCAGAGTTTTAGGCAAGATTCCCAAAGGCATGCAGACAATTATGAGTTCAAGAAGCTTAAAACATTTTGCAACCTCACTCACAATTCTTCTTATCTGTAGAAAGAAAAGTGAGCAGGTGAATATAATAGATGAAGGTATATACCCTTCAGAAAAAGGTTACACCTCCAAAAAAAAGATTGTTAAGAGGTTAATACTTGGTATTGTTAGCAGAGTTTTTTAACAAAAAACTAACTCTGGCCTTCACTATCACATAAGCAGATTTATATGCTTGAACAGACACTACCCATTGTGTGCACAAGATTTAGAGGATATGTTCTTTCCATTATCTTCTTTCCAAATGAAACACATTTGTCCATTTTGACTCTTTAATCCTGGTAAACTGTTAAATAAAAACTATGCTTTTTTTTTACTACTGTGGCTAGATCCAGTAAGTAGAGTACAGACATAACCTACTAACAGTCTTTTCTACTGACAGGAAGCAATGATGACTTTATTTAGCTTTGAATTCTTTCTATAGGAATTATGAGAATTGTGTGGAATATTTAATATATTAAAATACCAATAACAAGTACAATGTCTTAATTTTTTCTCTATTTTATCTTCCTGGTGGTGGATTATATGGGAATTGTTTTCATCTTCTGATCAGCTACTGCATACAAAATCTTCTTTGCTGCTACTCCTACTACATATCCCCAAATTGCATGAGAAATTACTTTTATTAGCCTTCAACCTCATGTTATTGAACTTTGACCTGACAAAGTTTTCCTGCTTCTGCTATTAAAACCATTGCAGTTACCTGGTTAATCTGTATAAGTATCCTGATTTTTCATGCTATGGATGATGCTTCTTAAATATTCTCAAATCAGTATATAAAATGTCACCAGTATATTTATCTTTTTGTACATCTCTCTTTGAAGAAAATACTAAATCAGACTTTTTTCAGAATAGAGACTTGAGGAATGGCATGACTAAACTACCCTCTGATGCCTTACTTCACTAAAAAGACATGCAAAATCACATTTTTCTGAGTAATACACTGGGGTTTTCTTTTGCAAAAGGTTTATTCAGAACCATTGATACACTTCTTTACTAAAGTACTCTCCTTTACACCAATTCTGAACTTGAATGCAGGGCTAAGAAAAATCCAAATGTTACAGCAGGATTCTATCAACATCTACATACATGGTGCACTCTTATTATTACTTCCAGTTACTTACTGAACTTCCCATTCACAGCCTATGCTCAGAAATAGTCTTTTTTTTTTTCACCTGGAGTTTCCAGTCACTATTATTTACTGAATGAAGAGCTCAGAAGCTCTTTTGGTTCAGCAACAGAGGCAAGCAGAAAGCCGAATTCCCTGCAGCACTGTTTGGTACATTGTTACTCTGGGTGCTCACTCAAAATGGAATGGAATGTTGTCAAATATGTTTATGAACAGTGCTGCCATGGATGAATGAATGCACTGACAATTGTAATGAGAGTAAATGCTGATATTTACATGAATTTAAAATAAATTTAATTGATCAGAAAAGATTATATATTGTAATCGTTAATCTTAATTTAAAGATAATTAACGGATACTGAGATCCCAGGCAAGAGCCACAAGACCTTTATTAATTAATCTCATGAGTAGCCCTTATGCATACTGAGTGATAACTTTCTCTTCGACTTCATTTTGCCTCAGAGCAATGGTGGCTTAAACTTAACACTGCACTGTGTGCTTAAACTGCACAAAAGAAAACTCAAACCAGCTGCTATGGGGTTTACGATGGTTCTGCACACAGATTATTTTTTTTTCTTTATTGGCTGAAAACTATTATTCTGGTGTTCTGGCAAACAAAACAAAACCATTACTCATTTCACAGATGTCAGGGAGCCTCAGTAACTCCTGCTCAGGATTGATACAGGTGGATTTAAATCACTCACCTCAACTCTTCTCTTAATTTCTCTGCTGCTTGGTCTGTTCAAGTATCACTTTGCTTCTCTGTAAATATCTAGATATTAGAGCTCGTCTTACATGCCTCAAATCAGTAGTGATTAACTTCATTATCTACTGCCAAATATTTGAAAAATGTTTTCCTTTTGTAACCCTTCACATCTGTTTCTTGATGCAATAACATTTTATTTCAAGAAATGAGGAAGTAGAAGAGAAAGAGAAGCTGCACATTTCAGACTTACCTTTTAGAAGAGGCCACTGAAGACCTCTAACAGAAAGAGGGATATGATGAACCTTTTTTCATTGACTGTATTTACTCTTTCTGTTACCACTGGATCTTATACAGTGGTCAGATAGATGAGCTTTAATGCAATTAAGTAGTGAAATCAGTACTATGTCTTCATGAAAGTGTAAAAAGTGTAAAGAAAAAAGTGTAGAAAGATGCTCCTGGGTCAACCACCGGATCATTTTCGACTTCCTTTAATTTAGATCCTTTGGCTTCCTTTACTCATCAGAATTGAAGCCAACGCATTGGTAGTTCAGAACTAGAGCTCTTGGTCTCTACTGCTCAGGATTTCCATGGGTGTGCTCTGATTCCAACCAAGTGTGGCAGCATCTGCTCATACTTTTAGATGTGCAGTGCTGTCATGTGTTACACAAAAGGCTAAGCAATTCTTGTTTCAATAGTGCCTCAACCCTTTTGAGGTAAGCACCTTTTGTATATTAGAAATCCAAAGTAATTCTTTCTTCTGGCAAACTTCCTTGGCTGGAAACTGAGCTACTTGGTAGAGACAATTCCATTAAGGTGATACTGATGGAAACTATGTTGGGAAAAATTAAAACCAGGTTCTGACACATTTTCTCCACTAGTCCATAGACTGCAACAGCTGTAAATTCTAGAATTACTTAACCTCCAAAATCTTATTATAAGATAGATTTGTTTGTAAGATCATTTAAAAGTGATGAGAAAACCGAGCAGTACTGGCAGCTGTACTCATGCCCTGGTCGAATCTGTCTGTCACTTACAACTCAGTATTCAATGAAGTTTGGATCAGCTGTTCGTTTTCTAGTGTTCATATGTTCTGTATAACTAGGCGGCCTCTGAATCTGCACACACAAAGTCTCTTGCCATCTGTTTCTGATCTTTTGGCATGGGAGCTTAGTTTTGTTACTCCAGCTCATTTTATCCTGTGTTCCACCTTATTGGGAAGGCAATGAAAGAGGACAAACTACTATGCAGTTATTAGATAGCAATCAAATTTTAATTGAAAAAAGAAAATTTGACTCAAAGTATATATTTGACTCAAAGCTTTGTGGGTCACAGATTTTTCTCAGACTTTCCCAATCCTTTGAGCCTCACAATTTTTCTTTCTTGTGAGCTGCTAAAGTCATCTGCTATGAGTAGAGGAATTTTGCTTCTTATGCGCTTCAACAATGCATTTGAAGAAACCTTCATTTATTATCCAAAATTAGACATCAAATACCAATATGTCATTTCCTTATCTTTTTCCAGAACCATGCAAAGAATTTAAAGAAAAATTATATTTTTTCTGATGTCAGTGAAGTAATATTGAAAATTATTGTGTTTTCTGTTTGATGGTGACTATTGAGTTTAATTTATTGTCCTCATTCCCCTCACTGATTTAAAGGAAATCAGGACTGAGAAAGCACAACTGTGAAGTCCTTTCACTTTCCAAGCCTGCAGTGAGAACAGGGCTGTTGCACAAGAGCAAGTTCTATGTTCTGTTTGCAGCTAATTGTTCCAAAACACATATAAACCTATCAATTGTATTCCAGCTTCTTTCTAGATTATTACTACATGAGTTTATATATAAATATATATATATGTATACGCATATGCATATATACATTGAAATGTTTTTTAGTGCGTATCTATTCATATATATCTCTGAGTGTGAATATTTATTACTCTTCTTAGTAGTACATACAGAGTCCAGCTCTGGAAAACTGACTGAATTTTCATACAGGCATTACTGACAGAATTGTCAATTATTTCCAGCATGGAATCTTAATTGCTAATATGTGAGCTGGAAAGAACCCAGATTTATTAGCAAATTCCAGGTTCAGTTTGCATATAATTTACTAGCAAAGAAGGTGCATCACTGTAGCTCAGACTGTCATTCTGAAAGCTCTGTGGTTCTTTCTTCTGGTCTGATCTGTATTAGTTGTGCTGACCATCATGCAGAACAATTTTCAATCCCACTGTTACAGCATTTTCCCTGTCAAACCATGAGAAGACTATTAACACCTCTCTGCTGGAAGCACAGAAAATAATCATGGGAGCTGTTTATGTTAATTCAGATTAACCCAGGTTCCTTTTTTGTTTTGGAATAATTACTGGTTCAAAATATCAGCATGTGTTAAGAGATCAGGATTAATTTGTAAGAGCTGAATGACAATATTTCCAATGGCTTATTAAACACTAATTAGATTTAAAATGGTGTGACTCTACACACACTTGTGTGCATCAAGAAGTTTAAACATCTGTTTTATAAGTAATGCAGGTTGTAAGGTTACAAAGTTTAATATCACTGGGGATTATTTTACCGTATTTGATAGCCAGTGACACATTCAATTCTGTATTTTTTCAGAACTGGCATAAAAGATTTAGGTTTTGCTGTGTTTTTGTTTTTGTTTTGTTTTGTTTTTAAATTAAACAGCTTAAACAATATGGGGCTCCACTCATCTATCTGCACTTTAAACCTTATAAATGACAAGATTTCCTCAAATGTCTGCCTGGGAACTAAGACAAGTTAGAGCTCCCCAGTAAAGTGTAATACAAGAGAAAAACAATTATTTTAATATTAAAATAGCTGGGATTAAAATTTGAGTAATTTATTCCTGCATCATTGGTGCAAGACTACAAAAATAAATGGAGAAAGGAGAAAAAGAGAAATGAAAACAGAATTCAAAAATAATCCTAGTAAATATGCTGGAATGCACAGGATTAATTTAAAGCGATAAACTTGAATAATACCAACTACAAATCTAAGTGTGTAGCACCTGAAAAGGTTATCTGTTACCTTAGCACCTGGAGCACACACTATATTACAAAGGCTGAGTTCAAGTCAAAGATAGCACCAAAGACATTGCACAGTGCAGTATGTTCTGGACTGACATTGCAGGGCAGCCCTAGTTAACTGCAGATGCAATGAAAATTTGAGCAAACAAGAAGCTTCTGAAAGTATATATTTGCTTAACTCTTTTACAAGGTTGTTCAAACCCAAAAACATTGTCTTCATAACAGCAAATATATGTTCATGACCAGAACACTGACCCTTTCTTCACAGCTCATGTGAATTTAGCAGATTGGGTACAAGGTCCAGGTTATATTTGTGTCTCATTCCAGTGGGTTATTTTGAAAGGCAGAACTATATTCTAGCCCTGCTTTGTTGATAAAATCTGATGTGAAACCGTCACTTTTTTAAAAAATAATGAAGGTTTTGACATTTCTGCAGGACCAGGGCTTACACCCGCAGTCTTATCTGAGCTACCTCTCCCATAAGACAGGTTTTGTTCAATGTTTAATCTAGTTATTTCAGTTCCCAGTATGTACTAAATTTTTTTCCACCTGTTTCTCAGCTTTCCTTTTTTAAATTTTATTTTTTTTACAGGTGACTTGATAGACACATCAGCCACTTCCTGCAGAAGTCTGGGCTACTGTAGCTGTCTGATGATGAGAAATCTACTCAGCAGCTGTCTTTCAAATACCAGCCTTGTATGAAAAGCAGATAGACATTATTTTGCAGTGTTATACTTATTAAATGAAAGTGCACTGTGTATGGTGTTCTAAGTACATGTTTCCTCCCACAGATAAATACAGAATGACTGGTACAGGAGATTTGAAAGTATACTATTCTGAGAGTGCAATTCTAGGGGGAAAAAAACGCATTCAAATGATTTTGCCACTATTCTGCTATTTTATTTGAGTTAATTCAACTTGCAATTAGTTCTGGGTTTTGGTTTTTTTTTGTCTGTTTTTTTTTCTTATTGCCTCTACTTGCCAGTAGTCACCAAAACTATTAGTCACCAAGCAACATATCTGCCCAAGCCTATATCTGGTCTAACGTTCACTGATGCATCACCCAGAATTTTCTGCTTGAACTTTTAGGATTAAATCTTAGATTTATTTAGGTTTATGTGAGTTCTGTCATTATATTTCCTAAGTCAAGAATTTGCCCTTAAAGATTTCAGCAATGTACAAAGCTAAGGGGTAAATTATGGGATAGTGTGAAAAAAACCCTTGGTTCTGCTGAAGTCTGTTGGCATTTTGCCTATGTGCTCAAGAGAGACAACAGGATGTATTTTATAAACAGAAGTTTTCTGCAATTCTGCATTTCAGTGTGGCATGCTAAAGGTGTAGAATTTACATAGGTTTAAATAAAATTGCATTTAATTCAGAATTTAGCTGTTTTGTCTCAAACTCAGCTGCATCCAACAAAAAAAATCCTGTAATGACCTAAGTGGCATTTAAGGCTTGAAGAGTCCCATCAATTTATACAATTATGGTTTTTTTCTAACATCACACTGGATAAAAGTCACCTGAGTTTTAATAATCTGTGTGTTTTAGTTCACTTACTCCACTGTCATATCATTCACTGTGTATTCTGTGATATCTGGCAGGTAGCTGTCTTCACTGGAGCTTAGCTAGGATCATTGAAGTACGTTGTCACTCTCAGATTGGTTCTCTCTGGTTCCATAATTGTTCTTGTCAGATATGTGGGGTACAGGCCCCCTCTGAGGCCTACCCTAAATCTGGATGTGACATAAGTCAGCATTAAATACATGTTAGTTTAGCTAAAACACATAGAATTCAGTGTTTAGGGCCCTCGGGATATCTTGTAGTATCTGATCACTTATTGAGTATGACAGACACATAGGGATGATAAGAGAATTTTTTACCATCCAGAAAAGCTTATATTTGATTAAAAGATGTAAAAAAGAGTGCAGATAGACTTCATGCAATGTCATGTGGTTGTTGGACTGTTGGATCCATATGCTACCATGTATCCTAAATACAGCTTTATCACATTTTTGTCACAGACTACCTTGGAGAGGTAGTGCTGTTTTCCATCAAAGCTGTTCACATGTATGCTCCAGTTTTTGACTACTTAAAATTTTTATTTCTAATTATTCTAGATGTCCTTAGGATTAAAACGTTTGGTTCCACTTTCCTTCCATTAATACTACAGAACATTGTGACTGCCAAATTTTTCCTTTCTACTACAAACATCCTTAAAATATTTAATCACAAGTATTCAATGTGTGAGTTTAGGGGATTTTCACTTTAAATAAATTATTTTCTGTGACATTTAACAGGAAAAGATAGATTAATTACTAAGAGGTGCTAATAAAATTTGTGCATTACTATAAGTAAAGTGGATCTGGAAAAAACTCCAAAAATGATCCATTCATAGATAGAGGAAAAAAAATTGTCTTCTTTATTCCTGAAAGTAAAGTATAATTTCATAAGGTTTCAAAGCACGTTATATTATAACTTGCTACATTTTCTATTAGGTAGCCATATATTTCTGTGAAATAATTTATAAAATTATAAGTAAACTATATTTATTTTTACTTCCTCTAATATTATATGCATAGAATTCTTTGCTGTTAGAATATATTTAGTTATCAAAACTAGTAATTAACAAATAGTGACATTCAGTGGCTGATTAAAAGAAATATTTTTCAAATAGTCAAAGTGGATGTAATAAATCGATGGGTACAGGACTGCAGTTCTGAGTATAATCTCATAGGAATGTAATGAAAGTATCAGTTAATGCCTGAATCCATAGTGATGTGGATTGTAGATTTTCGGACAAAACTCATCAATATTTTTACGATCTAATGAACAATTTTCCACCTTTCAAGAGATCAAAGAGAGATTGATGGAACAGCGTTTTATTCACAATATAAAACAGAGTTGGAGGGGCTTTATGTTTCATAAGAGAAGACTTTCAGCTAATTAATTATGAATTTCTACAATGCTAAAATTAGCTGGCACTGCATAATCCTTATTACATTCAAGTCCAACTCAAGCAATTCTAAATAAAGAATTGCATGACCACAGTTCATAGTCAAACCCACAGTTCTCCATTTCTTTTCTGTCTATGCAGCACCTTTAGGCATGGGCATAAAAAGGATTGGTATTCTCAAGATTCTGTGATGAGAGAGGTATTTTGATGTATACATGACTACACTAAAAAGGAAAAAGTCAGTATGCAACAGGGAATAAATTACATGCTTATGTGGCATGGAAGACCAGTTTAAATAACTCTTACTTTTTTAGATTTTGGGTAATTCTGGCCTCTCTGATAATAAATATATATACCCATATAAAATTGAACTAGTGTGTAATATCTCATTATCCTATTGATACCCCAGCCAATAGTAGTCTTAGGAACTGGAAAAGGGGGCAAGAAAAATGATGGCATTTTCAGTCTACAAGACTGTGATTTACATTGGTTTTATTCTCCTGCAATGTATTTTGGCACAGCATGACTATGTATGGAGACACATGAACATTTTGTTTCAGCTAATGAAGCAAAAAAAATTGGCATTCAACATGCTATTTTAAAACATATTAAATATTTAAAATATTGTTTAGTATGTGAATTGCAAAAGAACCAAAAACTCCACTAATGTACTCAGCCTACATATGTTCCTGATAAACCATGACTCTTATTTTGTTTAAAACCATAAGAACAACCATTCCTCTCTTTTTATAAACCTCAAACTAAAAATAATAAACTTAGAACTTTCTTCCCTAAGAAATAAAAAGAAAATAAATTCCAAACAGAAATATTTGCACTGATTTCTTGGTTTCTGATCCAGGGTTTAATTGCAATATTTTTCCTATATTGTGAATAAGCCATTATAAATCAGCTCTATATTGCAGCATTTCAGAGTAGTTTACATCATAGTCCATGCCAAGTAACCTTTAGAAGACTGTCACTTTCTAGACAGTTCTGGGCCTGTTTTATTTGTAGAATCATAGAATCATTAAAGTTGAAAAATATGTCCAACATCACTGAGCCCAACCTTTAAATGAACATCACCTTGACAACTACACCATATGAACAAATGCCACGTGCCTGTTTCTAGAATAATTCCAGGGATGATGACTTCACCAACTCTTTGGACAAGCTATTCCTATGCTTAACCATACTTTCAATGAAAAAATTCTTCCTGATGTTCAACCAGAACTTCCTGTGGCAAACCTTGAGGCCATTTCCTTTTGTCCCAGTGTCAGGACAAGAGGAACAGTTGCCTGAGAGAAGACGCTGACCCCCACCTTGCTGCAACCTTCTGGAAGTAATGGAGTCATTTGCTTCCAGCTGCACGAGGGACTGTAGTCAAGAAATCCACGTTGTTTGGGAAGGCATGGCTTTGTTACACCAAGGATAGCCTGACATCAGTGACCATGACCACTTGCTTCTGCTGTCCCCGGAGGCAGACGTGGGACAGACAGCAGCTCCCATAAGACTGGTGTGAGCTGCAGGCTGGAGCTGTCGTCAGCAGGGACAGGATCTTGCCTGGCACTGAACCCAGGTCTGGGAAACTCCACCACACCCACAGCGCCATCTACCTCATCTGTGGATAACCTGGACACTCCTTTCCTTCCTCTTCTTTCTCCTCCAATGGCTGTTTGATAGCTAGGCAGCACTGGCAGGTGCCCTGGTCACTGCATCTGGAACAAGCATAAACTGAACTGCAGCTGCCCTTTGCAGGATCAAACCCACCAATTTGTTCAGAGAATTCCTAGCTTTGACACAAAAATGATTTGTGAATGAAAATAACCCCTGGGTTTGGTTTCTATGGTTATTACTGCACTAAAGAAAACAGCAATTGTCTCATTTATTTATTGATTTATTTCCTATTAAAATGTTGTTTGAAAAATCCAGAGACTATCGCTTTTGGGACCATTTTATAACTGTTTCAATTTTGATGTTATTAGTTTAAAAAGATACCAGTAAATGCTGCTTTCATGGTTTTGCACAAGCCAAAACCCGTGCAAGAGAGTGGATCTCTCTACGATAGAATTAAGGCATTTGATAAGTTGTTTAAGCCTAAGCAATTATAATACAATGTAATTTTAATTACATATGTAACATTATGGGCACTCACATGACAAGCTCACCTTGTGTCTGCCTGACTTTTCATTGACAATCCATTTTAACTCCCCAGAAGGGAAAGAAGAAGAAATACTGTTTCTGTATATATGTCCTCAGCTTTTCTATCACTGTTTCACCCAATGAAATATGGCTATGAATAGCTGTTTCTTATTTTAGAAAGAAAGCTCTTACTTATTTGAAGTTTGCTTGAAAAAAAAAATTAAGTCAAATGTTATAAATTGATAATTACTCTCTTAGGCTAATCCTTAGTCTCACTTCTACATTTTAACAGCTGATCAATGTCCATCAAGGCCACATAATTCCTTGAGTATGGAACATGACATTGGCGTGATTTTTTTGTTTTGTTTTGGGTTTGTTTTTGTTTGTTTGTTTGTTGTTTGTTTGTTTGTTTTTTGTTTTGTCCCCCAGGTGAAATGGTCCTTTCATCATCAATTGTTTCTCACATGAAAGTAATTTTAAGCTTCGTGATCTTTCTTTTCCCCTAAATCTTTCCAATTCCTGCTATCTTCTTTCAATTAGTTCAGAGGACTACAGACATAGAGTATCAAAGGACTAGGTTTGTTGATTTTCCACGCATTTATTCAGTAGAATAATTATTCTGTTTTATTTTCTGTTTGTTTTTTAATACTTCTTATCATCTGGAGTGCTTGTTTTTCAAGCCTACTAAGTTCTATTGAAGATATTTTCAGGTGGCAGACTGTGCTAACACCAAGATATAATTCCAGAATGGCAATTACCATTTTAATATTTGCCACTTCCTGCACAATTTTTTCATTAGTTTCATTTCTTGACCTTCACCTACTGGGAGTTTCACTTTCCATTTCCCTGCCACAGCAATAGTCTTGTAAGTTTCCTCCACAATTCTTCAGCCACTGCCATCATATCTACCACTTGCAACATATCATTGCATCATTTTCCCTTTTTCAAGAATTTGGCTGCATCTTCATAAATCTGTAGAAGTGAAGGTCTTTGTGTAGCATGCCAGGTCTGTCACTTTTCCCATCCTAGTCCACAATAACTGAATAAAACTGTGTGACATATCATATTCCCCCGTGTACAATACAAAAATTTGTAATTAATCTACCTTAGACACTACCTTAGAAAGACATAAAAAACTCCAGATATTAACTTGTTCCTTAATTTTAGACATCTGTCTGAAGGTTAAAGTTTTGAAGGTTAAGGTTTTCTAGCATGATTTCTTGGAATCACCTTTAATATCCACAGAGCATGGATGAACACTGTGTTGTTAGTGGTTTGAGGGTCATCACGTGAATGAGGATGAATTCTATTTTGCCTGGGTTTCTCTGTTGTTTTAATTGTTCTTTTAATGTAGGATGGTGAGATATCAGCTTTGAATTCTGTTCTATTTAAAACATTTAATTTCCAGACCTTTCTGGAGTGTTGCTAGTACATTCAAATATTATATTGGTTTCTACAGACTCCACAGTTTATTTATTGGGCTACAGCTCAATTTTTGGTGAAAAACTGCCTGATGAAATAGATCAGAACTTTTCATTGTAGGTAGAAGCCACCACTCATCTAAAGTGTTATATGAAGGCTATGTCTCAATTCACAGAAGAACTGAACTGAAATATAAGCCAATTTGGTTAAAAAAAAATCAATAAAAATTGCCATTTCAAAGATAAAAATCATCATGTCATCTATTCTTAGAATTCCTACTAAATGTAAGTCATACAATTATTTAAAAAGGCATTTAAATTCAACAACTAACAAAATGAGAATGTTAAAGAGATCTAAGAACCGGTCAAAGCTCCCACAATTCTTACGAATTAGTTTTCACCAAGACAGAGGAAAAACGCATGTCTATCTTAACAGAGTTAAATTTCTTGCTCAGCCAGACAACTGGGATGATGCTGAATAAAACAATGCAGGACAAGAGAATATGTCTGTTATCTATAGGCATAGAGTGAGAATCTCAGTTATTGTTAAAATGTTTGTTTCATTTCTTTTTAAGGACCTTCATCAGTTTATACCAGATAGAGATTAATCTCCACATTTGTAGTTTGAAATAAGTTTTGAAGGCCATCAGATCAATGAAAAATAGTTACTAAATTAAAAAAAAAAAATAGAGGTGTTAGAGAAGACAAAACTCCATTTTAAATTAGGATGTCTAATTCTCCTTTGAATATCAGCAAAGTCATGGCTTAGATGATGTCTTGTTTCTAGTTGCCTTTAGCCTAAGGATGAAAATTATAGGAGGTATTTCACTTCATAATGGCTAGTAACTTCATTTCCAGGGAGCTAGACGAACATTAGAAACTCATCTTTTACGAGAGCAGGCTGGGCAAGTGCATAGAAGAAACACATGCTAAGGGTTGCTAAGCAGACAGGCCATACCTGAATCAAGATGTCTTGATCAGAAACAATGCAGAAAGTGGTTGGTGGCTGAGCAGCAACTAGGGAGGAAATATACTTGTACTGTTCTCATGATTCTCTGTGTGTCCATTATTCTTAATCGTGTTCTGAACAGCGTGGCCATTCTCGTAGGGGTTTTAATATGCTACTGAAAAATACAATAACAGTAGGACTAATGACCAAACAAAGAAATAGGTCCACTGTAAGGTCTTAAAAACACTAAGCTAGAAATATAGAGCTCCAGACTCACTTCCCTGTTTAATTATAACCTTTGAATGTGCTCATGTGCAAATCACTGAACTTGTCTTCCACCTCACTTTCCCATTTTCTAAAAAGAAATAATGCTTTTGCATGTCATCAAGAGAAGACACAAGAAAAAATAATGCAGTACTGCTGCCTATTTCTTTATAGGTGACTGATGCAGACTGATTGTGTTTCTGGGTAGCTTCCACAGCTGGGATTTGGAGACTCTGAACACATGTCCAAGTTGATTGATCAGAACTATACAGGGACCTGAGATTTCCCAAGGCTGATTTTTTTCTCCTGTCCTTTCTTCCCTTTCTGTGCTTCATCCTTACAGGATAGCATAGCATTACACTGTTTCACAAGTGTCTAAAAAAGATGGCTTAGAAAGAGAAGACACATTTAGAAATAGTCTATTTATTAACAAAATACTATTTAAATTGACTTTAACATGGATTTTTCAGTGTCACCAGAGCCAACCAATGCCAATACATCACATCTCCTGACGCTGACATTAAGTGGACATGAAGATTTATAGCTGCCTCATGTGTCTACTTAGTATGATCACTGTATTTATATACAAAATTTTGAACCACTGAAAAAACATTCAGACAGAAAGAGCGGGAGCATTCATGAATTGCCCAATCTAGCAGTTAATTCAGAGCTGTAATAGAGTTTCACAGAACGCATCTTTCATATGGGTACTTTTAGCAGACAATGGAAAAGGGCGTCCAGGGGTTTCAGACACTATTAATCATTACCTGAGGCAAGAGGGATAGAAAGACTGTTAGACTGAAACCTTTTGGAATAATTTCTGTCCTTCATGAAAAGTTTAGCATGACTTATTATCAGAATGTCTGTCTCTTCATGAAATAAAATGTAATCAGATATTTATCTAAGCCTAATTTTGCATTATCAAATATCACCTAACCTTTTTAGCACTTTGTTCAGAGCAGCACAAAACACCAACAATAAGTGAGGATAGAAAGAGAAGAAAGGTCACAGCCACTTAGGCCCCGGTTTCCCTATTTCATGAGCTCACAAGCCTAGCACCCTTGATATCATCAACTAAGGACCATCACAGATGATGCACATCAGTGTTAACTACAAGGGAGTTCCGTGACTGTGTACTAACTGCTAATTTAGGATGGATTCATTAAGGACAAATTGTTTTGGGTACATAATGATAATGATTGGTAGCAACTGTCAATGTGTATTCTTACTGAATATTGATACAGTAAAGTGGTTTTGAGGTTCAAAACAGACATGAACTATCAGTCTTTTAAGCATCCTTGTCAGAACTACTTCTAATTTCCTAAAAATATCTGGCTTGAAATGTTCCTACAAGTGAAAGTAATGAGGCTGCACAAGAAATAACAACTCCACCAGCACTGTTTATATATCCATTCACCTTTTGAATTGGTTTTCCCAGCTCTCATTTTCTGTCTTGGACTCTCTTCTTGCATGTCTTGTCTGCAAAGTAGGCCTGAGAATCTGCTTTTCCTGAACTGTAAAGCCCAAGCAGTCAAAACAGTTTATTTTCCTCTTTCATACATTTTGAATGAGATGTACATCACAAAATACTGATCACAGGGTGTAAACACTTTTGAAAATTAAAAAGAAAGATGCATAATAGGATGCCACAAAGTAAAGCCAATAACAACCAGTGTTTTGAACAGACTTTACATCACTACTTTGTCCACATTTGAAACATGAGACAGTCTCTATTGAATATCTGCATTCTGAGACTCTAAATACCACTAAATTATGCAATTTTAAATAGAATTAACTTGAAATGACATGGGCAAATATGTCTTTTCTAGTGCACATTTCAGCTATGGGATTCAAACCTGTGAGAGGTGGAAATTGTCTGCTTCATTGCATCATGGGAAGAATATTATCTAACCCATTCAAACTGTAATAGAAAACCATGATTTGTACGCTAAAATCCTTAAACCATCTAATGATGGAAAATACCTCTTACCAGCATCATGCTAATTAAAGTGTCGTTGAGGTTAGGAAATGTTCTTTGTACTGTGATGAGAGAAGATGCAGACAAATTGAATTTCCTTTCTGATGGTGCTCAGTAAAAGATAATGGACCACTTGTTATTCCTAGGTGTCATGTAATAATAAGACAAGAAAAACCTAGTCTATAATAACTATATGGTCAGCAGAGATAGATTTCACCAAAAAAGAAAGATATGGGAAGTTTAAAAAAGAGTCATAAGGGAGAAAATATTCTCTCCTCAGTAAAACATTGCAATGGATATCCAGATTTACACCACTTTTACACACAAACTAACAGCAGAGTATATTTTATTCCAACCTATTTTTCAAATATGCCAAAGCTGCCTTCATGTACCAAACAGTATTATTGTACTTTACAGTTCTCAGGTGAAACACTGATTTCATTGAAGTGACCCTAATAAGTGTCAATGTTTTGACTGAAATACCACTTTTTAAATGCATGTGAATACCGAAAGTTAGTGAGGCTTTATTTTCAGTTTTGTTGAGAGTAGTAGGAAAAATTATAGGATGAAATAAATAAAAGGGAAACATACAAATAAGATTATTAATGAGAAATAAAGTCTATATGTCTAGTTCTGAAGTACCTAAGGATCTCAAAACGATAGCTGGATTTTCTAAGGCCAAATGTTCATTGAAGTGATTTGATACTTTATTTCTAAGATAAAAGAATTCCGTACTACCAGCTGGCATCACAGAAGAGGGCACTTAAACCTTTTTTCCCATATGCAAAACTTCTTTTTCAGCACCATATAATGTAATGAATAGCGTGAGTGGACTCTATAGAAATTTGAACAACTATTTTCCTTTGCTTTTTTTTTTTGTTTGTCTTGCTTAGCACATTTAGAGCATATGTTCATTCTCTAACGTGAGTTTTTACATTTTCCTTGTGTGACAATGATGTATCCACTTGACATCTCTTTGTGGCAAGGTCTCTTCTCATACTGTATGTTTGTTCAGTAGCATGAACAATATGATACAATAGGAAATAAGGTAACATAGATAAATAGACACAGTCCTGCCTTCCATCCACTTATATTTTCTTTTGGGTTAGCACAAATATTTGTGCATACTGGGGATTCATACCAAGAGAAAAAGAGATGAAGCCACAGGAGACACTGGGGTCCAGCAATAGGGTTATATTCCCAGCTGCAGATAGCACATATGATCTAGACATTGTCTACACATGCCCATGTGTAATATAAAATTTGTAGACTCTTCATGCCTGTTGTTTAGCCACCTGACTGTTAATGAATTGAATGCACTGTCAATATCTTGAGAGAAGAGAGTATTTTCATTCGTATCTACCCCATTTTTTGTTTAAGGGGAAAGAATTCAAACACACTGATTGCATAGAATTGTTTTTTAGGTTTTCATAATAAATAATTTACTAGTCTTCTGTAGGCTGAAAACAAGCAAGTCAGTTTAAGTACTTCACTTTATTTCCTAATAATATAAATTTTCATCTGACAATAAAAAAAGAAATAACCTGATGCATTATTCAAAAATTAGATATGAAAATACATTTTGTCAAGATCTGAAATATAAACTTCAGGGAATGGATAGTTAGCAAAAATATACATTCACATATAGTCCACTGAATTGTTGCTGTATTTTTAAATAATAATAATAATAAAAGACAAAACTGTGCGAAAAGCTGTTAAACTTGTTCAGAGATCACTAAATTTTTCTATGTGGAATCATCAGTTGACAGTATCTGGTAGTATTGGTGAGGCTGCCTCTAGACTGAGTATGTAAGACTGTAACAGATCTCACTGATTTGCAGAAGTGTCCCTCTCCTTCCTAAGCAAGTAGAGAGAATTGGCCATTGATATTTTATACTCCACTAATACTCAGGTAGGTGTTACTAGAGAGCTGTATCACAATGGTGCTGTTTTATTGGACCGGTGCAGTTATTTTCCTTTGAGGACCAGCTATGAAATCTGGTGCAACACTCTGTATAGACAAAAAGGGAAGCCTAAGCTGTAATTTTAATGCATTTCTAGAAAAGAAAGAAAATTTAGTGATACTACCTGAAAGGTAGAATTAACACACAACTCAGCTTGTCCTGTGCAAGAAAATATGCTTTGCAGGTGTGGGGTGACAGAAAAGTCAAATTTCCTAAATTTCATCAGTGACTGTCAAAGAAAACTTTTTGCCATAAGTGTGTTTTAGAAAAACTTGTTTCCACATTGTCCAGATCCCCAGAACAGGGTAGGACAAAGACTCTCTTTATGCACTGTGATCCCTGATTTTTAACAACATTTTTGTCACACTGGCAACAAGCATGGGTAAGAGCTGCCAGACAGGGTAGAACAGCAGGAGAGATGCAGCAGGGTCTAAAAGTCACCTTTACAGTCCTCTTAAATCAACTCTAGTGAATGTTTGCTGGCTGTGGCTGGAGACTCAGTGCCAATGCAATTTTGCATGGAAAATTTGAAGAGATGGAAAGCTCTGCAAAGCAGTTCTTGCTGGAAAATCTTGTCTAGGCATATTTATACAATTGTGTATCAGAATTCCATATCTCTATTAGTGACTGTGATTGCAATTAGCCACTTAAACCAATAATCTTCCTTATAGAGACTGTCTCCAGGTACTTTCTGTGAATTCCAGTGGTCAATATTAAAATTTAGCACCAGTTTCAGGCAATGATAAGCTATCCAATGTGTTAAAAATGAAGATAGTATTTTGGCTAAAAGAAATGTGTGTTTGTTTTACAAGGTAGCTTTTTTTTCAAAAATGCGTTACTGTAATATCATCTTTTTTCAAAGACCTCTTTCCCTTCCCCATTTAAACACACATTGTGATGTAACAATGAAGTAATTTCATGGTGAATAGATGGCAGGAGGATTTAAGTCCCTTTCTAAAGAAAAAAAAAAGGCAAATATTTCTAATTATCTGGGAAAAAAAAAAGCAGCTACTGTGATAATACTGCAGTGAATCACACCCTTTAAATGCTGTCACAAGATATATCCATCAAAGATGAGGGCTATGACGGCTATACTTTTATTCTAGCATATATTTTTTTCTGTGGAAGCTCCTGCTGGATGAGATGCTACTTTTCAGCTACAAACTGTGATAGTTTGATCTTTTGTAACTTAATTGCTGTGAGATCCGAAGATACACACAGAGTTCTATAATTTATATACGATAGAATTTTAGTGCTATGCATTGACACACGGACTAAATAAAAATTTGATCTCGATGTCTAATGAGGGGCAAAAATGAACTGATCATTAACAACAAAACAAAAAATCCTCAGAGTTTCTGATAGTCAGAAACCTGGTAGTACTAGGAATGTTAGATGTCTCATTGTCAAGGAGATTTATATTTGTACTGGGAGGCATAAAATGCAGAAGCTGTTCAAAAAAGGCTCATTTTCCTGACTTTCTCTAGGAGCTCTCATCTGAAGGTGTTGTTTATAAGAAGAGAATATTCATTTTTTTCATTAAACTGCAGTAAATGTACATATTCCAGCACATCTATGGTCCCCAAAGAAATTTTTACCATCATATCTAATTTGGCCAGCCACACAATCTCAGCAAACAAGGTTAGTAAGGCATTATAAAAATGCTGATGAGTTTCAAGTGAATCCCAACTTGGCAATCATCAGAAAAACTATTAGTATTCAAAAATTATATAGTGTCAAATAAAGGTACTTTCTCCTTCCCTTTCACCCTTGTGCAGTGTATAAGAGCTTCAGTATTAGGGATTCTAAACCCTATGTACAGATCAACAGTCTTCTAGTAATAAAAGCAAGCATTTTGAATGACATTTAGGATCCAATTAAATGTTTGTTTTCTATTGCAATTGCTTTAACAGTTAGGATTCTCTCTGTAAACTCATTCTCTGGCAAGGGCAAGAATTCATCTCATATTAAACAGCAAAGCATATAAATCCAAACTACTTATTTGGATCTTCTAGGCTTTCATCTACACTGTTAAGATTTTCAATCAGTGTTCAGGATTTTATTATGTTTCTGCCCTTCAAACAGGACATTTAAGATGCTGTCAGTCTTTGGCAACTTCTTGCTGAAGGTGTTTACTTCTACTGTGACCATAATTGACAGTAAAGTAATTGAAGATGTTTAGACAGGCAGAGGACACTAGTTTCCAATCCAAAAAAATATCATTCATGAATGCAAGGCAAGTTCCAAACTCTCTTTTTACATCAAGCTCTAAACTCTCTTTTTACATGGCTGTAGGAAGAAATTATTTAAAATCACGAAGAATCCTTTGCTCATAGTACATTGCCACTGTTATCATTCCATTATTTGCCCTCTGAACAGCGATAAGCAGAATTTGTGGTAGATTCTTCTGCCAGGAAAGGCCGGATTGTGTAAGCACTGAACAAGCATTCTCAGGGAGTGTATCATCCAAAGGCAAAAGAAATGGAGGAGATAAATACAGGCTTCAAAGAACTGATTAACTGATCAAGAGACTTGGACAAATTTAGAGGATCAGTAGTATCAATTAGAAGCTGCTATGTGCTTGGTCTTGCAATTAATGTCATGTATTCCTAGATAAGTGCATTTTAAAGGCACTTTTTTGAAGAGAATGAGTAGCAATTAGCAGGTGACAGATTTTTTTTGGCTATAAAATTCATTCTTGGGCAATAAAGAGTGTTAAAGAATTTGAGTTTAATTTGTAAGATTATTTCAATCAAGATAATCCTGGGGGAAAAATGAAAGTATGTTACATCATATTTGCAAAACCAATTTAAGTTGGTTGTTATTATTTAGCCTTATTATTTGCAATATGTTTGGTTCTTATTTATTTATTTTTTTATTTAGTTGACTAAATTTAGATTGAAAACATAACTAATTTTACTTTTTTTCTTCTATCTGAAAATAAAAGGTTCCTCGAAAACAAACTAAAATCTTTTAGTTTAGTTCACTATTAAATGGTCAAGAGCGAATTTCTTTCAATTTTTTCTTCCTGTGGGAAAGCTGAAATGTTGTTTCTGTTTGTCCCAAAAGAATTGTAACCAGGGTAATTTTACAGCGTAGCTTCACCAGTGAACCAAAACCAATACTTTATTTCAATTTTTTTGCACTGCTTGCTCCTTGAATCCGGTATTCTAGCCAGGCATTCTGTATCATTAAAAAAAACTGATTTCTTTTCAGTCTCTTGTGGTTTGTTCAGCTAGCCCAAAGCTGAAAAACTCAGATACACAAATGAATAGTGCATCTCTGAGGTACGCCATATTTTGGAGAAAAGAAAGGAAAAAATTCAATATCAAATGGAATTAATTCCTTACTTTTCCAAAGTACAGTTGTATGGAATCATTCAGAGTTAACAAGCAAATGAGTTCACTCTCCCAACCATCAGATTTTTTGCATGATTTTTTCTCATCCTTCTCTTTTTTCATCTCAGTTCACTTTGACTGATCTTTTTTGTGAGGTTTGTATCTCAGCTGGTTTCTTAATATTCCATGAACTTACACCACAATCTACAGCACAATCAAAAATCAACTACATCTAAATCTGTCAAGGAAAGATGAATTCATAAAAATGTAATTACATCCAGTCTGAAAAAATGCCCTGAAGTACCTTCCATCCCTCAAAGCTGAATTTCTGTATGACAAGGTACTGTAGGTATTTCTGAACAGCAGCATCAGGAAAAAAATAGCCCACAATAAAACCTAATCCCCCCCCCAAAAAAAACCCTCAAAAAACTGTGGCTGTTTTTTGTGCTATGACATCACAGTGGCAAATTTCTTTGTGTTAACTAAGCAATTACCAAACACTATCTCTTTTAATACATGCTATCTACTTAGCAAAAGGAAAACAAACATGGATTTCACAGTGTATGTCTGTAAATACATAAAGCAACAATTCAAATACCAAGAGATTTGATCTCAAAAAGCCCCAATAAATTCTATGATATCTTAAAGAATCCATTCACTTTTCTTAGCTTTCTTGTGGTGAGATTTCACTGTACAAGAATGATTTTCCTTTGACCTATGAAACTTATGCTCCTAATGCCTTAGCTTCTAGCGAAATCCACTACGAAGCAAGTTCCATGAAACAGCTTTGACAAATTCAATACAACTGTTGCAGCAATTTTTTCCTTAGCTGAGGAAAAACCTTTTTTCTTCATTTGTCTTTTTTAACCTGGTACACATAATTTATCAAATGCATTTGTGATGGCAGCAGCAGTGGTGCAGAAGGATGCAAAGGTACTGGAGGTCCTTATGGTATGGGCTAGTGTGCTTTTACTGGGCTGATTGAGCAAATGTGGTCTGAAGTGTAAGGTCTGTAAGTGACAATACGTTATAAAACAAAGCTTATTAATATGAAAAGAAAGATGAGTAACAGTGTGCCCACTCAATCACCTACAGCAAACACGGAACCATAAGTGATGTCAACGCTCCACTTATGACTGGAGTGAGTGGGACACTGGCTCATCTGGCAGCAGCAGCCAAGCATGCAAATGCCTGTGGAATGTGAGTAAGAGTTGTGTGGCACCCTGGCTCCATCAGCACTAGAGCGATATGAGGGAATTGTGGCTGGTGTGGATAGCATGGGAAGCACGCAGCCTATGCTGCTGCCGATGTCAGTCTGGGCAGGCTGTCAGGAGGAAGGGGGTCAGCAGCCATGCTGAGGGACAAAAGTAGCACATTCCTCAACAATTAAAGATGTGGGTTGTGTGACCTCTAGAATTATTGCACTTGGACAAGGTAAAGGTTAATGCTTTTCAAATCTGGCACCGCTGACAGGTCTAAACTCCTGTTGGTCTTCTGCACAGCAAAGAAGGATCAGCTGGCTGTGCAAGGTATTGTCCCGCAGATCTTCATCATTTTAGGTAAATATTTTGCTTAGGATAGAAAATGGACTTATAGACCTTCACTTCTTATTTTCTTGACCACTTAATTCAGAAGAATCCCATTTCACTAAAAATATGCAGGAAGGCTTCTGTAAGGAATAAGAACTGGAATATGTGAGAGCTGGAATAGACATGCCCTCATTTTCCTTACAAAGGTCTGGGCATGCATTCTGATATTTTGCCTATGTTATTATAACAATACATCATTGGGATTTATATATTAAAATCCTTCCGGGAAGTTATTGTAAGTAGTGTCACTGATGTGAAAATTATCACATAACAGTGCAGGCTAATGAATGAGCTTCATTAAAATGTTCTTGTAATACTGATCCAATTTGTTATGTTGAAGGAATTTTTATACTTCAGCTATATAGTTCTGGACAGTTCTGGGCAAAAGTCTGTGAAGAAGGAGAAGCTTCATGAAACTTTCATTCTATCCAAGACAGAGATTCAGTTTCTAGAGGCCTCCCTAGTTAAACTCCTGATTACTGATGGGTTGGGCATGAGTCTGTAAGGGTGGTCACCTCAGTAACACAGGTGGGCTTCAGCACTGTTACTGCTGCGCCCAAGCCTTTTCAGTTTCCTGTCCAAAAATTTTCACCGTCTTTGGGAAACGGAAAACAAAGCTTTCCCATGTAGGTAAAGCAGACAGTGTTTTTGATATCAATGCTGTTTGCATTGACAAATGTTCATATAAATACATTTTTTATATGTTGCTTCAACCCCAAGAAGAAAAAGAAAAAAGGCACATTTGCTGAAGGAACGGGTCTGAGCCCTTCATTTTAGGTCTGGGTTCAGACACCTCAAGTGATTGTACATGCTTTTCAGGTTGATTGCTGCACTGTTCCTGTTCCTATTTTCAAGAGTATCATTTAGAAGACACCAGCATGAAGAAATAAATGTTTGAGGATCAGAAACAAATTTACTCTCTCTTCTGTTAAATGCAAGAGAGTAGCTGTAATGCAGAGATTGGAAAGTGATGAAAAACAGTCAGGTACAGTCTTGCTAGAAAGATATGTCTTTCACTGCAGAAAACTGTGTGTCACATTGATAATTATTCTATGTAATAAACTTACATAGTTAAATAAAAAGATAATTCATACAAAAACATCATTTGTAGTTGAACATCCTTACTTCAAGGTAGAAACCAGCTGCAGGCTAAACTAATTTTTCAATAGCAGTGCTTCAATTCTGGAGAAATATCAGTGATATGAGGAGTTGTTTGTTCCTTTTCAACGTGAACATAACTGAGTTCAAAATTGGATTTCTATGTCCAGCAATAGGTCCATGAAGAAATAAATCACCAAAAGCTTGTTGTTGTTTGTAATATTTGTGGGCTAAACTCTTGATAAAATATTTGTGCTTTTCAAAATATTAGATGTTTATGTTCACTAAAACTTGACATCTGTTATCTGCATTATGCTGTGTATATGACAACTTCCATTTAGGGCTAAGAAAAGCCCTAGGATGGCAGGATCACTTTAAGGAGTTTGAGTCATAAACAAAGCAAAGATGAATGGCTTATTATTCCATGCTACATCCTAAAGATATCATTCAATACATGAAAATGTATCATGTAAGTACAGCCACAAAAGGCTATTGTTGAGGTCATACTTCTGGGTGTGCAAAGATTTGAGGATATCATGAAAGGGACTAGGACTAGAACTGAATGAAAGCAGCTTTTTTAGAATCCTTAACACTCAGCATTTTCATTTTCTACTGTACTTCAGACACCTATGCTCCTACTGATTTGTATTGTCATGTGAGATTAGTATCAGCTAAGGTACATTATTTTTCTTAGACACAAAAAGTAGTGTGCGAGATGTCAGAATATTATATAATGTGCAGAGCTATACACAGAAGCATGGATCACACTATCTTTTCAGTGCCAGTGAAATAACAAGATTTTTAATTACTACAGCCTGAAAATTGCATATAAAAAGCAATCTTTTCAGAGTCTGGGTTTTAACAAGCACATATATGATGGCATCTAAAGGCATTTTCAGTTATATTTTATTTATTAATTCCTGTTTTGGCTTGAGGGAGTGTTTATATCACAGATATATCTGTCCAGAATTTTAAGTGCCAGGTTTTGGGGGTTGCCTTTTTTACACTATAAAAAAATTACTGGTATGATTTATAAGCAGAACACAAATCAATGAAATCCAGGGCTCTGTGTTCCAAGGCTTGAGTTTGATTTTCATTTTGCTTTCAATGACCTTTGCTAGCTTATTTCTCAGAAATTAATTGGCTCATTTGCAGTTCAATCCATTTAAAGTGAAGACGTTTGTTTAGACATGCCTAAAATATAACCAAAATAAAAGTTATTGGCAAAAGAATTACATGCACATATAGTCACAGTAAGATCAGTCAATATGTATGATAAACAGAGAGTTACAGGTTTTGTTAATTGTCAGTGTTAATGAGGTTACATGATGAATAAAAATGTAATAAAAAAAAAGGTGAGAATCTGAACTGTAAGCATCCACTGTCTAAAGCCAGGATTCAGCCTTTCTTCACTTTTCTATCCTATTTACCTTCATTGTAGGTTAGAAGCAATTTGAACTCAGATTTTACAAAGCCAAATCAAACTGCCTTCTCACAAAAGATATTTTATTACTTAAATAATGAGCTACACTCCCAATAAGCAGAGGAGGTAGTAATTATGTCAGGTATGTCTTAAACAAAACAAATAAACAAAATTATAGAAACTAGAAAACAGGCCTTGGTAAAATAAAATTGATAAAAATATGATAAAATTGATAAAAATGTGCTGATAATGAAATGCAGGATTTCTTTTGAAAAGCCTGAATATATTTTTTTTCCCTGTGATACATATGTTTCATATTGAGACTACTGGTAATAGAGGTACACATTCATACTTTTTAAACTTTGCTAGTAAGGAAACAACAGGAATATTAAAATAATCATTGCTATTCTTTAGCTTATGATACCTGTTCTTCAGTTTCTAGTCTAACCAATGAGAATTATTCTATATAGTAACTAGTGCATGGATCTTGGGCACTGAAAAAATAAACTACACTTATTTCTGTAGGGAAAAAAAAATCATTCTTATGAAGCAATTCAAAGTCAGAATGAAAGACCATGCAGCTTCTCATGACTTCATAAATATTTTTTCTTGTGTTTAAACTTTTTTTGAGATTTATTTTTCCCTTTTCGCATGTACAGGATGTGAAAAATCCATGGACAATCCAGTATCGATTAATATATCTTGAGACAAGCTTGCAACCTTTTTTCCATTTCCATTCTCCTAATGGAACTAGAATTTGTTCAGCTATTGTATTGGGAACCAATTTATTCTCTTTGGTAACAAAATAAGCAACAACAACAACAACAACAAACCTGACCAAAAACTTGTTGGGTGGTCTTTTCTTTCTTTATACTGGGAGGAAAAGAAAGAATTTGGTAACTGTAGTAAAGTAGTTTGGCCATAAAATACAGTGACTGCAGGCAGAATATGTGCTTGTGTGTAGGAAAAAAGTAAGAACAGGGGAAACCATCTGTGGACAGTAACGGAACTACAACAAAAGTGATCCTCAGTAAATCATCCTCTGATAGAGGGGTGGGGAAAAAAACTTGGGCCAGAATCTACCAAACAGTACTCTATTGAGAAGGAAGTAGTTGAGGCTGAGAATGTGAAGGTAAATGAAGGCACAACAGATAAACCAAGGAAAAATAATAAAATGTAGAGGCAGAAGAAAGGGGTGCAAAGAAGAGTGATGAAAAACAGCAAAAAGAAAAAAAAGGTGCAGTAGGAAAAACACCAAGAAAATAACTCAAATATCCCAAAAGTACAAAATTAGAAGTAATATTTTAATCATTTACCCAAAATTACTTTTGAGACACTAGAGCAAAAAAATCATTAATCGGTCATATTTAGTCTGGTGGATGAGGAATGTTTTACATATTACCTATGATTTTAAGAGAAGTTTCAATATATAGTAGCTCTTCCGTAGATAAATATTTGCAAAACACATGTAGCGTCGGCACATGTTGAGAGTTAAATATGAATATCAATGCTTGATGAGAAAAAAGACAGACTTACAATCAAGCCCTTCTGTACATCTCTATTTGAAGTTATAAGATATATAAATTACTACAATTAATATTTATTTCTGCTTCATTCTATTCTTTGTATCCTCTTAATAGTTTAATTTCTAGGCACCTGACCAAACAAATGCATCTTTCTTTCTGTTTAACATCACCTTGTGGACCTCCTGATTGTAAAGAGAAGTTTTAAAAGGACTTTGACGTTTCTAGAAAAAAGCAATCAAACAAAAATAATACCATACATAAAATTAAAGATATGTAGAATTAGAGGACTCTTATTTTAAACAGTTGATTCATTATTTTTGATCCTTCATGCAAGTTTTAAAGCAATCTCAATAGACATAATAAAATTCTAAGCATGTGTAATTACAAGGTATAGACTTACAACTCCTAATGCTCCTGGCCTTTTGATTTTTTTAATTCTGGTTAATCACATAAAAAGAGGCATGGATTTCTTTTTTCAAAAGAAAAGGTAGCTTAGTTTCCTAGTGTTATTGGCTTTCAAAGTCTGTTTAGACAACTCTAGTCTTTTTCATAGACACTGTCATGAGAACTTCTAAAAATTCTTTCCAGGAAAGAGATCTTATGTTTTAATTTTTTCACTATGATTAATTTTTTATGGATGAAAAAACGTAGCATGTCAAGTGATAATAACCACTGATACTGCAGAACTCCACAGGATGCTAAGTAACTTCTAGCTGCCTTAATCACAAAACAAGTCTTTGCCCTAGAATTTTGGTGGTCTGTGATTTTAATAATAGCTCTCTCTCTATGCCCTGTCTTGCAGTTAAAGAATATAGTTCAGTAAGTCATCCTTCAGAACAATGACCACTGAAATAATATCATTGACAATCTGAAACATTTAGAAAATGTAATCATATCAAATGTATGGAATCTTACAAGATATTTGCATTCTCTGGCATATTTGGGCACTTTTTTCTACATATATTAAGGCAAAAGAAAAATTTTCTCATCTTCTTCAGTCTATGGGGACAGAACAAGCCAAGAATAAAGGAAAATCAAAGCAAATACACACATATTTTTACGAGTTTGACAAAATGTAAATTAAAAATGTACTTTTTTGACATCCAAGTAGATGTGTCCATTGAAGTCCATCTGCAGTTCTAAAAAAAGCTCACCAGCTCTCATTGGTGTCTTCAGAATATCAAAGTTAGATGTCATGGGAAAAAAGTATATCTTTTTATGTATACCCTGAAAATGAAGAAGAGAGACAGAGAGAAGAGAAGAGAAAATCATCCTGACGGTGCTTTAATGAATACACATCTTTAATTCATTTTAGAAAATTAGTCATTCATGCTAAATATATAAGAATGTAAAAATGTAAATACAAAAACTTGATAAAATTCAAAATCTTCCTGCAAATTATTGATTAATTTTTATTGTTAGGGTTTCTTTAGGCCATGCATCATATTGCAAATCAACCTTGAGGTGAATATGACTTTAGTTTGCTCTGATGATTAAAGTATATACTGTCTTGAATTCCATGGTGCTTTTCACCCTTATGAGGTGATTATATCATGAGTCTTCTGATACCTGATATTTAATTTAAACATTCAGCTCTTGGGGATGTAAGAATATATCCCAGCTTTCACAAAGGTTAAAAAGAAGAGTTAAGAAGGAAAGAGGAAAGGATAAAATGTCACAATTAGAACAGCTGAGTTAAAAATACTGAGAGGGAAAGGAATTTTACTGCCTACAAATGGAACTAAATATGGCTATTATTTCAAAGGTATGTGATTTTCTACAAAAGGAGTCACAAAGGGACCCTGCCTGTCAGAGCTTTTAAAGTGTCATGTAATCAAGATGACTGCAAGGCTGCAGAGTCAGGTACCCAGACAGGCTGAATGAAATGCAAAGAAGCTCAATGAAGAACAGTTGGGAGGGATTGCCTGTAGTGGAATAATCTGCCTGAGACTCAGAGCAGAATGAACTATTCTAGAGGGCAGTTATGTCACTTCCGAAGTTAATGAATTAGAATTGGGCACAGTGCAAGTAGAGAAATAAGTTTTATGGAAGAATGTGAGGTATTTTACTATGGAAAAGTGGTTCAGAAGGACACAGTGGCAGTATATGACCCTCTATTGCTGTCATTATATGCTTCTCACTTTCTGGCAAAATGTAGTCTTCTAACTTGTCTTTTTTTTTTTTTTTTCTTTCCTCTTAATTCCTTTTTGTCAAGGAAAAAACCTCCATCTTCATTTCAGGGTATGGTCATCAGAACATTAAAAAAGTATTTGAGATAATATAAATATATTTAGTAGATATTTAATCTTCACAAAGATACTAGTAGCTAAATTTGGTTGTTTCCAAGGATCTTATTCTTCCATCTTTACCCATTGAAGATAAGCAGGTAAACTGGAGGACTAAGGCTTTCAGGAACAAAGCATTTGTCACTGCAGAAGTTCGCTGGAGGACAGAAGTTACAGGTAAATGACTTCTAATAAATATGGTACCCAAGTGTACTAAAGTAAAAAGTTGTATGATTAGTCCAAAGCAAGTCAAAAAAACTCATTCTCCTTTTCTTATTGACTCAACTGTTCCACAAACACTGAAAGGGTTTCTAGAGATAAGAAGCCATAAATACTCAGTTCTTGCTTGTACCTGTAAGACAATCAATAAACAATCAGTATTATCTGTCCCATATTAGTTTTGTCCTGGAATTCAGAGTTTGATCTCTATATGTTAGAAAGTTCAATGAAATGATAAGTCGTCTGAGCATTCTAAAGTCAATCTTCAATTAACAGGTTACAGTTACAGGTTTTATCTGAACACTTTACAGAATTAATACAAAACATACAAAACATTCAAGCAATTAAAACATATTCAATTTCCCTTCTGAATTTCAACTTTTACATTTGAACTACATTTTATGCTTCTTCACAGGAGTTTAATCACTTTCATGGCATGTC
Organism: Rhabdornis inornatus; assembly: GCA_013397075.1. Classification (NCBI taxonomy): domain Eukaryota; kingdom Metazoa; phylum Chordata; class Aves; order Passeriformes; family Rhabdornithidae; genus Rhabdornis; species Rhabdornis inornatus. The sequence goes on along the minus strand of VWZS01004756.1, from coordinate 40,292 downwards.
TTAGCCACACATTACAGGATTCAGTTTTCCCATGGGTTAGACATGAGAACAGATATTTAGAAAATTCTGCTGAAGTTACATAGGAATCAAGAGATTATTAATGATATGCACCAAAAGGGAGAGACAAGTTCTGCAGTGTAAAAATGTCCAGACCAAACTGATTAGCCAAGGCAATGCACTTAGAAGGGAAGAACATGCATGTTATTCCTATAATCATCGTTCCTATGTATTTCCCATTAACTGGTGGCTGAAAGAGCAGAGGATGACTTCTAAGCCTTACTTTTTGCACTCTCCTCCCTCCCCTTTTTTGGGGGTGATAGCATTGTGGACATTTCTCATGAGGAAAAGTCAAATCACATTAAATTGTCACTCAGCTTTCCCTCGAGTCTGTGGAAGTGAATAGTGAAAGTATATTGAATTCTAAGCAATATTGTTTAGCAACTTTTTTAATTATCTGAAACAAACAAACAAAAAAGTGGGAAAAAATCCAATATTTTATATGTAATCTCTTTACAAGAAATATTCATACTTCTGGACTACCATAATTAGAAGCACTTCCCAATTTATAAAGGAGACATAATGAAAGAAATTAGCAATTATTTCAGGGTTCTTGTGGCATGAAAACCTGATGGCCTTGCTGAGAGAGAAACCCGGTTGTGCTGTTTCACAAATTCTGGGTGGGGAAATTTTGAGAATTCTCTTTCACAGTGTATTGATTTTTTTCATAAATGTCATCCCAGTTTAGAGATACTCACTTGTTTGAAAGAAAATGCAAGTGCAAAGCTCGTGTCAGGAAGTGTGAGTTTTCCACATGAATGGAAATTTGGATTTAGCATATTTTTTTTCAATTTTGTTAGTATACTTGTCAAAAGCAAAGCACAAAGAACATTAATTAAAAAAACCACTTTTTTTTTAAATGATCATACTTGCGTAGTCATGCCTTCTTTCATATGGACTCAGAAAGCAACCAGCACTTGAAAGGGAAGTTAAAAATCAATGGCATCTCTTTTTAGAAGATCTACACTACTCTATAGATTTGTTTAGCTGCTTTATAGTTGCCTTCAAGACATGGCTCTGTCTTAAATTCCCTGGACACTAATGCACACTTATAAGCAACATCACCCAGGAAACCCTGCATCCTTCTCCTGCCTTTGCTCCATATAAGCTAGAGTTTATATGCCACTTCAACAAAAATTCCCTTTCCCTAGCCATATGTACAACCTCTTCTCATGGCCAGTGTTGTACTGAAGATAAAGGACAGTGAGATGTGAATACTTAGAAGGGGGAGGTTAATCTTTAGTTGAACATCTTGTGACTGGAGTAAAAAAATAGCAACTGGAATAGCTCTATTAGCTTCTCATGTGAGATGTTTCTCCCTTATAAATAAGGCTTATAAATCATGAAGGGAAGGACAGCATTTTACCTTTGTTGAAACAGTATTATTTTTCAATATAGAAGGGAATGGAAAAGAATCCTAATTTTCTCTCTTTAATTTTATTATAACATTGGAAAAAAAAAAATCATAGGACTGTTCCTGAACTTTTAAAGATAATATAAAAGGGATGACTAGAAACTGCAGTGTCTTCCACTCTGAGGACTAGACATGTAAATGTTAAAAATTTCAATTTAAGTGCTGTCCCTTAAAGGAAACATATGACAGAAGACAGATTGAAGCATAGTTTTTCTGAAACTAAAGTTGATGCTATAACCCACTTCATCATCTTTCTTATTTTCATTTCTATGTGATTAAGTGTCCTGGTTTATGGCAAATTTGGAAGTCACTCTAGGAAATTAGGAAAATATTTTTTATATGCCTTCATATTGTTAAACTATGTGAAAGTCTTATGCTAGATAGTGGTGTCTAATTAAGTCTGTGAGGACATGGATATTTTAGATTGATAAATCTTTTTAAGGGTAATTGTTCGAAAGTTTCTAAAACTTTTAAAAGTATTGTCTTCAGAGCCTTTGGGTTCTGAATTGGGCTCTTGATGCCAGAGAAATTATGTAATAGAATTTTACTGAATACCTTAAGATTCTAATTATATTTATATTCTGTTGTCTTTTAATTAAATCCCTGTAGAATACAATTAACCTCAAATAATCAATTGGTACAAACACCAATTGATTATGGCTTTGTTAGTGATCCTGATCAGAGTGGGAACTTTCTAATATAAGATGATCTTTGCAATCACTCCACCATCTAACAGGTCACTGAGACACACTGTTATAAAAGCTTATTAAATATATGGGTTAAATTATGAATAAATGAAATTAATCAATTTTAGAACACTGCTGTTAATTTGATATGACTAACATTCCCACTGTTCAATGTGTCACCTTTGTGCATATCCACAAGTCACACACAAGACACTTTTGCACATTACAACATACATATTTATCTATACACATATACATGTAAACTCTATCACATGATGATATTTCAATTGAAGGTAATAGCTGAATTTTACTTTAAAATAATATTCTTATTTCCCTTATCGACCATTCTTGATAGAGTTACAGATTAAAAGACATTTAGTAATATCACTCTTAAATGTCAGTCTTAATTTTTTCTGCCAATCTGCTGATGTCTTGATATATTTATTATCTACGTTAACAAGAATTTACAACTTTTTACACTAGAAACTGCATCTTGTTAGAGGTGATACCTATAGATTTATTGCAATTTTGTTTGGTAAGAATTTTGGGTATTTTTCCCTTAGGTGCTTCATGACATTTCTTGATATCATTTTGAGTCCAAGAAACATTGTGTGAAGATTTTATCATGAAAAAATATGTCTAGAGTCTGCATAACAGGAATATAAGCAATAATCAAAAATTGAAAGAATTGAATTTGTAAAACTATTTCACAGGAGCCTAGGCAAGCCTAACCCAGACCTCAAAAAATAGATTTAGAAGAAAAAAAGTTTCTATAATGGGAAGCAAGTAAGTGAAAAAAATAATTTGCACTTTAATATCTTACCCAGCTCCCATTTGAACCCTTCATAATGCCCTCCAATAACTGCAACGTTATATAGTACTTGAGATCAAAAATATGGCATTGTGGTTCTAACTTTTGGAAAATAAAGCTGATTGGAGCTGGAGGGACCTGAGTATATCCTTACATGCGGGCTGCTGTGACAGATCCTGAAAACTCAGAAATCAGGTACTCCTGTCTGGACACATCTGCCCAGAAGAGGCATCAAAAATATCAGTGAACAGTGCATATATACGCAGGATGCACTCCAACAACATTCTTTTTTGGATCTTTTTTCAAATTGACCTCGTAACATCTTTGCAAGCAAAGCTTCCACTCCCTACCAGTAGAGGAAATTTTGTGCATATTAAGTATAGAGGCACAAGCACGACAGGAATCCCAGCATCCTGCTCTATACTTGGGCTCCTCTTGATGCAGATAGAAAACTTCTGATACTTTTTCTGTGATGCATAGCTACCTTTATATTACAAAGAATTATGGGAAATTTTTTAAATCAATGGTAAAAGTGGAGATAGCTCTCTGAACATTCAAAACTGGCTATTAATCTCACAGAGTCATTGTTTTAGCACTTAAGCACCATTTCTCAGTCTTACCTAAGAATCCTATATATCAAATTGTAGCATACCATATCTGGAATGCTAATACAAATTACCCCATTTTCTTTTTACTGTTCTGCAAATGGTTTCTAAAACTCTACTTATAGCTTGTCATTAATCACAAAGAACATGTGAATAGAGTCACATTCCAGCAGATGTGTAGCTTTTGTGATTTAATAATTTTAAAACCCTCCTTTTTCTCAGCTGAATGGGGTCATGATACTTTAAGGGAGGATCAATCTATTTTCCAGATTAAAAATCAATAAAAGAAAACAACCCAGGAACACCAAGACGGTTTCTCATATGAAGGGAAATTCTAGGCACTCTGTATTTATTTGGTAGCAGAAAAGACAATATTACCAAAATGAAAAGCAGAATGACTCAGAAATATTTACTTAGGGCATCAGACATCTATCCTCCCTGCTTTAAGAAGAAATTCTTCATTTTATATTCCAGTTCTGAACTAAACATCTTGATCATAATCAAAGAGTGAAATTATGTCTTGAGGACAACATGAGTGGCCTCATGTTTCATCACAAATACTCATGTGTGTTAATGCTATCCTGACACTATGTAATCTGATTACAGAAATCCCCTAGTCTGTGTGAGCATTACAGAAATTTATGAAAGTATGTCTCTGCTGACAGGGCAGAAGAAGTCAGAGGATGCAAATCTCTCTTTTAAAGTTACTGCAGGTTACAAAGGAAAATGGTTTCCAACCAGAAAATCATGTTATCAAAATTGGAAATCATGCCTAAAATATTATTTTCTATTCTTTTAGAAAAGTATCATATTCTGTCAAAATTAATGTACACCTAATGCCAAGATATGAGAACAGAGCAGTCTGGTCAGATGACAACCAACAAGGATGTTTTGCTCTAAAGTTTTCTTACCCAGCTTTTGTAAAGTGTTTGGAAAAGATTTTGTACAAAACAGTTGATATAAAATTGAAATTTTTCTTAATCTTATTTAAAACAAAGATTGATCAATTGTAATAGTATAATCTTCTGTCAGTTTTACCATACGTCAGTCTTATGGGCATGTCTTTTATATCTATAAGAGGATTTCACCTCTGTCTTTTTGTTATGTGTTTCTACAATCTTCTCAGGGTCATCTGCTGAACTTGAGCTAGAATCTGGATACCGATACAGCTGCTGTGTTCTCAGAAGGTACTGAGGTTAAATAAACCTCTATTAGCCCAAATGCCAGAAGCTTGTTCCAGCTTTTCCAGCTTTTTCTTTGACATTTATTTCTTATCTGGCTTAATATGGACAACTTCTTCAAATGCATCCCTTCAGAACTGTTCCACCATAATCACTTGACTCTCTTTGAGCTCTGTTCTTTACAGCACTCACAGTGATGAAGCATCCCTTCAAACCTAATGGAGCCATATCCATGTGAAATTCCTGTAATCATGATCAGAATCAATTTCTAAACTGGAAATCTTTAGGGAACTTTTGCACACACCCCCCAACACGGTCTGTATTTTGAAAAAGGTGCTAAAGACCTGCCAATCACCTGACATCCCTTTGTGTTCTCGGTATGGCACAATCTGCTACACATCTCCACTGAGGACTCCTGGATGTCTTAATGTCCAGCTTGCTATGGCAAACAACAGATGTGTGGACAGCAAAACTTGTACTGAGTGCCTTGGTGACTTATTTGGCACAGTATGAAGCATGTAGTACAAATATTGCTGTTCAGGTAAGTCAGTATGTAGCCAGTTTTTAAAGAGGTTGCAGACAGATGAATTCAGATGTCGCACTCAAAAAAAGTATTTATCCAACTGCTCCTGAATCTAAAAAGACCTGTTTCCCCTTCTTCCAAATAACAAAATTATGTGGTTGAACACTTAGAAACACACAAACATAACTGAGGAACTCAGCAACACCCATTTGAAGAGAAACAGGAAAAATGTATTGAAAGCTGAGCTTAGCGACTCCTTCAGTTATTTACAATTGACTAGAATTGTACTCTGGATAATCTCATTGACTTGAAGGTGCAAAAAGCTTTTCTGATTTTCAGTTTATCCACATAACTTTTTAGAGAGTTTTGGTTACAAACAAATAAAATCTTTAGTTAAAAGTCATCATACCTGTCCTTTATTCAAATAGATCCAGAAAAAACAAGGAGGTAAAATTGGTCCTTTTTATATAACAGAGCTGTTCAGTTTACACTTTCCTTTATTTCTACTTACATATGTGAGATTTTATCTATTTTAAAAAAAAATTAATTTTTTTGTAATTGAGCAGTGCTTTCAGATGGAATTTATTAGAACATTTTTTCAAGATAACTTTTATTTTACACCATATTTAGAAGAGGTAAGAGGACAACCCACTTCCAATATCATATATGAAATATACATCTTCATTATGGACCACCTGATTTAAAAAAAAAAACCTCAATATTTTTTCTCACAGAGTTTTACTTCCACACCATAGTGTACCTTCATAAATGCATTATCATAAGAAAATTGGCAAGCAAAGGAGAGCTCCACTGGAGTCAGCTGTGTTCATTCTGCTAAGGCACAAAAGGAACATGTGGCCCATATAATTTCCAGGACACATTGGGAATATATCTCTCTCATATTAAACCTACACAAGGACCTGCATGTCGGACTCTTATCTCTGTAGTCAGAGATAGATCCTGCTATCTAGATAGAACTGCTGGGTACAGGTAAACTTAAACAAGATGGAGGTAATAAATAAAATGGAAACTATTCATACATCCTCCTCCCTTGATATCATTCTCATCAGAAGTTGGTCTTTTGTCAAACACATGAATCAGTACATAAACTTGTGCTTGCTGTTGGATGCTTGAAATATTAATGTGAACTCAATTTCCTCTAACATTTATTTTAAAATATTTGAAACATACTGAGACATAGGGTAGGGATTACCTAACCCAACCCATTGATCTGAACTTGGATCTGACCTATGTCTTGTAACATATTTATGCAGAACTTCATAGCAGGCATTGCACTAAGTTTGGCTTCAACACAGGATAAAAAAGTTGGTAAAATATTGCTGTTGTTGAGTTTAACCCTAACAGGGCTCTGACTGCTTCCACAGATAAAACCAGCTGAACTTTTTTTTCTGCCTAATAACCTGGGTCAAACAGAAGGAGGATGCAAGATAGCCACAAAATTACTACCACAGGAAACGATCAGATTCACATTGCTGAGAGTGGTGTTACTGAACATGTTATGGCTGCTGACACCCTACCTGTGAATTTGTTGACTTTTCTAACCACTGGGTGGGTGCTTTCTGGAGATTCCTAGTTTTTATCTTTATGCTTGTCTGGCCCTAGCCCTGCCTCATTACTTTGCCCTTTATACCTATGGGAGTTCTTACTCTGTCTGCTGTTATTCTTATAAGGTGTCTGCAGTCCTTCTTTTAGAACAATTAATTGCACCTTAGATATGGGATTGTTTCTGTTGTATTTCAAGAACAGAATTTTGCCATTTTTTTTATTAACTGAATTTATAAAAGGCTTTTGCATCTTATGTTCAGGGGCTATTACTTCTGGGTTTGTTTGAATGATAAGATCCAAATGCTAACTGAACTCAGAAATCCCTATGGCACCAGTATTACGTGTCTCCTCTTATGAAGTCAGATCCTGCAGATACTGTTGACAATATCACAATATGTTTTCTAGGAATAAAGTAAAAAATTTAATTAATTGATCCTCTAGTTGATCTGCTTCTCTATTTGCTAAGCAGTTGATACCACTCAGAAATCCTGATGCCTGTCTTGAGTAATATATCTTTAGGAGGATTTCAAAAATTTGACAATGTTTTTGATTCTACTATAATTTGGGGCTTTGGTTTTAACTCAGTTGCTGTTTGTTGAATGCAAACACTAATCTGAAAGATTATTTCTTGCATAGAATGCTCATCAAAGCTGATTTTTTTTTCTCAATAAATTGATTATGATTAGAATTATGTACAATGTTGCTGTAATTAATGATTTTTTTCTTTCTCACTAAATATTTAACACGCCTAAATATAATTTTTACCTTCTAGCTCAACAACTTAAATAACATACACATATATGCATATATGAAATGAAGCATGCATGTCTGCATGTACATATGTAGTGTGTGTACATTTTTGTTAGGTGGATATTTCTGCCTAGAACATTTCAAAAATCAGTAAAACTGATCAGACACATGATGGAAATTTAGGAAATTACATGTAGGCATCTGTTTTTACAATAGGTATCTCAAGATGATGTGTGTGGATTATATACGATTTAGCAGAAGGATAGTAATAATGAGGACAAAACAAGAACAGAATAAAATATGAACAATTTTTAAAGCATGTTCAATTCATACGAAAAGGAATTATAAAGGCTATTGCAAAACAAATGTGAAAACAAAGAGAGAAGGCCTTTGTGATAGAATAGGAGGCTACAGCAGGGAATACTTTGAAGAGGATTAAGGATTAATAAACTATGTCTCTACATGTAGATTAGACAGCACAGAGGCTCCCAGATCTGATTCCTACATACCTACAGACTGAGTGGGAAAGTGTCTGTGTGCCACCTAAAAGTAGTCAGGTCTCAAGTCCATACCTAGAACTAGTTTCTACTCAGTATCTTCACTCCTTACCTGGTATTGGGCTACCTTGATTTCTTCAAGGCAGGGTTTCCAGGCCTCTTCATCAAACTTTGCTGACAGGAAGAGGTAGATCTTACAGGGAAAGGCTACTGCTTTTTTGAAAATCCATGTCTCCTAGCTGCATACAACATTGTATTGGCTTTGTGACAATTTCAGCCCTGCTCAGTGTGAGCAAGTTTGTCTAATATTTTACCCAGTGAGATACAGTGTTTGGGAATAACTCTTTTTATTTAAAAAAAGCAAGATTCTACTGCTGATTTGTGATTTAAATAGAAGCTGGAGTCCTTGCAATTCACAAAGGCAATGACTTTCTTGGTTTGGGGAAAATGGAAGTCAGATCACTCTTCTTAAGCTTTGGTGAGGCAAATGGGTTTGCCATGGATTCTGAAAGATTGGTCCTTGGGCAGTCATTTTAGAGGTTATCCATGAATACATGAACTTATTAAACTACTCAAAATGAAGCCCACTGCAGTAAATACAAAACTAGTGAAGTTAAAGTTGTCTCTGAATACAACACTGGTGAAAACTATGTGGAAAAACTAATTTCAGTTTTTCTGTATCTCTTTTAAACAAAGAACTGAATATTTGGGGGCACTAGAGAGAAAAGACCCAGATGTGAACAAAGGGTTGAACAAAATGTCTTATGAATAAAAATCTTTAAGCCTAAATGTACTTAATCTATCCTAAGTGGAGCTAAAAAATCAACTTAGTTATATTGTTTTTACAACATCATCAGTGAAAAATACCCTGCACTGGCTAAGATGTCTTTTGAAAAGTGCTCTTTAATGAAATAGTTTGTCTTGATGATGAGCGAATGATATCAGATAAGATAATAATGCAGTTTCTCCTAGAATTAATGTCTGTGAGTTTGTGACTATACATTCACACACTCCTGCTAAACTGAATCAGAGAAATGAAGCTCCTCTCCAAATGACATTTTTGAAATTTTTTAACAGAATTTGATGATAAATAACTTAATTCAGCTGGAAGATATGCAAGGGTTAACTTGGTCAAGGATTAAGGGTTATCTGGTTGGCCTTGCTGATTTTAAAGGTCTTTTCCTAACTAAATGATTCTATGATTCTAAATCAATAAAACATATTAGAGCACAGGAGGGAAAATATAATACTTGGGATCTCAACCATTATGTAGTCAATTTGACAAAGATTATCTTGTATAATTAAAATTGTAAAATGTGGTGAAATTGGTTGAAAATTTAAACTTTTTATAGTTATAACTGACCAAGAACCATTAACTTCATTAGAACTATCCCAATTTAGATCATCATCTTCTTTAATGTTCATGATATATTTGTTTTAACTGTCAGCACTGCTCAAAAGATAAACAGAAAATTCAATAAATAGTTGAACAACAGTGGTCCTTTTCCCCCAAATAAATACTTTTTTAAACATTGTCACTGATTTGAAAACATTTTTCTGTTTTCATTTCCCCTCTTCTACTTTGTGGTAGAGAATTAGATGATGTGGTTTTGCATATGAGCTTCTTCAGCACTGCATCACGAATCGCTCATGGAAGAGTGCTTTCCTATAAAGAAGAAAGTTGGGCTTCAGTGATTTACAACAATCATTTAAAGAACTTTTAAACACTGGCTTATCCACTAGTGCAGACTACATTTTTCAGTTAAGAGAGGACATCTACTGAGAGATGACAGTGATGTTTGTAGGCATCTGAAAATACTTCTTTCCTCATTCTGTGCATAACATGGAAGTGTGTGTGACCAGTTTTGCATGACCTGAAGAGCTTTTCACAGTACAGAATTAAAAAACAGCTGCAGAATATAGATTCACTGACCCTTCCAACTCAGAAACTTCTTTGTATGGTGTTCTTTCATTTGATGTGAAACCTCCAAAGCTTCTTCATTTTTTTTTAAATCTGACAGAGAAAGATTTTTGCTGCAGGAAAATTTGTCTCTCTCTCAAAAAGATCATGTTCTGGGAAGTCAATGGGAGTTTTGGCTTTGGCCTCAGAGAGGGACTGTTCTGCATTTCTCTCATTCTATTTCTCATAGGACAACATTTGGAAATGCAGCAAGTAGACACTCCAGTCTGGGTTTCCCAGAGATTTGCACATCTGTGGCTACTGATCAAATCAGCTTCTCAGTTCTGACTTCAAACCTTGAGAAATGAGACACAGGCTAATGAACTGCTGTACCTCAATACTCACTGATCAGGACTGCTTTTTTTGGGGATGGCATGAAGCAGCAGCCGATCCCAGCCCGGATATTGGGATCGGTGTCTTCACGGAGCTCGGCGACTTTGTGCAGAAAGAAAACCTGACCCGATTGTTTGAGAACTAAAAAGCTTTAGTAATACAAAAACAGCAAACCGTAATCCAAACAGCTTGCCTTGAATGAACCGAGAAAGGTGGTACAGGAAGGTTAATTCCATAAATGAGGGTGATGGCAAAAAGCAAGTGCCAGGGCAAAAAAGGGGTATTTATAAACTTGGAGGAGGGGAGAAGTTAGGGCGGAGTTTAGGAAGGGGATCCAATAGGGAAGGGTGATCAGGAATATTAAAAATTTTGCACCAAGAAAGAACCAATGATAACAAGAAGAACAGGGAACTTTCTGGCAATGATTAACATACTGAACAGGATTCTGGGGGTGATTTTTCTACTCACTCTTACTGCAAGGGTTTTCCCATGGCTTTAAGCCTTGGTCATATATTCTTTTATTTCAGCTTACTCCAACAATTGCAGTATGCGCCCAGCGGTTAGACATAGCTAGTAAATACCCTCTGCTTGCACTAAAACTACTGAGGGTGTGGGAAGAAATCACACATGCCTGTGAGGAGGGAAGAGTTGTAGGTTGGGGTCACTGGCTAAAGAATAATCCTGAACAATAGACAGAACAGTCTTTTTCGTCTATTCAAATGACTCACACTACTAATTTGATGTGGAGTATTTTATTTTTTTCTGAGTGAAAATTAAAGGAAAAGAAAGAAAACATGCTTTTCCAAAGTAAATATAAAAGTATTCTGAGAGTTTCTCACACCGTAAATTTTCTCATAATTTCTGAGACTGAAGATAAGGGACAGACAAATTAAACTGGAAATGGGAAATTTATTTCCAATAAGAACATTTATTTAACATGAAAATACACTGAAGAGCAATTCTTTGCCAATGTTTTCAAACCTGCTGCTTAGTACCAGATACTTTTGTGAAAACTGAACTCCAAAGGCTGAACTCCTAATCATCTCTGAAGAGCTTTTAGAAAAGGTGAGGAGTAAATTACATGATGCATTAGAAGTTCTGGAGGAATATAGCTATAGAAATAACCATTGATAATTTTCAGCCTATGACCACTTTATTGTGACAGTATGTCTAAGAGCTCATTAAGGTTGCTTGCCCTTCCAGTATCTTCAGTTATACATTATTCTTTTTAACAAAAAATACTGAGATAACATTCAGAGCTCACTTCACACATAAACTACATTTACTTTCTTGATGGACTACCACCACAATGACTTCCTGATGCCACAGAACCATAAATGAGCAAATCTCATCCTTTGCGTAGCACTCTGAAAAGGCACGAGGAATCCTTTGAATGGCTAAACCTCAGTTGGAAGAGAAAGCTGATTAGGAAGACAGACATTTTGTTCCAAACAACAATGCATATAGATTGTAGGCATTGGGACTTGGCTGCAAACAAGGATTCTCTTTTGTTTTATTTTGTTGACAGTAGCTGTAGAATTTAAAAAGTCATTACTTGATGATTTTTTTTCCTGAATGCTCTTTGCTCATGTAGTGTGTAGGTAACAAGTAAAGGGAATCTTATTATGGCTGGTTTGCACTAGTTTAATAATAGCTGCTTCCAAAGATAAGAGTTTTTTAGAAGAAACTCTATAGTGACACCATCAACCTCATTTGCCAATGAATTAATCCTCCCAGCACCACAGGTTGTAGTTTTACCAGTAGAAGGTTTTCAAATCTGATTATAAGAGATGTCTCTGCCTGAATTAATGTACAAACAAGACCATATGCTGAAGTCAATAGTATGGATTTTTTTTAATAGTAAACGCAAGGTAGAGAGAGACAAAAAAGTAGAAAAGTGAGGTGGGGGGAGAGAAGGAGAGAGAGATCAAGAAGAAGACAGTCACCACCTGTGGAGCCAGTGACATCCTGTTGGTCCTTCACCCTGGGCTTCTCAATGGTGGGTGGGTGGGTTCCCTGAGTCATTCTTCTGGGAGTACCACCTTTATATAATCCTAATTCTGGGTGGTCATGGGTGCCACTCTCATAACTTGGGGTGGTATGTGCATGAGCAGTTGCTTCCTTTTTCACTGTGAAAATTTTTGTCTGGGTAAATTAAACAGGATTTGCTGATCAAATTTCACCTCCATCACACCTGGAATTAGACAACCTTTTCACAAATTTCTCCTTATCTTATAGCAAATTCTTTCTGTGGTCTTGATTGTATTTGTGACAGGCAACTGCTCTTTAAGTCCTTACAGAATGAACAGAAAGTATGATTAATTGCAAGAGTAAATACTATTTTCTGTCGTGATTCTTTTTGTGACACTGCATATACCAAAAATAGATTAACACATTTCTTAGTCCAAAATTCTCCTTGAAAAGTGTCTAAAAAATAATGTACTTTGACAAATATATTTCTCAAAGATGACAAAGCAAAAATATCAGCCATACAATTAGATAAACTGCACAAGACTACTCAAACTCAGCTTCAGCCATGCCAGAGACAGCAGCAGCAGCCAACTCAGGCATAACAAGTCCAGGTCATTCAACTATAAATCATTTACATCCATTTTAGGAAAGACCAATATATCTTAGATATAGCAGTTCAATTCACAGAAAGGACTACAACTCATTAGTTCACACTACTTTTTAAAAGTATTACCAAGTCTTGTCTGACATGTTACAGAACTCATTGCATATGAGAAAGGAGACACAGCCTCAGCTTCTTTTTTTTTTTTTTTAATATTTGTATCTCATTGAAATCTGGCATCTATCAGGGGATTAGCTCTTATGCTTTTTGAACACAGATACCTTTTTTTACCCATGACCAACTGATTGATTAGCTAAGCTACCTGTCTCCCTGCTGTGTAGCATCAAAGCATATAAATGTACATGGATACTCATGAATTTGTAAAAGATTACAGAATAGATGAGTTAGATAGATTACATGGATATATCAGACACTATGAAAAATTAACAAAGGCTTATTACCATATTGCCCTACCCACCGCTGCAGTCCAGGATCTCCAGGATATTTATTGTGGCAGACAAAAGTATTGGCATGTTCGTGGCCAGAAATAGATGCAGATATCAATGATGTTGGATTTAATCACATTAATTTATTTCCTAGCAATTTATTCTGCGGAGTCCCATGCTGCCAAGTTGCCCTCCCTAGTTTTTAAACTACTGGAAGATATGAGGCCATTTATAGGTACCAGCAATTGAAAGTGCATGTCAGGCACTTCTATTTTACATTGACAAGAAACACTGACTGCATCATTTCCCAGCAATAGCATCAGGTGTAAGTGCTAGAAAATGGATGAAAAATAACTGATGAAGACTGAGTATTGTCAAGAAATAGATTAAACAGGCGTAACGGAAGAAATAAGAAAATAACTTTTCCATTATCTTCAAAACTTCTTTGAGGCAAAAGGGGATTTAAAAAATAAACAAAAAAACATACTTACATAGATATGTATTCAATTTATGTGCCTGTATACCTGTATCTAAATATACATATATTTTAATATATCTATATCAATATATGTAGGCAAATCATTATTTAATTATTAAAACAATTGTTTATTTAAATGATATTTGAAAGTCATAATCTTTTTTCTATTATCTAATTCACTTTTTCAGCGTTTGGAAATTCTGTGGGAAGATACCATAATAGAACTAAATTTATAATCTATTATAAAGAAATAACAGTTTAGAAAGAGTGATCCATCAGCTACTAATGAGAAAACACTTTGAACCTGATTATAAAAGCCATTATATATATATATATATATATATATCCACACAAGCACAAATATAGTAATTTTATAATATGTTTCTAGTAATTGAAAAAAACTAAGATATTTGATTTAAATATTCCTTAGTGTTAGCTGGTTTGCTTTCTCATTACTTGAACATTTAATCAGAAAGCTAGATTTTCCGTGGAAATCTTAAAACACATATTTCTATCTGAAAGGATTAAAATGTTACTTTAAACTTTTAATGGCCTCAATATTTAGGATTTAATCTTCCTTAATTTGTGCATTTCATCCCTGCTCTTCTTTTCCACCTCTCTCATTAAACCAGGGTCATTATCATGCTTATAATGTTTTAAACTATTATGAAGATATTGTAAGAAAACATATCTGTCAGCATATGAATATAGAACCTATTATCAGCAGAGCATGTTGGAAAATGTCCTTTCAGTTTATGACAAACTCGAGCATTTCAAAGTTCCTGTCTAAGTGGGAAATTTTCTAGAAGAAAGTCTGCAGAGGAGTTTCTCAAGACAACACAAGATGATGAAGTAGGTCTCCCTTTTCAGGATGAACCACTTTCTACTTGAACCACTGAACAAGTTCTTGCACTAAGACTCTACCCTAACTCTTTTTGGTTCCAAGACCAAGCACAGATCCTTTCACTAATAAATCTTGACTGAAATCAGTGCATAAAGTAAGTTCATACTCTGATAAGGAAATTTATGGGTTCTTCTCAATAAATAGTTCTGAATTTTAGTAACAGGATTTGTTTTTTCAAATTTCAGAAACAATAATTTCTTCTCGTCACAATATCATTTATGAAAATGAATATAAATTTTGAATTGCATCTATATAAAAACAGAAATAAAATGTTTAAAATAAAACCTGCAAAACTCTTAACCTGCGTTACTGTGTCTGCACAGACACAGGAATGGATTATACATATAGGAGTTATATATATATAGGAATGGACTTACATGGTTAAGGAGAGATGTCTAGTGCAAATGGGAAGCTGGGATATCCCCATCAGAAATGGCAAACATATTCTCCTAGGACCCCTGCAGGCTCATAGAAACCAGGACCCTCAAATGACAGCTAGACTTCTTCCTAGCAGGACCCAATTTACTTTTCCTCCACACTCCTCCCACAACCACACTCCCATTTAATTTAAGCCTGTAGCTAGGATGGATACTCAGTTTACCTTCCAGCCTGCCTGAGGTTGTTAATGTGACCTTCAGCCTGGTGTTTCTGTGATTCAGGTGTTGGTTCAACTTGGTTAAGCTGTCAAAACTCACAACAGGCAAGGTGTTGGTTCAACTTGGTTAAGCTGTCAAAACTCACAACAGGCAAGTGTAATTGTTGAAATTGTCTTAGGGGGCAGCTAAGGATTCTGGAGGAATAAATTCTGACACGAGAAAATCAGAATCAGAAGGTTGCAACTCAGCAACACTGAGGATGAGCCAACTTCAAGGCACAACAAAAATCACGTTTCTGATCCCCAAGGGCTGTCTGACCAACAAAGACTTTTTGTGTCTGGGAGGGCTGAGAATATTCAGCTGCTAGTTAATCAGCTCTAGTTGCTTTCTGTGTATACTAGCCAAAAGCAAACCAATTGATTTGTACTCTCAAATTGCACATCTTGAAGAGCCTCTATCTGCGTAGTAAAAGTTGTCAGTGTTTACTTTAGGATCCTAAAACTGTATTTCAGCATTTCAAAAGCCTGCATTTCAGATGAATCAAACATTTTAACTTCTCATTGCATTCAGTAAGCAGAAAAGTGCATTGGTTTCTCAGCTCGGCAATTAAAAGGAATGAGCAAAATTTTTAGATATGCAGCTTTGAAAAGATTCATTGTGAAACCTGAGTTAGTAATTCAGATAAGCCTCATGATAATGTGGCTAAAAACTGAACAATAATGTAAAATTTCTTCTATAGCTTTGTTCCTGCTCAACAGTTGGACTTAATGATCTTAGAGGTCGTTTCCAGCCTTAATGATTCTATAATTCACTAATCTGACTCCAGAAAAAAACCAAATTTAAGACAAATTTAAGATCTAACTAAAAAGGTAATTTTGGAATAAAATTAGTAAGCAATTTTAAAAGTAAGTTAATTGAAAATGTAACAAAACAGTAGGAAATTGGCAACGTAATTTACACATTTCATATTTTTCTTTCATATGTAAAAGCAAAAGTGGGTCTATGAAAAAGATTTGTGGAGAGCTAGGAGGCCGTTGTAACAAGACACTGATGTAGGACCATGTTTCAAATGGTGAATTAGTTATTTAAGAAGGAAAGTGCTTTTAATGATTCACTGTTTCCACAAGATAATTGTTTGGTCAATATGGTTATATCCCAAAATAATCCTCATTCACTTTAATGTCACCTATAGGAGCCTAGTACAATTGAAAGTATTGATTAGAGCAGAGGCCGTTATGCCAAGATATAGGCTATGAAATGTAGCAAGAATTGACTTGTATCCTCCTGCTTGGCTTTGTATGAATAATGGTCAAATGCTCTGTAACACAGCACACTCACACTGCCCATGGTGTCTGCTCTGTTTACACCTCGCAGTTACTGACTTTTATTTTGGTCTGTGCCACAATGAAAATTGGAAAAATGTACAAGAATGAATATATTAAAGAATGAATATATGAAATAATGAAAATATAGTCAACTAAAAGGAAAAAATGTGGGAAGACCAGTTTGAAAAGTAGCATTCTGTTCTTGTTCCACATAGGTCCTGGTTAAGTAGATTGCTATTTCATGGTGCCTGGTATATATTTCAGGGTGTATTTCAGCTCAAAGTGTTGTTTGTTGGGGCAAAGTAAAAGCAGCTAGAAACAGACAGAATCTAAACTATTATAAAGATATATTAATGCAATTTTCATGCTCGAATTCTTTTCAAACAGTTATTTGCAAAATGCATCTAATGCACCTGCTGAAAAATACCTTATATT
This sequence comes from Rhabdornis inornatus, assembly GCA_013397075.1. Lineage (NCBI taxonomy): Eukaryota > Metazoa > Chordata > Aves > Passeriformes > Rhabdornithidae > Rhabdornis > Rhabdornis inornatus. The sequence goes on along the minus strand of VWZS01004756.1, from coordinate 23,153 downwards.
TTTAATTTATTGGCAGAACATTTATACATTTTGTGATGCTTTGTGTTTTTGTTTTCCTTTTGCTTGTCTTCTGGGAATTTTTAAAATCATTTCATTCCACATGAAAAAATATATGGAATTTTCATAAAATGCATGAATCAGTCATTAAAACAGGACATGGATGAAACCTATAGAGATTTATGTGTCCGTCACTGTCTATATAAATTTAAAAATACATAAAGACAAAAAAGACTTTGCCTTTTGTCTCCTACTTTTAAATCCTCATGTTCTTTCCAGTATTTTATTTTTCCCTTTTCCCCTTTCTGATTCAGACATTCTGAGTACCTCCCAGTAGTAAACACTTTCAGTGAGATTCATCAGATCTACATGCTTCAGTAATTTCAACTTTCAATGAACTTGTCAGGATAGGGGTGCCTGAAAAGAATGCTGCTGGTTTAAACTTATTTAATCACTCATGCATTGATGCTTCTATTTGAATTTTGTTGTATAGAACTCTTAATTTATTTAAGAGTTTCAGCATACATTTCTGAAATATAAAGGCATTGATAAGGCAGCCTTAGCTGTAGTTTCTAGCCTATGGCTATATTTCTAATTGTTTGCTGAAGAGCAAATACATAATGCATTCCTCCTACTGTATGTCAGTCTGTAGTTAACTTTCTCCTGACACGTGTGAGAATAAGTTTGTTTAGAACTAAGAGTCTCTTAAATAGGAGAAATCAGCTGTATACAATAAAGGCGAAATCCCAAATATACTTTAGTGTGATATATGCAAGTTCTCATTTAGCACTTCAAGAGAATTTAGATTCTGTATCACAGAATCATCACCAATCACATCTTGCAGGATAATTTGATTGTTAGATTGCAGTGATTTCTCTCTTCTTATTTATTTAGATTTAGCTACATTTTCTTTGGTTGGTTGTTTTTTGTTTTCTGCAGACAATAGTACAAATAAACATGAAAATGCAATTCTAATCTTAATGCTGAAAATACATCTACTATTAGGCTGCTATAGGAAGTAATTTTTTCACTATCAATCTGTATTTTAGAATGAAACTCACTGTATATCATATTTGATTTTTGTGTGATTAGGACAATCTTTGTTCAGCATAGATCAGGGTATAGGAAAATACGCAATTGAGCTAATCAATTACACCCTATATTGTATAGTATGAAAAAATATAATATTGGCACATTTATTAATGTGTGAAAAGGCTAAATGGAACATTCTGAAACATTTTAACAGGGTTTAAAATTCTATTGATAATATTCCTTTGGAAGTACTGATGGTAAAGGAATGTGAAAGTGTGAAAGTTCCTTTATGGGTGAATTAATACCTTTAATTAAGGGATAATTCATGGATCTGTACTCTGTCAGTTGACTATATGATAAGAAACTGCTTCTCCTAATAATTTATTTTTCTTAAATGACTTGAAAAAAATGTATTTATTCCAGTATAATACTTCCATTTTAACTGCTACATTGTGTATGATTTTGCACAGTACATGAAATATATTAGGCTGATTTGCAAAAAAACCAAACCAAAACAAAACAAATCTTCCATGTAGAATAATTAAAGTTGATATATTGGCATTTACTTTCTTTGAGTAAAGTAATACATGAGTCTGTGTGACAGTGTTTGGGCATGAAATCATTAATCAATGTCTTTATTTCTTTGTTTCTTCTTTTTTTCTTTCTTTCTTTTTTTTTTTTTTACCGAATCCAGGCAATCTTCATTTCTCCCTTTAATTGAATTTGATATTTTTATTTACTGCCATTAAATAATTGAAACTTATGATAATCATTCAGGTGGGTGGGTTTGTTTGCTTGGGTTTGGATATAGAGCATTTTCATGTTATAGATGTTGGCAAATACTTGTCAATTTAAAAGTGTAAAATGTCTGATTCTGAAGGAAAGTCAAGAGTGAAAACATTAAAAAATTTGCTGTGATTAAAAATTTAGAACCAAATCCTTACATGGTGTATATGACAACTGGATGGATGAAATTAATCTTCTCTACTCTAAAAATTCAAGTGTTGTCTAGTTTCTTTCAGTTTTCTTGAGTTAATGGAGAAAAAAGAACAATTTCCATTGGGTGACTCTGTGCTTTTGCTTGTAGAATTCCTTGTTGCTGAGAGGTAGTACAAATCTGGAAAGTCTGTTTTTCTGTACTGACTTCAGTAGTTATCAGTAGCAGTTTGTCAGATATTGAGACACCTCCAAAATTTAACGCTTAGTTAGGCAGCTTTTGAATAATAGACACAGTGAATTCCTATTTTGATATTAATCTTCAAAAGCAAGTCCATTAAAATGTGGGATCTATCTTTCATTATCTCCCTTGAGCATACTTGATCAATTGAACTTTGACCACAAATTTGGGAGAATAACTTCTTAAAAGCATGTCAGAAGACCTTTTATGTAATGGTTTTGTATTTTTAACCCAAGATATGAAAACCTCAGGTAGAGAGCTTCAGGAATGATAAAAGAAAAAGCAAAGCACTGCCCCCACAACCCAGCTGCTTTTAAATTCCTTATAGAACATGTTGATATATACAACTCCAAAGTCAGAAATGTTGGCTTCATTCTGAGAGGTGTTTGTTCCATCACAACATTTCCATGCATTAAATTCACATCATATGCTTTAAAAAAGTAGCTGGTGGATTAATCTTTCCTGAGATAAGCCATCTAATGGAAAAATCGAAGTAAGCTGACTATCTAAACTAGTCAAAATCCACTAAGTTTTGATATCTGCTCTCTGTCATCACAGAGAGCAGATATCAAAATAGTCAGATTACAAAAGCTGAGACAAAACTGAGTAAAAAACTTACAATGGAACTTACAAAAAACAGATTGCATTTTACATTTCACTGGTATCCTATTTGCAAATGCTTGGACTTTAACTTGCAAGACAAGCAGCAAGATCATGCAAAACATGAATTAATTGTAGAACAAGAACTTTAATTTTCACAGAATTAAAAAAGATTACATTGGCATTATGCTCAGAGAATATCAGTCTGAGAGCTGAATCCTTTGTGTAAAGGCAAAAAATTTAAAAGAAACTAACCAGAGAATGAAAAAATATTATTACAAATTAGTTGCAGAGAATGGGTATTTTACCTGGAGATCACAAACCAAAATATTGTGTATCGACTTGGTTCAATGTGGAAGTTGGCATTGTATTTTTCTACATAAACATATTAAGACAGGTATAGGTGGGAGCACACGAAACTCCCTCACACACTCACTCAAAACACATGTACACATACACACATTTAAATTATAGTTGCAATCAAACGTTACATATCTGCTCACTTCACTGATTCAAAATTACATGTAAAAGAGGGTCTTTGTCTCAGGGAAGAATAAAAATTCCCAAAAGTGACAACTGTAATATAGCTTGTCTGCTTTTCATCTTTTCAAACTGGTTTGCAAATATTTGTAGAGAAATGAGAGATGATATTATCAAAACAAACAAAGAGTTCTGGCAGGGGATAATATTACTTCCACTGTTTCTTTCTTTTTTGCATATTTTCTGGACAAAAATCATACTTATCTGAAACTGTCCCTAAATCCTGTGACATAGTTTTGTTTGAAACTCATGAGCTTCCACTCTGCTTTTTTTCATTAAAGGCATGTAGTCCTTCGAGTGATACTTGTCAGTATGATGCTACAAACCTTTTGGCACTCACGTTTACCAGGAGCATAATACATAATTAAAGAGCGCTGCTGTTCAGCTGCCTGTCAAAGTCTCCTTGTATTCCACTTCCTTGAAACCTGCATATCACTAGCAAATATATTCTTTATGGCTTTTCTTGAAAACATCAGATGTATGTATCTGGTTTTGGTAGGTGCTACAAAATAAAACTTAGAGCTGTAAAAATAAGAAAAAATGTGCCACACAACCAGACTTCAACTTTGGCAAAGGTATATAGGACTACAAAAAAAGGTCTGTGAAATAGATCGAATAATGTTTTCATCATCTCTTCTGGCATACTCAGTAAGGGCAAGTCTATCAACTGAGAGATTCACAGATGTCAAAGGTATCCAACCAAGTGCCTATTACTAGAGCAGATGCTCTAAGTTAACAAGAGCAATGGAAGGTTTATGGCCCATTTTTATCTTGTTCACAAAATAAATATAATAACGGACGGTGAGGCAGTGAAGTGCTCATGCAAATCGGTTTGTAAGAGACTTAAAACAGAGCTTATGGAAACCCAAAAAAACACCTGAAACCTACAGTGAGTAGGAAGCTGAATATTCAAGCCACAAATATTTGTGAAACTGCTTTGTGTGACTGCACAGAAAATACTTGTGTGAACCAAGTCGACTATATGTTGCACATGAATTAGTTCGTCATTGATGTGATTTGCTATACTGTTTGAAACTATATCCAGGAGAGGCACACCTCAAAAATAGAAACTGAAAGAAAAACTGTATCAATATAAAAACACCCAGTGTGCTTTTGTGAACCTTTTCCAGAATGAAATCGTTCCTTATGAGAGAGATGAGTGGATAATAACTAAAATCTGCAACAAAAGTGCAAGTCGCAATGAATTATCAAAATTAAGAGAAGCTCCTTACTGGCTGAAAGATATGAGAAATTTCCTAATTTCTAATTATTCGAGGTGGTGAAAATATTTCTGTGAGTAAAACACCTTCATTTTTTGTACAGTTTGGTTATTAATATTGTTACTGTGCACTTCTTCTTCCATTACTTTGTGTTTGCAGTAAATAGTTATTTCAACCCATAGTCTGTGCTTTTGTCCCTTTCCTTTTATGGGAAGGGGTAGGGGAAGAGAAGTTGTCTATTTGGAGTTTAATTTCCCACTGGTGTTAAAATCACCATACATAATTCATGAAAAACATAAGTCTGTGTTATTTTACTTTTTCGAAACCAGGCTATAAAGCCAAATGTAATTAACTCTTGAATCTGGTAAAGTTTCTAGCTACTTTCCAGAGAACTGACATTCCAGTGTGAAAATAGAACACCTTTATTATAGTCATTCAGTACAGGAAAAATTTTAAGGATTTGTTTCCCAATTCCTGGGGGTTGCTGCACACAACTAGCAATATTGTTCAGAGATTTTGAATCAGGCCCAGTGAAGCAGACAAGTTGAGTGAAGAATTTCATACTATCTCTGATTATTGTCTCAACTATTCAATGCAGTCACATGCCAAATAAAATGAAATGCTTCTCAAAACAGGAAAAAAGAAAATTTTCCATGTTTAGCCATTACATATTTTACTAGTACATTTTTAAGAAAACTGACTGCAACTATAGAACAGAAATTATTTTGACAGATAAATATTTAATTTAGGCTGTCATTTGAATGGCCATTGAAAGGAAAGAACACACCTGCTGCTAAGGTAAATACTTCACTGCTGATATTTACCAGAAAGAGAGAAAAGGGCAAGGAATGGAGATTATTATCTTGTTAATCTGAATTTTATACTCAAGAATAGCTTTAAGAAATGGGAAAATTAATTTGTTTGTTCTGTTAAGTTACTGTTAATTGTAACAATTCAAAATTTCTAGCACAGTAAAACTATGCTGTGTACATGAGGGGTCATTTTAAAGCTCTTAATGATACAAAGAAATTAAATTATTTGTTTTCTTTGGAAGAAAGCTGTTCAAGAAGGAATAATTAATGAATGCACTGGTGTGACCCTAACATATCTTAGAGTGCATTAGACTGTAGAATTTGAGACTTACATACCTTGCATCAAAAATGGAATGCATACAACTAACATACTGAAGCAAAAAATGTTTCACACAGGAAGCTAACATGTTTCATTTTCCCGTTTGAGTACCTGATTCAGTAAAAAAATATGATTTGCACATATGAACATTGGTTAAGGATGCTGTAACTGAAGTATGACACAATATAGAGTGTTTTCCCATTGAGTATTTCCCTACTATTGTTTTTTGTAGCTGCATATATTTAAACATACCAAAAGTAGTCTTTGCAAAACAAGGTCTTTATAGACACAGAAAATATTCTCTTTTTCTCTCATTGAATGGTCCAATACAGAATATGTCAGTTGCATTGCTTCTGAGGAAAGGCAGCAACTTCTAATCACCTGAAAAAAAATGTCTTCTGCAAGAGGTAGTTAAAATGCATGAATGCAATGTGATATAATGAAGGAAAGGGAGCAAAATTAAAACCGTACAGACACTGCAGGAAAATTCACAAGCAAACATATCATTATTGCCATTTGCCAGCTACTCAATTCCCTGGTATAAGAGAAACAACAAAGTGCAGTTTCTACTTTCTTTAGGACGTCTTAAACTGATCCACAGCCGTGCTGTGGAAACAACACAAAGAAATTCCTTACGGAAATGTGAAATCCAAGGGGATAAAAAACCCCAAACATATCAGGAAACCTCTCTCAAGAATTAACACCAGTACATTCAGTAATCAGAGCTGCAGCTTTAAATTGTTATTCTTTTTCTCATTTCCATCTTTACAAGACACAGAGAATGACCATTAGGATTTCAATCGCTTTGCACAGCTATTTCTCACTTGATCTCTGACTTTTGTACCTCCAGAATATTATATGAGAAAATCCAAATCATTTCTCCTGTGAATTATTTTCTGATTTCACTGTAATTTCATACTTCTTCATTTTGTTATAATTTTATTTTCTGAAAGGAAAGGGTTTTTTTTTTTCCTTTTGTTTCTTTTTTGCAGTCACTTGAACGCATGAAAGTGAGTTACGAATTTTGTTGAATTCTTTGGTTCACAGAAAAAAAATTATCTGTTATGTGTGCTCAGATAACAGACTCAGCATTTGAATGTTCAAAACAAATGCTTGAAAATATCTGTGTTCTATTAGGGAACACATTACTGACACTACCAGTGGCATAAAAAGTTTTTACGTGGAGATTCAACCACATTTTTTCAAGTGTAGGTAGAAAAATAAACACACAATCCTTGTTTCTTCCTACATATTTGAGTACATGGCTATATATAAAACAGAATTCTGGGGAGAAGTCCATTGGAAAAAAATTATATTTAAATAGAAATTTGTGATCATAGGTTCCAAGAGGGGTGCTTTCTCTGCTATAGAGTGTTATGTTCTATAAAAAACATAAAAGAGAAGCTTTGTTGAAACTATATATAGAGATGTTGTTGTGACAACAAATAAAGCTTTCTGCTAAAGGCAGTCTAGTTCTTAGACCACAGAAAATTACTTTAGAGAGGAAGGTTTAACAGAAATAGTTCCTTTACTCAGAGGTTGTTTTAAAATGCCGTCTCTCTTTTTTTTCACTGAAAGCATAGAAGTGAGCCAGTTTGTACCTCACCACATGATTTAAGAAATTATTTTTTTTTAAATCTAATATGAAAACACTCCCACTAATCTTTTTTCCTTCCTTTTTTTTTGATGGTTAATTAGTGTTGGAATGCACTATATGCAAAGTAAATGGCTAAAAAGCATGCTTTTAAAAGGTTTCCCCAACACTTCTCCCAGTAGTTTTTTATATCAATACTCTAGTATGTGACTGTAGTAAAGTGGGAAATAATCTCTATATTCTTTGCAAAATGTTATAAATCCTAGTGGGAAGACTAGACTGCTACTATACAGTATATGCAATATCCACTGATTCAGATTTTTTTATCCTAACTTTTTTTTTCAATTTAAATTTATTTAGACTAAAATAAACTTTTAAGAAAAAGGTTCCCAATAGGAGAACTAAAGCACAGACCATCACAGATCCACAAAAATATGTCTACTGAAAGAGAAGATCTAGAAATTCGTGATTTCCTTGAAGATGTAAGATTCCTACCAAAACATTTCAAAATGGGCAGGTTTGTAAATATGTAGACAGCGGTGAGTATACTGCAAAGGTTGTAATTAAAGACAGTGTCCAAAGCAGCACATGTGGCACTACTGAGAAGTTAAGAGGCAACTGGTATGGACCACAAGTGTGTAAACTCATAAGATGCAAGCACTAATGTCGAGTACCCACTTTACATTTTGGCAGGCAATGTATTAATATCCCGGGTGCTCCGTGTGATTAGTGCAGCTCATATTCTCCATAGGAAAATGATTGGTCTCTTGAGTGTCCATTGCATAGCTTATGAATAAGAGAGTAAAAAAAGTAAGGGATAGTACTATAATATTTACTAACACATACTGAAGCTGTCACTGGGGTCTTTCTTGCATTAAACATCATGGATGATAGAAATCTGATTGTACTATCCATTAGGAGCAGAGACAGAGATTGATTCACAACAGGCTGGAAGTTTGTATTGAGGAAGTCCCACTGGTCACCTACTAAAGCCAGGAGGCATCAGATATGACCTGAATGAAGTGATACATCCAAAAAATTTAAAAAAAAAAAACCAAACAAAAACAACCATGCATGGCAGATGTGATTTAACCAAGATCAATACTGAGATTAGACAAATTATGTGATGTTTCTGGAGTTGAAAAAGCAGAAGCAAGAGACAGTGTAGCATCAGTTTGGTTTCCCCTCAACAGGAACTGTCACTTTAAAATCAGATGACAATAAAGCAACACAAGAGTTATTGCGGACAGAGACCAGCTGACCTCAATATCAATGATAGTAGTGAAATGAAATTAAACTGAGAGGAAAAAAGTAGTATTTGCCACAGTTACAGAAGTCTCATGAGTATACACTGTACATCTTGCTTGGACACCAAGTACAAGCTGGAGCAGATCACTGCTCCTTAGAGAACATTTCTGACAACCTGATGCCCTCTGTACTGAGAAGTCTGCAGTGCAAGACCACAAAATGACAAAGGTCTGATGTGAAAGTAATACAGAATCCCAGAAGTGAAATTCCTGTAGCATTTTCCCTTGCACCATTTCACAGAAAGACAAAATATGAAAAAAAAATATATTTGGATGAACAGATGCCTATGATATTAAAACATTTTCTAAGCACTTAGGCAATAGAAAGCATTCTCTGAACAGTGTTAATAAAATGAAGAAAGCCCATTAAAAAGGTTGGTCCCTGGACTACTAGAAATTAGCAGCTTAAAAGAGTTGTATGCGAAGGATAGATTAGCTCTAAGGGATGTATTATAATTCTCAAGATTACTTTTGCTGTCATTCAGTATAACACAGATGGGTACAATTCCTATGTTTTTATGGAACGAGGAATGCATAGGTCATTGTAAAGTTCAGGAAAAAAACTGAATGCATCTTGTTCATGATACATCACACAAGGTTGGCTCCAGATCCCAACACAATTAAAGCCAACACAGGCACAATCATGAGATAATACTATGGCTGCAGCTACAAAAAGTAAAATTCCAGGTGTGTAACAACTCAAAACAAGCAAGCACACAAACATCCTAACGCAGTTACTCAGCAGGAACATAGGTAATAGCTACTACAAACAACCTGTATTTACAGGAGGGATAATTTGAATCTCTTGGCAGTGAAATGGAAAAACACTGTTCCTTTAAAAGGAGAAATAAAAACACCTCTTGCTGTCACTCTCTCTGTTGACATGCTCTGCTGAGACTGCTGGCAACACCATAGGTCTTTGAAACACGTGTTGCTCAACCCACTTTAGTTTATACCAGGTATCTTGTTTAATCCCCACATTTTGGAGTTACTGTACTATTTGGTTTATATCTTTTATATTTGTAACTAATTTTTTAAATATTGTTATGTTTTAATAGAAAACAGAAATAAAAATACTACAATCCTATTTTCCATCAAGAAAAGAGGGAAAAAAAGAAAAAAAAAAAGAAAAAAAGAGAGAAGGTTTCATAACATACATCACTCAGAAAATTATTTCTGAAATTACTCTTAGTGTCAAATGATCAACAGAAACAAGAATAGAATCAAAATCTCATCTAATAATGACCTTAATATCAAGAGCTTGTCAGATACAATTGACCATCTTTTTTTATTACTGAGGTTAAGTACATCTAAGCTGTCAAGAACAATTTGTTGGAACCACACCCTGTATCCTGTCATCAGAGTCCATTCCAAACAGGTGCCCCTCTTCTGTGCTGAAAAACAAATATTCATCCATCATGTTTTACTGTGTTCCAGTAAGTCCTTCTGATCATGAGAGCAGCTGACTACATTGGGCCAGGAAACTGGGTAGTTTCTGTAAACACTTCTAAATCACTAGAGCATATTAAATCTGGCTTTGCTATTTTGTCAGTACTTCTGACCTGTGTTTGGTATCTTCCCAGAATTTAATCTGTACCTCTGTTTTCCACTCTAATGATAAATGTGATAAATGTGATATCTGCAGTGTGAAACAGACACAAATGCATCCTGAAATAGATTGCAAAGACAGGAAAATTGAAAAAATTCAATCATTGCAGCAAAGTGTACTATTGTAAATATGATGGACTGGATGGTTGTAATACCTCTAAGTACTCAAAGGAAGGTACAAGAATACCGATGTTCTGCTACGTGCTTTATTAAAGATAATATCCCCTTGAGTTTTTACTAACTCTATTCATTTCCCCCATGCTCTAAACCAAGATTTTCACCACGTAAGCAACAGAGTTTACAAGAAAACTTTATTACAGAAATAGGCATTATACAACTGTGCCTGCTTTCACTGCTTTTTGGCTAGGCAGTCCTCTCTACCCAGTTTCCTTATTCTGACCCCAGGGATTTCTACCTAATATAATTTAATGAATTACAGAACATGTTTATAAACTTGTTTACAAGTGTGTTCAGACTATAACATATGAAGATAAATTCAGACTACTTTGGAGAAGTGTTTTGTTCCTAATGTTAGGAAAAATATAAATAAAAATTAATCAGATTTTGATGAAGAATACCAAGTTTTTATCTAATCATTAATGTGGCCTTAATAGCATATATTTTGTGCGCAGAATTGTGTCTGAAGATTCTTGTTTATATATATCTTGTTTATATATGTTGGATAAGACAGACTGAGAACTATATGGACTAAATTATCGTGGGGTAAGATAACCCATGGATACAGCCTTACTCTAAGTGAAATAATGAGGAGCTTCAGTAGGTGAGAAATGAGTAAACTCAGCAAGAAGACACAGACTATTGCCAGAACTCAGGCTCTTTAAATCCCTACCTGAACTTGCCTTGCATTAGTTTCCAGTTTAACTCTATGCAATATCTTGGCAGACATCCTAATTCAAATGAGCACTTGGTCTAACAAAAAATGCATGGGCCTGCATTTGATTGCAGAACTAATATCTACCAAAACCCAAACTTTTTAGAAGACTTCTTCAGAAAAATTATATTGAATGCTGTCCTCTCTGGTTTGTGCTAGGTTGGACACTAGGAGGAATTTCTTCATGGAAAGGGTGATCAAGAACTGGAAAGGGCTGCACAGGAAGGTGGCAGAGTCTCCATCCCCAGAGGTGTCCAAGGAAGGACTGGACATGGCACTCAGTGTCTGGTCTGGTCAAAAAGGTGGGGATTGGTCACAGGTTGGGCTTGACGACTTTGTAGGTCTTTTTCAACCTCAGCAATTCTGGGATTCTGTGCTAGTGGGCAGGGCAATACAAAGTTCAGGAAGCCTAGAAGATAAGGAAATTGAATAAACATTAAAATTATTTTTCAAGAATTGCAATCACTTTTTGCAACACAGAGGAAAAAGTTTAAAGTTCTTTTTCTGACAAAAATGCACAGAGGTAAACACAGGATGAAGATAGATTCTAAACTTGATTCTCATTTAAAAATCTATTTTGATGCTGAAGCATATCTTTATTATTTTACACTGCAAATGGTTTATGTCAACTTAGAATACTTCAAATTATTTAAAAGATGACTTTCACCTGTTCAGAAGAAAATCTCAACATTAACTTGTAAGAAATAACCAAAGTCATAAGTGGGAGGTTTATTAAAGTATGTACCAATGATAAGTCATCTATTCAGTGTACATTTACATTTACAATTTGCATTGGATGTTGGTTTCCTCATAAGGGCATATTACGTTACCCTAATCATTCCAGAAATCTTTATGTTCTTTTTATTCTATACTTTCAAGTTAATTTATTTCCTATGACTTTCTCCTTCCTGGTAAGATTTTCTATGAGGTTTCATAAACATTATCATCTGAATTCAGACCCAGTTTTTTGGAATAATTCCATGATTAGTTGTTTTTGCCAATTATAATAGTTTATAGATTTCAATTTAGAAAAATTGAACTGCATACTAGATTATAATAAACACTAAAATGTCCTGCTTTGAAGGATCAGAATGTTTCAAGAACAAACTCTGGGTTACTAATAAAAATAAATCTTCCCTTACTCTTTTCCTATTCCTTTTTTTGAAATGCAGCAATATTCCTAAAGAAAATGAATATGCTGTGGGATGTAAAAGTTATACCACAAGATATGATAAAGGTAGCACAGGACTAAAGAAGTTCCATAAGAATGCAATGCATCACCACTTTTTCTATGTAATTGAGCAAGATTTTTCTCATTCTTTCTAAAGTTTCTGATTGAATAACTATAGACAAAGAGCTAGAAATTAATATTTCTTTCTATGCCATAGTGAAGAGACTAATTTTCTTCAAACTACTGATAAGAGGTTGAACGTGTACTAGATTTGCTTTGCCTGAGAACCTTTTGCTATGTCTGTTTGAAGTAGATTCTAAGGTCTGTCTTTTCTATCCCTCTCACCCATCTTGGCACTGGTCTGCCCTACAATGCAGCAGCATTCCAAATCACTGCCCTTCTTGGATGCAATTCCCATATCCACTTAAGGCCTAACTAATCCCACTAAAGAGAAGACAACCTAAAGAAGACAGAGTGAAAAAGTAGCTTTACACAGCCAGATACTTCTATTTGAACCACTTCACTGTGTTGTGTTCCCTATTCCAGAAGCAGCTCTGCTCAGCACAAAATGTAGCTGGTCAGATTCAACTTGTTTGGGATATAGTTTGGGAAAAGTTTGGGATATAGTATGTGGCCCAATCCATTCCACCATTACTTTATCTTATGGATTTGTAACACTGTATTGGGAAAATAAATTCAGTTCTTGTCTACAACTATAGAAAGAAATTATGGCAGGAAAAATATCAGGCAGAAGACGAATTCCATAGCTGAAAAAGAGAATTAGAGTATTCATCCTTCTGTGTTTCTTGTCTCCTGGGCCACCTGCACATGTTGACTTTATTATTTTACAAATTATTTTACAAATAAACCAATTGTATTTTACAAATAAACAATGCTTTTATCCTACTCTGTAATTAAGGCATCTGGGCACTCTTAAAACCCATTTATGGCACTATGAAGATATAAGACACTGGTATATAATTCTTACAGAATTATCACCCAATTATTTCTCTACATGTAAATAAAGATGCTAATTTAGTGAAATCTGGCTTTGCCTAATTCAAGACACCTCTAAGCCCCTTCAGTACTGTATTCTGCCTCTGGTTAGAACCAATTTCATATGTTATCTGAGGATTATATCTGTCATGAACTTTAGTGCTGCTTGTAGAAAATGATTGGATGAGCCCCATCCCATGTCAGACAAAAGGTCTGCAGCAAAGCAAATTGCTAGCAGCAAAGGAAAGATTTTAGTGAACTGCTAAGATGGAGTGCCAGTCTGTCTCCTCTCAGTGACAGAGATGCTCCTTATCTGCTTTGTCAAAACTTGACATGAATTTGTATGCCAGACACTCATACCAGCAAACTCAGCGCAAGGTAGCATATAACATGTACCCACAGGTGACTGGTTAATATAATTTCCTTCATTTTCAATCGAGACATATTCAGTTTAATTTAGATACCTGTTCCTTCTTTGCCACTGGGGCCTGGGTCAAGCTTATACAGGAGATGCAGCAAGCTTTATTAGCATAGATATTAAAGTCACTCATTACAAGTGACACAGCAGAGCAAGCAATCCAGCACTTGCTCAGTGTCACTAGGTAAAGCTGTGTTAAACTTGATCTGAAACTGCTCTTCTCTATCTGAAGATATAATAGTTACAAACTATCAGCATCACCCCAGAGCAGCAACTTAAATGCATTATGTGTACTTGAGCTGGTACTTTTGCCTGCAGAGATATTAAATATTAAATAAAGCTGCCTACATGTTTCTGATACTTAGTTTATTCTTCCTTAGCAAAAAAAGAAAAGTATTTTTCTTTTATTCACTGAAAAACTTCTTGCCTCTTCACAGAAGCTTTGTTGTCATTGTGTACCATGGCCACAGCAAGATACCTCAATCCAGATTAGGAATCTATTAACTTTATACTTTACTAGCATCAAATTAAAATAATGAGAAACAGTCATGGCCTTAAAAAACCTATAATCGGAGTGAACAAAACATTTAAGTAAGTAGGAGAGGAACAGAGTATCATGTGGGTGAAATGATCTGCTTGACATAGCACATCCAAAGTAATAAAAGTCTTCATGTCATCTAGTTCTTTATTGCTAGGTGAGGACGCTCTCCCTCAGCCTGATTTAAAAAAAAAAAAATGGTTTTGGCTTCTTGCATTTAATGTCAATCTGATCAAACCACCATCCTCCAGCTGTTGCTGTTGCTTCTTTGTGTGGTAAGAACAAATGATCTTCTGTAATAGCTGTCAAAACAAGCGTCTGAGGATTCCTTTTGTTGGTATATATAAGATGAAATGATGTGGCACCATTTACATATTTTATAATACCTTATGAAAGCTGGAGACAATATTTGAAGAGTGCATGGAATAAAAGATCCGAGTCACAGAACCACCATCCAGAGGGTCAGAAATTATTAGCTTTAGTAGAGTGGCCATATTTCATGTTAACGGGAAAACACTTGTATGTTTTTCTTTTCTTAAATAAGCTACTTTCCTTAGAGAAACTCTCTTCATAGTCTAAGAGCTTATGTTCCTGCAAAACTCCAAATTCAACCCTTATCTTACGGTGTTGCAACGTCTTGATGAGCAAAGAGGAAGCATATCATATAGATATATATTTATGGTATAAATATATACATACACATAAAGTCAAGAATGTAATGTCACTATAATTGAAGTCTTAAAATTCGAATCAAATTCTAATCATTATTGGTCTAGACTAATTGTCTATTAGTTGCTGTAAAAGAAAGAATTCTACAGTTAGAATGCTTTCATACAGGAAAAATAATAAGAATAAGATGGTTAGGTTGTTACATCCATACTTTTTGGTTTCTGTCTCTTTCCTGGGATGGTGTCCACCCTTCCCCTGCTTTGGCTCCTGAGGCCAGTGGATTCATCTGATTGAAGAAGAAGGTGGTGGGGGGGGAGGGTTGTTGCAGTAAATTATCAGTATCTTGGGTCATTCATCATCTCTGAATATAAGATGATTACCCCTAAATCCAGGTTTCTCCAGCTCCAGGTCTGGATATATCCACCACTCTCCAAATTTTCTCGCTGTTTGAAATCAGCTTTGTAGTGCCTGACAGTTACTTTTGGTATTGCCAGAGGAATTTATGCTATTTTAAGTATCAGAGCATTTGGACCATGATATGGAGATAGTTGAGCACACACATCAATAACAGTTTTTTTTTTTTTTAGGGAGGTGATCTGTTCATCTAGTTGCAAGGGAGGAGGAGCTGTATTTTCCTATTTGAGTATATAACCAAAGCACCCTTAAAAATGGTATAAGTATGTTGAGGATTCCTTTAATCTAGTAAGTGGTGCTAGGAATTTCACCAAACTATTTTAATGATTTAAAATGAAGACTCAAATTGCTATTTTCAGCAGGAAAAAAACCTACCAGACTTAGTTCTGTACCTCATTCTAGACATAGTTGCATTTTCTTTTCTTCTAAGGGTAAACTACTTATCTGTATGCACCAGGTGAATTGTTCTTTCCCAGGTGTGAATCTAGAAACACAGGGTGATAGGTCTGGTCACAGTTAGAAACTTTGTCCCTCCTGCTCTGCAATACCCTCAGGAATCAACATATTGGCAGATGATTCCTTAGATCCAGCAGCAAGTTTTGACCTTGCTTGTTCTGGCTGGGTATTTAATCCTCTTGCCAGTGAGAGCAATTGAATGTGTTCTCGTCCCTTTTTTCTTCATGGTTAGAGGGGTCAGCTTACCAAAATTGTTTCCTTCTTTTGTGTTTCATCTGAATTTCTAATTTTTATTGTCAGATGTGCAAGGGAAACACAAAGCTGGGTCTGTAAGACTAAAAAAATCCTCTTTTTCTCTGCACTCTTAAAAATGCCAAATCCTAGAGCGTACATGTGTGCATGTATGTTTTCCCTAAGCAATTCAAAGTTATGTCTAGGTCACTGTGTATTTAGAAGTACATTTTACCAGACACAGGCTTGGTTCCTCCTCCCTGGAACTTTGTGCAGCAAACTGTAGGTACATTGAATCCAGCAGTCACAATTCATTCTCCATTCTGCTGCAGTGATTCCCACAAGCTGTGTTTTCAGGCTTCCAGCAGCTAGGATTTCTCTTTTATAGTGATCCCCCTGGTTCTTGTTTAGGAGCTTACTATACGCATTAAATCTCTATTATAAGGGACTTCTGGAAGGTCTGCTAAACATCTATTCTTGGCATCTTGGGGTTTTGTTTTAAATGAAGTAATCAAAGATGAGAAGTTGTTATAAACAGTCTAACAGGACATTCTAACAGTCACTGAACATGCAGGTATATTACTTTTACAAGTAGCTCACAGATAATTTTAATCATTAATCAGTGGAAGAGTCATTGATTGATTATTCTATAAATTAGTTGACTAAAGAGTGACAAAAAATTTAGTAAGAATGCAAATTGATGAAAACTAGAATGATATGGATACTGAGTAATAAGTAGGTTGAAAAAAAATTCAGTCAGTTCTAGTCATCAATGCCTTTGACCTATCAGAGAGAACTAGTGTCTGCCTCACACTGGATTCCTATTTAGAGATCATCAGTTACTGACTCATAATTCTGCTATGAGGCATTTGGGCAAACAAACTGGCTAAAGCTCAACAGCTGAAGATGAGGAAATTTCAAATTTTGCTGATACCAGTGGTACATTCTAAACACCAGCTCAGTAATAAAGATTATACTTTAAGTGATGGGTGATAGGAGAGAAATAAAGAGGAAAAAAGAAGTTTCTTCGAGTGTGAGAAAAATCAGGTCATCAAGGTATATTTTAAATCCTGCAGATAAGACTATCTGTTTCTCCAGTCAACATTATAATGAAATCAACTGAGCATACAGAATTATTTTTTCAGATTATTTTGGGGAGAAATCCATGTTTTCTGTAATGTGTTAAACAATATTTCTGTAGATTGTCTTGATAAATTAAAAAAAAATATTACAGAAATTGTGCTTACCCTGTATAATTGCAGTGCACCAATGAAAAAGATATCTCTGAAAATTACGAAAGTCATGCAAGGTTATGCACACATGAGGGTTTCTGAGTGACTCTGACTAGAGTTCTGGTATTGCAGGCTGTCTTGTGCCATACTGCATTATCCTTTGTTGTATAGGTACTTACTGGAGTGACTGGTGCATCTATCCCTGTTCAACAGGCATATGAAGCCATAACCTCATCTGAATGCAGATATGAAAGAATATAGAATAAATGAAAAAGCACATGGTTCAAAGATATTTTGTATTACTCTGTCAATAAACCCTTCATAGCCTGATTAATGTTGATATTAAATTACCATTGTTACTTTTTGAGAAGCAAAAAACCACTTTTTAAAGGTTTGGGAGGTGGGTCGTTGGGGATTTTTTGTTTGTTTTGTTTTTTTGGTTTTTTTGTTTTTTTCTTTCCTAGATATCTTGCTTTACTATGGTATTTTTGCATTTTGTCTTTTCTTGTGAGATTTCAAATACTATGATGTATCTGCACTCCTAAATCTCTCAGGAGAGACGCGGTCTCTGGGAGTTGCTTCAGAAAGTTTCCGCAGGGACTATTACTCCCCATGTCCATGCAGAGAGCATTTGAAATGCCAGATTATGTGCTGGGACATCTGTTCTGACATAAATTCAGATCTACACAGCCAGTATAGGGGTGCCACAGGTTTTATGCAGTATACTACTTAAAAAAAATATATATAAAGTAAAAAAAAAATTTCGCTCCTACTCTACATTCAGACAAAAGTAAATCACAGTGAAACCAAAAATAAAATGGGTATATTTTTGCAACCTGGAGCTGGTTGACTACACCTGAGAGAAGAAAAGGGTAAAATATTAAAAAATTAAAATTCTCCTCTACTTTGGGTGATTATCTGCTGTTAGCTGTGTCCATCTTGAGTAGTGCATCCATTTTGGGACATAAAGATTTCTGTACAATCTATGTACCTTTTTAAAAAGTGAAGGAGAATAACACTAGGAGTCTTATAATGAGAGATTAGTGGGGAATAGTGAAGGAATTGTTTAGCCAAGCTAAATAAATATCACAAGAGCAAAATGATAAAAACCATTTATGGTGGAAAAGATCAAAGAAAGTTAAGAGTTTGTGTTGGGGTAGGATGCAAAAATTAAAAGCTTGATATGATAAGAAAATGGTGGAACAGTAGGAGAATTTAGAATATTCATATCCTAGAATGTTTAGTGTGCTAATATTCTGAGTAGAAAGCCAGAAAAGCAAAAACAAGCTAAGGAAAATGAAGCATTAGGTTAGAAGGTCTAGGAGGACTAAAAAAGCCTGTCAGAAGGATTATAAAAAAGATTGAAACAGCCATGAATATAGTTACCCTTCCCACAAAATAAGGAGGGGTAGACTGAGTCACTTCTGAAGCTATATCAGTTCTATGCAAAGCATAAGTGAAAAATTTTGAACATTAATGTGAATAAAGGGAGGAAAAAACCTCTATCTTCTGTTTCCTGGACTACAGTAAGTTTACTCTGCCTTTTTGAGACATGGTAACATCTGAGATGGCAAATGTTAAGAAATCATTGAATCACAGAATCACTGATGCTACATGAGGAATTTAAAAATCCCAATGCATTTCCTTAGTGATACTCATTCTTTCATGACTGTTATTTCTTAAGGATAAAGTGAGGTGCTTACCTGCAGGCTACAGCCCTGTTACACTGAGCCTGACAAGCAGTGCTGGACATGACCAAGGTCTGTGCTTGAGCATCCCTGAGCCAGAGAGGAGTTTGCTCCCACCCAGCTCCCTCCCAGCCATCAGGGCTGGGTTCCATCATTGCATCTTGCTTGGTACCTACTACCAACACCTGGCCAGGAGTAGCTACTCAGGAATAATAGTTGATATTTTTGCTTGATTGTTTGTTGTCCCCTCGTGTTGTGTGTTTCTAATCCCTGATGTGTTATGATTTAAACCTTGCAGATGGCCTACGATGTTCTCCAAATGAGCATTTGTCTAAAATCTCCACAGTGGCCTGTGCTGACAAATTGCTGGAAAGTGCTGCACGATGAGCACTGTAGAAGTGCAACAGCATAATATGCAAACAAGATGATAGAGCCCATGTTTATCTCCTTGAGTTGAAAAATTTACAGTGGAAGTTTGAACAGCTGCGCTACTTTGTTTAGTCACCAGCATTGAAGTCTTGCATAAATCTTTTTTGCTCAAAGAAATATTGGGAAATGTTTGCATTTTTAGTTAATGGAAAAAAAGGAGGAAGCATTGGAATGGAAATGATTCTAATGGCACATGCTGTAAGGATTCTGGGTGGCACCACTTAGGAGTATATTGATAACCCATAATAAATAGAAATATAGATGTGATCAGTGAAGAATAATGAATAGTATGATAAGTACACAGTGAAATATGCCTTGTTGTTACCCATTTAAAACTGACTTTAGGTTGTATAGAAATAAATACATACCTTTTGGAACATAAAAGGAAAGACAAAGAGTGATAAAGGAATAAAAATGCAAAGACAAAATGCCCGGTCCTAGTATACTTGTGTAATAAGCTATACAGATTCATTAGAACTAAGAAATTTTTGGGGTAAAAAATTACATTTTGGAATGTAATGCAAAATTTGAGAAATTCCTGAAGAGAGGAAATAGTAGAATATTCTATTTTTAAAAATATTTCCGTAAAACAAAGGTTTCAATTTGTCTCTATTGCCTTTGTGATAGGGAGATCAGAAGGCCAGAAAGCCTTTACCGTTTTCCAGATCTTTAATGGAAATGTTGAAAAGCCTGAAAGCAGCCATGTCCTTTCTCAGACCTCTGATCTGAGAACCTAAACTCTGACCCTAATTGCATGCACATAAGCGTCTTTAAACATAGAGAGTCAGGAAATATTTCATAACATTGAGTCTACAGGGTCTCATGCTAACTGCATTCAGGCTACCTCACTCTTGCTGCTGGATTACCCCTAGAGCACAAGTAGTGACCCAAGGTAATGGGGCAGAGGGGGTTAATTTTTAAATTTATTACTGCACGAAATAATGCTAGCAGCACTGTTGCCCCTGGAGAGGAGTAGGTCTGGGGTTTTACAGCATTAATCTACATTGCATGCCTTGGGGCATTCAAAAAAGTATGCTTGAATCTCAAAAAATATATTATAGAATAGTGATGGAGTGCCACACAAATTGGAGAACAATATAAATGTTAAAACTTGGCCATACCATCAGTTGTATTGGTCTCTGATCTGGACATCTCCCAAACCAACCATGGACATTTCCTCTGAAAGTTTTGAATGTTGTGGGTTCAAACAGAGGGAGGATGCAGTCAAGGACAACTTCCATTGGCTCTATTAGTAGCACCATGATTGAGCTGTCTGTTTGCAAAAATAGACACATGGAGCTGTGTCATGGGGCTGTTGGAGCCTTCATTAAATTGGCATATTTCACTGAAATGTCTTGCCCTTCAAAAGCCCAACTTTCCAAAACACCTTTTTAACCACTGTTTGAAAGGGTCATTGTTTGAGGAAAAAGAGGAGCTTGGTGCTATACAGAGGAAAATTATTTCTCTGAGACAATCAGATTGCACAATGGCTAAATAAACAGAGTTATTTCCACATCTTCCTCACTGAAGAACTAGACAGTGTCACAAATGGTTAACAAAGCGTAGGTTCGAGGTGAAGTTCTTTCCTAGTTGGAGGTTGTTAGTCAACCAATTTTCTGTTTCATAAATTCCCAGATGTTAGTGACCACAGGACTATATGACGGGACTGAATCACTTCACTAAGAATATATGCACTATTACAGAGAAAAATTGTCTTTAATACAGAATTAAAGGACTCAGAACTATCAATAGGAGCCTGGTGTGTATATATATCCTGTATCCAATCCCCAAAATTTTTCTTCCAGACAAAATATGAAGGTCATATAGCTCAAAGGCTAGCAAACTAACTCAACAAATAGGAAAGCTAGGAGGCATAGCAAGTCATTCATGCCCTCTTGCACTTGCAAATAATAAATTCAACAGTAATCAAAATGGCCAGGAAAGAAGCAGAAGCTTCATGAGGGGAAAGAAAGAAAGATGTAGGGCTGCCTGATCTTTCACTAACCATGTATCTGAGGCTGCTGAAGAGGTCTTTTTGGGGAAAAAAAACCCAAACAAACAACAACCCACACACAAACAAATATATTCAGAAAGTGCTGAAGGTCTTGCAGCCACAGGAATGCAATGGATACAAATTAAATTAAAAAACAGTACCAGGGACACTTTTGAATATGTTGCTTTATATTATTTCCCATTTGGGAGAGAGTTAATTTAGAAACTCTTAATCCTTAATATTGCAGGAAACATCGCAAAAAGAGGCAGTTGATCACAAAAGCAGAACATTGTTTCACCCAAGAAACCTTCATGCTGTCTACTCTTGTTTATGTTCAGTAGCAGAATTACAATTGGATGAAAAAGTGGTTGTTACTTTCCTTCAGTCTGTCGGCACATTTGTAACTGTATTGGTTTTTGCTACCACTCTTGGGAATGTCGGACTGGAAGTATCCATAGAAGGCAGCTGTGTAATAAAAGTTGAATCAACAGAACCTGACTTCCACACTACACGACAACTAGAATTAAAATAACCCTATGATCTCATATTCCTTAGATGTTTCTCTTTTTCCAATGTTTTTAAAGTGCAGTAGGAGGGACTGTGGACATGTTTGGAGTTTCTTCTGTCAGAGCAGCCAGAAAGAAAGAAAGAAAGAAAGAAAGAAAGAAAGAAAGAAAGAAAGAAAGAAAGAAAGAAAGAAAAAGAAAAGACAGTTTGTATGGGTAGCGGAGCCAAACTCTTCCTCTTCAGGAGCCAGGCTGTTGGTTGTGCAAGCCTACAAGCACAAACAAAGCCTCATAGTACCTGCATAACTCTACATCATAACAGAAAGGTCTGATGGATTTAAAAAGACCCTCAATAAATAATGGCAAAGCATAGATGAATTCTGACAAAATTTGAATTAATAATAACAACATCAATAGCAATAATGATGAATATTAAGCTAAAAATAACAGCAATAATAATAGTAAGACATTTCTGCATTGCAGGTGTAATTATTACTATATGACTTTACAGAGCTGTGGTCCAGATTGTTAGATCTTCGGTCTTTTTTACATGCAGATAAAAAGCATGGAACAAAGCATATGAAAGTGATACAAACAAGTGGACAATACAACTGTTCATTCTGTGATAAGGTACAACTGTATATGTGACTAGTAAAAATAGCATGACCTGGCCTAGTGTCTTGGAAAGATGTGAGATCTCCCAAAATTTCTCTGATTGTATCCCTTCAAATCTAAAAGTGTGACCTGACTCTTCTTTTAATGAAAATTATCAAGGCAAAATGTAAATAATATAATGAATTTCTTGTATTATTTATTATTTTTAGTTGGGATGGAGTGAAAGACAGATGATGAAAAACTTAGCAGTTCTAAAATGTAAAAAAATGTCTACAGTAACAAATTATAATTTCCCCCCCTCTCCTCTATTTCAGCCTAATGCTTGAGATACCCTTCACATCCAAATACACACGTCTGCCCATCCAAGTGAGTAATGCAGATAATTTTTTTTTTTAATTTGGTCGTTGATGATCCTAGCTTAATTTTATTTTTCATTAAAAAATAATATTTTAGTAGACTTTAATCAAGGGGGAAAACATTGATTTTTACTTCCATTACCCTAGCACNACTTCCATTACCCTAGCACAGGTATCACCTTGAGCTATGGATCATTCCAATCATCCAGGCTGATGTGTTGCACTTATGCTAAACAAAAGTATGCATGGAAATACTACAGGAAATGCAGAGCTTTGTTTGTCGTGCAGTGTTGATTTCCTTACAAAGGAAATTTCTTTGAAACTGATTAATACACTATATATA
>VWZS01004754.1:265767-318827 GCA_013397075.1 Rhabdornis inornatus | reverse complement strand
TCTATGTGTCTTTTAAATACCTCTAGGAATGGTGATTCAACCATTTCCCTGGGCAACCTGTACTGATGCTTGAACAACCCTTTTCAAAGAGAAATTTTTCCCAATATCCAGTCTAAACCTCCAGTGGCATAATTTGAAGTAATTTCTATTGTCCTATTGCTTTTTACTTGGGAGAAGAGGCTGATCCCCAGCTCCCTACAACCTTCTTTCAGGTAGTTGTAGAGAGTGATAAGGTCTTCCCTGAACCTTCTTTTTTCCTGGTTAAACAATCACAGCTCCCTCTGCCACTCCTCATAAGACTTACTCAGTAGACCCTTCACCAGTTTTGTTGCCCTTTCTGGACATGCTGCCTCAATGTTCTTCATGCAGTGAGGGGCATTCACAAACAGCAAAATGGAATAGTTTGAGACATGGACAGAATTCACAGCAAAAACAAAAGAGTAAGCAAAACAATTTTCTTTCTATAAACAAAAAGATTCTGATAGATAGTGTGGAGTAAGCTGGGAAATGGCAGTGCATAGCATAAAGTCCACCATGAACTGGAGTACAAAAAAATATCCACAAATCACGAAACATGAATTGACCTTAGGACATTCTATTACCTTGAAAAACAAAGTAATAGCTACTACCTTCAACTACATAGGGAAGAATGAACTTTTGCTGAGAGGTTAGTAAACCGCTCATAAGAAAGTGAGCAAGATCCCATAAAATTGGACTTTTTTCCTCATCACAAGAACTAAAATGTAGAAAGGAATTGGAAAAACATCTACTGAATTCTTCCTAGGGGTTGCCTTTAAGTCCTCAGTGGTTCATTTATAACTGAAAAATGCAACAAAATGGTATACAAATCAAGAAGAATTTAAACACTTGCTAAATATGATTCTGTATATGTAATCATAACCTCATATGTATAGATATATTACTACATAATGAGGTTTTCAATTTTGAAATATCAGTAATTTTAAAAAAAGAGTTTATAAATATCTATTTATTTAGGAATTGCTCATAAATAGCTTGCTAGAAATCAGAATTTCTTTAGTCTGATATTCTTCATTCCACTACACATTCTAAAAAATTCTTTAGCAAATGTGCAAAGATTAATAGACGTGTTTAGTGAAGCATTTCATTGTATTACCAGAAAACAAAGAAAGAATTATGAGGCTTTGTCAGCCTTCTGTTTTCCCACTTGATTCTGACTATCTGGAATGTTTCTTTAATAGGTGCCAATTTTCAGCTGGAAAGTCAAATCTATCCCTTTGTTACTTCATATTTGAGATCTCCTTTTTGCACATAGCAATGGACAGTGCCAATTTTCCTGACAAAGTGTTGTGTAATTCTATGGAGTTTTTCCTTGCAGAAGCATGTGGAATTCTCCACAGTGGTATTTTAAGAAACTGGAAGTCCTGCTAGTAGCCTTAGAAATTTTTTCAGAATAAGATTTTCAATAAAGCAAATAAAATTCAGTCCAGTGAGTGTAGTTTGCAATGGCGGAAATTTACATTTTCCCTTAGAACTTCAAATATCAGGGCTTTGATGATAATAGACATAAGCCTAGGTCTCCCAGAACCAAACCCCTACTGCTGTTGGTACTGTCATGGTCCTCCTTTTATTGTTATTTTTCTCACCTTTGCACAGTATTCCATTATTGATTTTCATTGTTCTCTAAGGGTTTACTTCAAAGTCTTGTTTATTGATTAAATTTGTAGATAAGTCTTCTAAATTGTTAGGCATTTCCACAACCTTACCCTCTACCCTACCTCCTAGTTTGCTAACTGGTATTGATATGTAAGAATTGAAAAAACCGCCAACTTCATAAGATTTTCTAGAGAAATTAAAGCACTTACATTTTCTGTATGACCACTGATGGATTTTTCTTAACAGGTTTGCTGTTAAAAGTGAAAGCGGATATCCTTGGATTTTCCTCTACTTATTTTTATATGCATTGGTGGGTTTTGTGTTCAGTATAACTGTTAAAATATTTTAGTGGATGTATTAGATAATTTAGTAACTAAAGCTGGAATTATTCATGCCTAGGGTTATAAAATCTAAAGGAGGGAATGAAGACTAGTACTGATATTCATTGCACTTCCCTACATTTATCTATAATCTACTAATATATTAATAAGATTGCATTTAGATCTTTTCTGTTTGAGTGGAAACAATTTCACTCATTTTCCTGTTGCATAATAATGAAAAGATTTTTTAGTTCTTCCAGTCCCATTCATGTATGATGTGGATGCTGAAATGTCAAACTCTTACTACAGTAAGCAATCATGATACACTCAAAACTTCCTTCCTCTGAAGTAATTTCTCTAAATGAGCATTGTTTTGCAGTATCAAAGTGTCCTATTAATATTTTCTATATAACTTCATTGAGATTCCATTCCTCAGGTATCACACCAAAAGGCATTGAAAACATGTCTTTGCACTAAAGTTCTCTTAGAAATTGGTCTTATAAAATGCATAGATTTTCTTTTTTTCCAAAGAAGTGGAAACTAATTTTATCTTCAGGATCAGGAATCAAAACTCCTTACCAATGTGATTAGAATTGCAAATGAGATCATTTGCCTTCAAGCTAAATAACATTGTGTTGTATTATGCCAACAATGGAGTATTGTGTAAGAGGAAGTATTTAAAAATCAGAATTAGCAGTCATTTCAGTGATACGTACTGACTTAGAATTTAGCTAGTGAAAGTAAGATCAAAATTCATTACTATATTTTTAAATTTTTTTTTCTTCTTTCTAGTACACTCACAAAACTTCATGGTTTAGAAACTATGTGCATTTTGTCTGCTGCACAGAGATCTTTATGTTAGAGACTGCTGGAACTGAAGAATGAAATATAAACTTAGTAGCAATAATAATTTTGCTTGTTGTATCATGAGAAATGCTCAATTAATATTAAGAAGACTATTCCAAGAATATTTTAATTTCTGAAATTTGGAATAAGAAGTAAAATTCAATTAGTCAATATGAAAATCCTACAGTATTTAAAATCTAATATATGAAATGTTTCTACATCTGTCTGAAAATTAATTCAGCCTTTGTTCATGGTGTTAATCACTTTTGTTTCATATACTAGATCACAGTATCCACTTTGTCGTATAGAATTTTGTGTTTTACAGAGTATAGTAGATTCAATGTAGAAAACCTTTCTTGGAAAGAGAAATGCATTAATTTTTGGCAATTTAACTACCAAGTAATTATCCTCTAATACTGTCTGAAAGGTAAAAAAATGACAAATGGCTGCAATAAAGAGACACCACACATGCAGAATGAAAGTTCAGAAGAGCTCATTCGACCTCCATTTTACCTGCAGTTTGTTTCAGCCACTAAGCATTACTGACAGATTCTTAGTATAATCTAGATAAATGGTTAAAATAATAAGTTATGATTCAATGAGACTGAAAGGAGACTTTGAAAAAAAACACCTTCCTTAAAACTGTGGTGAGATGTCTGGCTGTGGGATATTTAGCAAAATGTAAATTGCTATTAATAATTACATCTTATTTTCCATATTTTACATACTTACAGCCTTGCTTTTTCTAAAAGCCAAGTGCCACTCAGACATTTTGTTTCAGCTCCTATCTTGCGAATGGAACAGATTATTTGAACCACAAATATGGCTGTTTTGTCTAAAGAATTATACATGTGAGAATCAATTACTGTAACAGTGCTACAGTATATTTTTCCGGTCCTTCTTATCTCTTTCCATCACCTTGTGTAAGAAGCAACAGAAAACATAATTACCTTCAGCTATTCTATAATTTACAAGACACTTCCATTCATCCAGGTTCAGTACTTGATTTGGGTAAGGAAGGAATGTAGATAAAAATGAAACAGAACTGTTAAATTAGGACAGCTGTTGGCACTGTGGAATTCCTGAGTATACCACTAGTGGTTAAAGAGTGTGCACATTATTAATGCTGACCTTAGTGGCCCCTAAATCCTGCTCTGTAGGGAAGATGACCACTTTATTGATATGATTAGGTAGATGTGGTTTCAGGAAGCAGAGATCTGCCAGTGTGTGGGAGGACTGCTGGAGCTTCACATCTCTCCTTAGGAATAAGATGATTTTGTCCAGCCTTGGACTCAGAGAAGAAGCCAGACCCCAGGAGTTCCCTTTCTCCCCCACTCCGGGTGAAATTTAGCTCCTCAGTGGGAGTGGCCGAGTAGCTGTTGGTGCCATCACCATGAGCTGCTGCTGCAAACAATGGTATGTCTTCTTCCTCTGTGACCAGCTGAGAGAAGAGTGAAGCCCACCTCATCCTGCTGCAAGAGCTGACTGCTTTCCATAGCATGACTGGGCTGAAACAGGGATTGCCAAGCAACTAGAGTGTGTTTCAAACTGGTTTGTGGGTCTTGTTACAAGGAAAAAAAGTAATTCTTGTCTGAACCTGTTCTTTCAGTTTTGATTCAGCTATTATGACTGAGAAAGAAGGGTCAGTGAGAACAGCACAATTCACCTTTTCTGTGCAGCTGGAAACCAAGCTGTACTCCTCCCAGCTGCGTGGGGAGGAAAGGAAACAACTTCTGACATATGCTCTTCCTTGTAGTGCCTTATGTGTAATAAATGTTGAAGTTCTCTTTGCACATGAAAACTCACTATAAAAGTTTCACCCTCCTAGTTCAAGTTTTTACTGTTGCCAATATGCATCTGTTGCACCACTTTGCACATCTTTTGTAGTTTCAGTCATTACACCACTGCTATGAACTGTGAGTTTCGAGTGAAGTGCAATATGTCTCCTTGAAACAAATTATCTTCTCATTGTCATGTCTGTTTACCTCTAAAGGACATGAAAATTTTATTCTTCCCTCAACTCACTAAATGACCTTGTGGGAAAAGGGTTGGAGCTTAAAGGTTATTCTTTACATGCCTCTTTTATAATTTATCTTATCTTATTAGTAAGTATACATGGGCACATCTTGGGTAATAAAAAGGCTATGTTTTGTAATCCCAGTTGTGTGCTGTGGAATTAAGATTCATTGGCATGTATCTGATATGGCGACATTAACACATGGATGGTGAAGAAATGGTGGATGGTGGTGTCAGAAATAACTAGTGCTTTAAGGAATACTGCAGCATTTTTATTTTTAGAAACTTTTCAGTTAAACATTTGGAAGGGTGATCAGGGCCTACTTCTGAAATTTCGTCTCAGGGCTTATCCTTCACATACCTAGCTGGACTCAAAGGAATTGTTCATAAAATTAAGGATTTTCAGAATTTGCTTTACATTAATTTGAGTGGCAAATAACTAGAAAAAATTAACTTGTTTTTTTTCCATAAAAAATATCTAAAGTTCTGAGCCTGTGCATTACAGGACTTGTATTATGGAGTTATAATTCTTTTAAGTACCAGATAATTATATGCTGAGTGCTGTTTCTTCACTCAAGATAGAATTTAGTTTTCTATTTCCTGTATTGTATCTTCCCAACAACTTTCCAGCATAACTTAACAGTGCGATATTTTCTTATTATTCTCTCTAGACAGTTCAAAATACTGTTCTGCTTGGAAGAGAAATGTCTGATTGCTAAATATAAATTATTTTACAAAGGAGATTGTCTAGTAATAGTCAAGAAACTGGCCTCTGAATGAGCTGTTCCTGTCCCTCTTTAAAAAAAGATGACATTCTGCAATTCTTTGACAGTTTGGACTATAGAGTAGTCCTCGTTTCATAAGCTTCAGCTTTAAAGCAGCTCCATTCAGATATTCAAAACTGACCGGGCTGTTTCTCAAGCCAGAAAAACTAGACCTTTGTGCATTTCTATGTGTGTGAAATGCTGTTTTTTCAGTTGATCATTACTTATTTTAGCAGATATTTTTGAGGCGTTAATGAGACAGAAGGCATAAACTGTAGTTAGTTTGTAAGAGTAATTTAGGTGATCTAGATGTTGATCCAATTTTCACTCCTATTCTCCTTCACGTGTATTTTTATCCTGGTTTCTGTCCATAAAGAACGCAAGTTAATGCATGCTTTGTAGTTACTTTATTTCTTTTCTTAAGAGGGAAAATACACTTCTAAGAAAAAAAAAAGGTCACGTTAAGCATTTGTAGAATCCAAGTGTCCCCCCAGTAATTTATACAGTTAGTACTTAATGTCTTAAAGTTTAACAGCTGCTCAGATTAACGTAAGCTAGTTATAAAAGTGTTTTTAAAGTTTATGAATTTTAGCTTAAAGACAACATCTTTTATATTACAGCTTTTCCTTAAAGAGTATACAAGAATCCATATAAACCAGGTTAATAGTCATTCAAATTCTGACACCACCTAGTTTAACATTCTGGCTGAACTTCCAAGTTACACTGTTATGTACCAGTGTAGCTTTTGTACGCCAAATCATCAGACCCTGCAGCCCCTAAGTTGATGGAATGTTGCTGTGGGACATGTAACATCAGGTAGCTATAGAGATGCTTACATTAACCATTGGGTCTGTGTTTGGACCATCAGAATGATCTGAAAAGATAAAAGACTTGTTCAAAGAGCAGATGAATAGACAAATTTGGTTAATGGAGTCCTATGAAAAAAAGTCCTATGATAAAAAGGCTTAAAAGCTGGTCACTTTTTATAGCAAAGCTACAATATATTGAAGAGGGTAAACTTTGACCATATGTTGAAAGTACTTAAAGAATTGTATCTGATTTTGGCAAAAATGGAGTATTTTATTTGTTTGTGATCCCAAAGGTTAATTTTAACAATGTTTTTGGTTGGTTATCAAGTGGTTTCTTTGATTAATTATGTATTCAGCTTGATACAAGGCAATAGGAGTCTCACTTAATTTACTGGGCCATCTGATGACCAAACATTACTGAATTTGGAACCACTCCATCAATGTCTTATAGACTGTTGAAATTTACATTCAGCTCAACATTAGGTGTGGACAGCTGGCTAACAGGAAAATACAGGAGCAATTGCCTACTAAGAGGAAACCTTTCTAAAGTCAAATTACTTGGTGAAACAACTCAAATAGCTCTTACAGAAAAGCCCTGAAGGATTTAACATGACTAAAGCCTATCATGTTCTACAGAAATTACTCTTACTAACTTGTAGGACTGAATACAAAGCACTATCCTGTCTGTTGAATTTTTTCAACCATATGCTTAATGTTCTATAGAGAAAAAAGTAGGATTTTATCTTAAATTACTTCAGAAAAGTAGTAATTTTCTTAATATTATGTAAATATTAATTATGTAAATATTGTGTATTTTTGTATCTCTTTTGTGTAGGAAAAAAGAAAAAAATGAAAGAAACTGCAGTTTATTTAAACTGCCAACTTTTTAGGCAAAGCTAATGAAAGTTAATCTTCTGAGACTGTCTCTTGGTCCCCATTGAAAGGTTCTGTTTATATTGCTGATAATTTTATCACAAGTTAATTGCTGATAATTTTATCAGAAGTTCATTTTGGTTGAAACTTTCATTGAAAGATATTTGCATGAGAATGTCTTAGAAAGTAAGACAGTCAAAATAGTTCACCATTTTGAAAATTATAATGTTTTTCAATGGCACATGAATTAATTTGCAGAAAAAAGGAAAAAAAAATCCCAAAATTAAGTGTGGAAGATTTTGAGACAGTAATAGAGAAGATTTTTGTGAGGATAAGAAGATGGAAGCAAGGTACAAAGAACAAACAAGGACTAATTGGATAAAGCCCGGTGTGAGAACAGGGCCTATAAACTTGAGCCTATATTCTGGACATGAGTTCCGTGACAATAATGTTTGTTTTTGCTGTGAAATGTGCCCTAGTAACAATAAACCACAACCAAATGGAGGTCAGATCATCTGGACATCATAACTACATGTCTTGTTCACAAAAACATAGAAATTACCTTTCTGTGCTATAGAGGGTTGATGCTGGCTGGATGCCAGGCACCCACCAAAGCTATTCTCCCACTCCCTTCTGCAACTGAACAGCAGGGAGAAAATATAAAGAATGGTTAATGGGTTGACATGAGGACCACATGAGGGAGAGATCACTTAGCAAATATCATCAAGGCCAAACCACAGTCAATTTGGGGATAATAATGGAATTTATTACCAGTAAAATCAGAGCAGGATAATGAGAAGTAAAAACACCTCCAAACATTTTCTCTCCACCCCTCCCTCCTTCTTCTCTCTACCTCCTCCCCCTCAGTGGTATAGGGAGACAGGGAATGGGTGTTATGGTCAGTTCATTCCATGTTGTTCCAGCCACTGATCAAGGACAGTAGTCCTTCCCCTACTCCAGCATGGGGTCCCTCCCGAAGGACACAGTCCTCCATGGACTTCTCCAACATGAGTCAATCCCACAGGCAACAATTCTCACACTGCTATCATGTGTGTCGCTCTTCCAAGGGGTGTAATCCTTCAAGAACAGCCATGCTCCAGCGTGGGTCCCCCACAGGGTCACAAAACAGGACACCTGTTCCAATAGGGGCTCCTTTCTCCACAGGTCTGCAGGTCCCTGCCAGGAGCCTGCCCCAGCACAGGCCTCCTGCACAGTCACAGCCTCCTCTCAGGCATCCTCCTGCTCTGGTGTGGGCTCTTTCATGGGCTGAAGATGGATCTCCAAGGGCTGCAGGTGCACAGCTGCTCCACCATGGTCTGCACCACAGTCTGCAGGGGAATCTCAGCTGTGGTGCCTGAATCACCTCCTCCCCTTCCTTCTCAGACCTTGGCGTCTACAGGGTTGTTCCTCTCATATCTTCTCTCCCCACTTTTCTCTGGCTGCAATTATAACTCCACAATAACTTCATTTTTTCCTTCTTAAATATGTTATCTCAGAGGTATTATCACCATTTCCATTTGGCCCAGACTTGGCCAGTAGCACATCTGTCTTTGGAACTGTCAGGGAGTGGCTCTGCTGGACATGGAGGAAGCTTCTGGCAGCTGCCCACAGAAGCCATCCCTGTAGCCCCCCTGCTATCAAAACTTGGCCAAGCAAACTCAATATATATGGGTTTTTTGGATTCTTGGGTGCGTATGTAATAAATATCTAAGACTGAAAATTATTGTTGTGAAAAATTATTATATTTAGGTCCCATGGAATGAAAAATAGATGCAAAAGCTTGCTTCAATGTAAGATGTATTACTGGCTTTGCCTTATTTTTTGTGAGTCTCTAGTCATACAATGTAAAGTACATAAACTATTCTGCAAATTACAAAAAGCTTCCCCTGAAGAATCTCATGATACTACTTTTAGGCTGTCATATTTCCCCCATCTTTTAGGAAACAAACCAGATCACAGTAAACAGAAACCTGATCATGCAAGTCTTATTCAAGATCTCTATTGTATCCATATTTTGGGATAACTGCCTGCCTCTTCCCTGGGGCTGAGAACTAACTGTATTTGCACAGAAACATGAAATTCAAACAAAATGTCAGTTTAAATACATGCCGTGATGGTCCAGTCTGAATGTCCAACTTTTAGATAGACCATTTTAATATTTGAAAAACTATTCTTGTTATTTATGAAGAGTTTAGATAGGGTTAGGTGACAGAGAACTAAGGGAAATCTAGTCTCATGTCACTACCACAGTATGAATACATATCTTATAGTATGAATTAAAACTGAATTATAAGAATAATTTCAATTATTAATGTCCACTCAAAATAAACAGTCTCCCTTCATATAGTGTTTGGTTAAACAATGGATATAAAGTTCATTGTCCATGTCTATGGGAAAGATCTCTGCAATAATTTGTCCAGCTCTTTTCACAGAAAATATG
This sequence comes from Rhabdornis inornatus, assembly GCA_013397075.1. Taxonomy (NCBI): domain Eukaryota; kingdom Metazoa; phylum Chordata; class Aves; order Passeriformes; family Rhabdornithidae; genus Rhabdornis; species Rhabdornis inornatus. Next base: position 309,124 of record VWZS01004754.1, on the reverse strand, counting down.
AGAAAATCCTTTTATGAAAGAAAAGTACAACAAAGAGGCTGGTAATAATACCAGTTGATTTTAAAGGAAAAAAATGGAAAAGCCACTTTTTTGGGGGCCAGAGGATGGGGAAGAGGGAAGTTGCCTTATTAACATGGCAAAAACCACGCTCTAGCTGTTGGACGTGCTTTGACATTGTTACTGTGCTGTTTTCAGAGAACTGAGTGTATTTTACATTTTCTGAGATCACCTTTTGGTGACATTAAATAACAGCAGAATCAAATAACAGTAAAATGTTGGACCAAAACACAAGCTATACTCAATTATGAAATCCTTAGACTTCTTTTTTTACTATGAATTTAAGGTCTCTTTAAGACCTTGTTAGATCACTGCTCTTAAAAGGAGTCTAGCTGGTCTACTTTTCCTGCTGTGGTGATGGAAGTGAACGTAATTTGTACACAAAAATACCTTTTATAGCCCATTTGTGGTTCATTTTTGTGCCAGGCCTCTGAACACTGGTTTTTATGGCTATATGCCCTTGCAGAATAAGCGCTTGAAAGCTCACTGATTTTCACCAGTCATTCTTAAAGGGAGCTACATGAATGTTTGATTTGTTTTGTCATTGACTTGAGGACCCATCTACATGTTAAAGTTCTATGTTTACATCTGTTAATGAGATAGCACATATAACTTGTTTTTATATGATTGGAAAAGGAATAGAAGGTTTATGTTCTTTGACACAAGGACAAAAAATAAAAACAGATGTCAAAAGGAGTGAACAAGAGGAGAATATGAAACAAGATGATAGAACGTATCGACTTCCTTGCCCGGAAAGTGGTGATAAGATTAACTAAGCATAATAAACTGAAGAGGTGTGAACAAAAAGATTCGGGCTGGTACTACTGAGAAACTGAGAATTTCTTTGGAAATTAACTTTAAGTCCACAGGTTGTGCCATGAAGTCTCTTTGGAATGGAAGGCTTCTGTTCTAGTGACTTTGCAGACACTGGTATTGTCCCCAAACACTTGAAACGATCACCTGCCAGGAGAAGGAGAGATTCTCTAGGTATTTAACAGACTAGTTAAAGAACACATTGGTGGGAACAGCAATAGAAAATGGGAGATATTCCCTTAATGTAGTTGAGAATGAAACTGGTTCACACTGCATGACCTTCGCTACAGATAATATTTGATGTGTCTTTATGAAGGAAAAGGTAGGAAAACGACAAAAAAATCTAGTCCCATAGCTGTGTTCAAACATCAGATGTTTGAACATATATGTGACCAGTGAAGATAACAGTTCCTCTCAAGAGACAGAGATGTCACAAATTAAAACAAAACCCAAACAAAGAAACCTCCCAAACTACCAAAAAATAGATCAGAATGTAGAGTTCCATAGATGTCCAAGATGAAATGGGATGCTCTGAAAGAAGAGCTGAGGACTCCTTCATCAGGAATCCTCCCCTTCCCAGCTCATCATTTCTATCCTTGCACTTTGTGCAAAAGTTCTTGACACCAAGTGCAGAGTCACTAGGTGACTCTATTCCCATAGTGCAAGCTATGGGAATGACTGCTTGTTTCTCAATGCTGATGTCAGAAATAAGCACACATAAAGGTGAGTTGCAAGAGAAAGGATAAACTCTGCCAAATTACAGCCCTGAATACTTTATTGGGGAAAAAACACAAGTCTGTCTTCTTCAATTTTCCTGGATCTCCAGGTCACAGAACAAGCTACCTGTGCATGTTACATGGTGATATTGATTGAAGGGGAGACAGTGGTTATGACTGACCAGAAAGCTGCTGTAATGCTTTATGTAATGAGAAATAAGACAGGAGCTTGTAGTTCCCCAGCTATTCTCTGATGACTCTTTCCTGTTATTTTTAATTAGTAGGTAGCAATTACTTGTGCTAGTCATCCAATTTTTTCTGTAACAGAAGAACAAAGCATTCCTAATCCACAACCACTTTTTTTTTTTTTTTTTTTTTTTTTTTTTTTTTTTTTTTTTTTTTTTTTTTGTGAGACTGTGCATTAGGTCTGGCTGGGATAGATTTAAGTTTTCCCACAGCAGCGCTCATAATGCTGTGGTTTATATTTGGAACTAGAATGGGGCTTCAGTCACTGTTATGCAGTGCTTGCTGACTCTTCAATCATCCCCAAGCCAAGGTTAGCTCACCACAGACTGAGAATGGCAATATGACAATAGTAACATCTGGGATGGGTAGTTTTTCTATTGAAAATGCAATTACTAATATTTTTCAGCCTTTGTGTTTACTTGTTCAGAAATATTGGTGCAATTCTATCCCATATGAAGTCTAATGAGGGATAGTACTGCTCATCAGCATTTCAGTCCCAGAAGATGGGGATGAAACTGATTTTTTTTCCTTTACTGTTCTTTTTAGTCCTTGCTCAATTATTTTTGGTTGCTCTTCAGTATATTAAAGTGAGGAAAAGGACCACCAGTGTGCTCTGCAATCATCCAGGCTGTATTTTGGATATGTTTTCCTATCTACTGTTGTTTTTTTAAGATGCCTAAAAGCTTGGTATCTGTGGTAACTCATCAGCAAAACAATACTTTAGAAAGGTTTATAGTATGTAGAATCATATTCAGAAGGAATCTGAATTTTAAAAAAATATTCCGTTTTGAGTTTGTATGTATTTTTAAATTGGTCTAATTTTTTTTTTTTTTTTACCTAATGAACAGTATATTTCCATGGTTGGAAAATAAGAGTTGCAAAGCTACTGACATATTTCAAAAATAACACTGAGATTGCTTCAGCTGTAATGTTTTGCAAATAATTTTTGTGATCCAGAGAGAAATTGCACTGACGACGCTACATGCACTCAACCCAAATAAATCAGAACTTGTTTGATCAAACTACATTTCACATGCAAATTTTTGCAGTTTACACAGTGCACAAAATGACAGTGACCTCCAAAGGATGCATAAAAATGTCTTGTTAATTGATATATTCCTGCTCTGAAAAATGGTGTGACAGCCAATCTCATTTAAGCAACGTAAATGTTGCAGGTTCCCAAAATTTAAAAACTGGACTTTCAGATATAATACAGATATTTGGGATGGAGTTTGAGAGCCTGAAATGTTACAGTTAATGGCTTAAACATTGTTATGAAGGACTTTTTGCCCATTATGGCAAAACTGTATGAATAAACTGCAACCACTGAAGCCTGCTCCTCCCTGAATAGGCCTCATGACTGGAACTTTGGACTATGCGTTAAGCCACCTAAGGGAACTTGAGGTAGGATAAAGTTGACACTGTTTTCCAGTTATCTCAGGTCCAGGAGAAGTAAAAAATGCTAAAGGGGAAGAACGCATCCACAAGAAAGCCAGGCCCAGCAGCTGTCCTGAAAATTGGTTCTGGGTGGATTTGGAGTCCATGTCCATGGGGCATTCACATTAGAGCAGCTGAGAANTTGCCCATTATGGCAAAACTGTATGAATAAACTGCAACCACTGAAGCCTGCTCCTCCCTGAATAGGCCTCATGACTGGAACTTTGGACTATGCGTTAAGCCACCTAAGGGAACTTGAGGTAGGATAAAGTTGACACTGTTTTCCAGTTATCTCAGGTCCAGGAGAAGTAAAAAATGCTAAAGGGGAAGAACGCATCCACAAGAAAGCCAGGCCCAGCAGCTGTCCTGAAAATTGGTTCTGGGTGGATTTGGAGTCCATGTCCATGGGGCATTCACATTAGAGCAGCTGAGAAATGTCATAAACCATCAAAGACCCCACAGTGCTCCCCAGACTCATTGCTGAGGCCTTGCACCAGAAGACTGCACGTGATTGCCATGGTTTGACACTGGCCCAACACCAGGCACCCACAAGAGTCTCTCACTCACCCTCCCCTGCCACAGCTGAGCAGAAGAAAGAAGAAAAAATTTAACAAAGGTTTCATGGGTGAGATAAGGACCAGGAAAAACACTTCAAGGGCAAAACAGGCTCAACTTAAGTTGCAAAGTGAAATTTATTATTAATAGAATAAGAGGAAGATAATGAGAAGTAAAATAAGCCCTTAAAACACCTCCCCCCCCAGCCCCTTCCTCCTTCCCCACAACAGGGCAGGGAGACAGGGTGTGGGGGTTTTGGTCAGTTCATCACTGTGCGAGGATAGTGCTGAAGGCAATTTTCCTCAATGAATTACAGCTCTACTGATTACCAAAGAGTGAAAACGGTCTTGCCTGTCCAATGAGGATGGGTGTTATAAAAGAGTGGGTTAGCTGGTCAAGAGTCAGTGTTGGAGTCTGCTGGAGATGGAGTGTGGTGGCTGTGCTGTGAGGAGGAAGGGACATGCGGTCGTGCAAGGGACAGACAAGGTAAGAAAATGTTGTGTGTGTGACAGACAGAGTTAAATGGCTGGGTAAGGGACAGGATGGAGTTAGCCAGTCACGAGTTTCCATCTTCCAGCAGATGGAAGAGGGAAACTCGTGGAGGGAAGGAGTCAGTGTTGTGTGGGGCTGCCTGTGAGAAGTCCATAGAGATAAAGCATGAGAAGTTTTTAAGATAATAAGGGACTAATGATGGTCTCAGTCGTGTCTGTCTCAACAGCAACTCATCACCAAGATTTTCTCTCTGGCAGAGGGGTCCTTCTGCTTTGAGGCTGTGGGATCCATTCACAAGAGACAGTTCTCTGTGAAGTTCCTTGCCATGGGCCCACTCTTATGAGCAGCAGCCAAACCACACCTGCCAAACTTCCCCCCCTCCACGGGCACACAGTCCTCCCAAAACTGCTGCGACAAGGGTCTCTCTTCCACAGGGTGCAGTCCTCCAAGGACAGGCTGCTCCAGCTTGGAAGCAGAGCCCTCTCTCTCTACCAGGTCTCCCACTGGATCACAGCCTCCTCCAGGCATCCACCTGCTCTGGCATGGGCATCTCCCTCACGGGCAGCGGGTGGATCTCTGCATCCCCACGGATCCCCATGGACTGTGGGTGGATCTCTACATCCCCGTGGATCCCCACAGGCTGTGGGTGGATCTCTGAATCCCCATGGATCCCCACGGGCTGTGGGTGGATCTCTGCATCCCCATGGATCTCCGTGGGCTGTGGGTGGATCTCTGCATCCCCATGGATCCCCATGGGCTGTGGGTGGATCTCTGCATCCCCTGTGGATCCCATGGGCTGCAGGGGCACAGCTGCTGCACTATGGTCTCACCATGACCTGAAGAGGAATCTCAGCTCCAGCACATGAATCACCTCCTGCCCCTCCTTCTCCACCAACCTTGGTGTCTCCATGTTGTTTCCCTCACATGTTCTCACCTCCTCCTCTTCCCTGACTAGAAGCAGAAAACCCCATGGCTTTGCTTAGATTTTCTTCTTAAATATGTCATCACAGACGTGCTACCAGCCTCTCTCATTGGCCCAGTTTTGGCCAGCAGCATGTCCATCTTCAGAGGCATCAGAGACTGGCTCTGCTGGACATAGTGGAAGCTTCCAGCAGTTTCCCACAAGGAGCCATGTCTGTGGCCCCCCGCTATCAAGAACCAGGCTGTGCCAAAGCAATACATTTGATGCAAAGGGATGCAACTCATCCAGAGTCTATTGGCAAGAGAAAATGTCAAACTTACCCCCTCCCACGGGTGGTACCTGGCCATTCCTATATGGTTTAAATGTATATAAATTAATTAAACTCTGTTTTGTGAGGCCCTTCTCAGCAAGAAAACTGGAAGAGGATCAACAGGATGCCAATGAGATCCACCAAGTGGTGATATTTTCTAATTAATCTGTCTCTCCATCAGTCTTTCTCTCCCTTCATTTTTTTGTTTTTTTCTCTCTGTCTTTCCCCTCACATTTAATGTTAAATAAAGTCCATACTATTGACTTTGATGTTGTTTGTAGCTTAATTCAGGCATAGGCATCTCTCTAACAATTTTAATAACTGGATAGTAAAACAGAGGGCAATATAAAGCATAGTTGCTGTTCAAAACAGCCGTTTAAACCATAATGAGTATCTATTTATCAATCTAGATTTTTGGTTGCAGAGCAAAGACTCAAAATCCTTCCTACAGATTTCTTAGGGGTTTCCTCCTATAAAATTTAACCAGTTGTCAAAATCGCTAAAATGCTTCCTCAAGTCTCAGTTAAAGGATAAAATATAGGTCCCTTATGGCCTTATGGTGGAATGAAGAGCTTTGTTCTTTGAGATAAAGGGGAAGGTCATTCCGTGATCTGTCTGTGGTGAAATGGAAAGTTCCTCCAAGATGTTTGTCTCTTGGGATCTCTGGATGGTGCAAGATAGTAAGGCAACCTTTTCTGATTGGAAGACTTGGTTCTTGTGCCCTTTCTGTGAGAAGGATAAGACTGTATCAGAGATAAGAATTGCAGAACCCCATACCCTCCCTCTGCCTCTGTGTGTGATTAGACAAAGATATTTTTTCAGCTGGCTTAAGAATATCAACAGGAAGATTACTTCTTTGATGCTTCATAGAAAGCCTCTCATCTGTATTACTTTGAACACAGAGTAACTCCACTGGAAACACACTGGTGTCTCAGAGGTTAAATTTTTTAAAATTAATCTGATCACTGTTGCTGCTTGTAAATTACATAAATTGCCAAATATCAGCTTACATCGCTTCTCTGAGACTTCACTAATTTTTTGTAATGTGTTTGGCTACTGCCCTGTTAATCCAGTGACAAAATGTATCCAAGAAATCCACAAGTGAGAAAACTAATACCTCTAGTTGCTTTCTATACCACCAGTAAGAATTGACATGGCATTCTCTGGACTGTGCTTGGAATGGTTACCTTCCAATTACAGGGATTTAATACCCAAAAAACTAATCGACTTGTTTAAATTACTTGTCTGTTTTTAACCACCTGTCATATTTGAAACAATGACCACTTTTTGTTGGAAAAACATAAATCAGAGTGAAGTCAATTGACTATACAAATATGTAACAAGATGTTGTGGACTGAACAAATTGCACTACTTCAGTATTATAAGGATGAATGTAGAAACGCTTAAATAATGCCTATATTTCAAGTGCTAGTGGTCCTGGAGGTGATTAATCTGCCTGGGGAGCAGCTCTGAATGAAGATGAAGCAGCTCATGTCAGGTTTCTTAGAGGCTTGAAGTAGGGGTATGACTCACTGGCCTGCTAGGAGAGACTGTGGAGCTAGGCTGGGGTGCTTACCATGCCAGATGTTTCTGAAAAAGTCACAGTTGCTACATGTGGCTGTCCTTGCAGAGAGAAGGGGCTTGACAACAACTTTCCCCTTGCATGATTCAGGTAAGCCTCCAAATTTTTTCCAGAGAAAGGAAGAGGGGAGGAGAGAGAGATTTCATGAAGACTGCTGAGCTGAAGTCTTCTCCAGGTTCTACTATCAATACTGTAACCCATTTGGATAGTTTACACATCATAATCCTGTTCCGTAATTTCCAAATATAAAGGCATTGATAGCTCAACAGATTTGGAGTAGTGTCCTAACAAATGGTAAAACTTCTATAAAATGTTCTTGTAGTCACCTTCTTCACATTACTTAGAACCATAAAAAAGGATGAGCGCTTGTCAAGGCAGTCAGTCAATGAGCTGGGAGGACTACACCTCCAGAAGCATCACTCTTATAATGTAGTTTAATTTTCTTGGCTCCTTGAACAGGGACAGAAAATCAAAAACATCACCAAAGAAAACACTCCAGCATGGGGTGAGGGGGATGGTAGGAGCACTTTCGGGCATACCCAAGATTCCGGCCACTCTAACTCTGGATATGGTTTTACATGAGTGCATACTGCAGCTCTCTCCTGCATCCAGGTTTCCTTCCTGCACATGCCAGGGCACAGAGGAGATGGGGCAGTATGTCTTAGTCTGTGGTCAGCACGTAGGCAATGTGAGCATCTGAACTTGACATTGAAGAGTTCCAAGGCCTCATCTTTTAGGTGTATGCAACTTTAGTATCTTAGAGTCAATCTAATATTTTGCACTTGAACACAAAGCAATGACTTTATGTTCCTCCAAAGCCCAAAAGCAGTACTTTCATCAAAACCCACATTATTTCAAACTGTGTGAGCATGTCCTGTTCACCTCCTCTTCACTCTATCTCCTCCTGTGGCCCCAGAAATGAGTTTCCAACCCCCCACTGACTTTTGATAAGAGAGAGAGAAAAAGCAAAAGAAAAAAGTGTGTGTTCCATTTTAAATCAGTATGTCTGGGTTTTTGCTAATCCCAAAGTGCAGGGACTATTTTATTTTAAACATGATGTGATTTCTACTTGTTCTTATGCACAATACAGGCTCATTTTAGAAGTCTGAAAAGTTTTGAAAAGCAAGTGCAGTTAGCATTCAGTGAAGAGGAGGTCCAAATAAGAATTGAGCTGTCTGTTCCTGTTACCCTGGGATCACAATGTATAGGGTCAGATTTCTTCATCCTTATATCAGTTTTATAGACACATAACTCCACTGATTTTTATTGGTTACTTGCACATGAAAGGAATGAGGTGCAGCTCAGTAGAGTATTTTGTAAGGCAAGGTCTTGGCTCTCCTCTACCTTGCATGCACACTGCTGAAATACAAAAACCCTGAAGTCAGTATGAAAGTGGCAAAAAGCTCACTAATCCCAATGAGGTGAGGTGAAAGCCAGAGGTGGCTGTTTCCAATCTTTTAAAGGGCTACAGCTTTCCTCAGTGTTTTATTTTGTTCGTTTTTTTGAAAAGAAAAATTTTTCTTTAAAGTATTTTAAGGAAGAGATGAAACCTACTTTGCTTTGAGCAGATTTTGACCCTGAACAGAAGAAACAAAAATTAAAATATTCACTTAGTGTTTATAAATTTACTCTTTGTTTCCTTGCTGCTGAAAAATTGATGATGTCGTATGTCTAGAAATTGATTCTTTTACAAAAACCAAAATTGATTTACATATTTCCCTGGTTGTTCAGATACATCAAAAGTTGTAAATTCAAATTTTAGAAAAGCTGAAAATGAAAATTGGTAGTGGAGTATATACAGTGTGATTCAGAAAGAGTGCTAATGAAAGTGAGGTGAATCAAACTCTTCTGAAAACAGAGCACTTGTCTTTGTCAACGGAGTTAACATGATCATATAACAGGAAACCAAGCATTTCATATCTTTGTCTGGAATAAAGTAACTCCAATTTGGTTAACCTTGACCTTTTTGAGATTTCAGTTCAGATCTCCTGCAACTTGAAAGGCTTGAACTGGAAAGGACAGATGGCTGTTTGATGGAGTGATATCAAGGTGGAATCTGACATTTTCCTAACCCTGTGTCATTCAAGTTGCAGCACCTTGTCATTCAAATCTCTCTTGCTAAATTCAAATCTCAGTCAACTCTTGCCTTATTATTTATTTCTCTGAGAGTTGATTAAAGTTTGAACAGCAAGATGCAGGAGGATGCCTCATGACTTTTCACCTTATCTCTTGGTCAATTCTGCTTCTGATCTCCAGTAGTTTGAGACTGCAGAGCCAACCACAGTCCAGATATAATGAGAGGTGATTTTCTAAATATTCTTCCAACCCCAAATATTGGCACAAGAAAACACTAGCTAATAAATTAAATATTTATAATACAACCAGAATAAAGATGAAGTAAAGGAACAAGTACATTTTTAAATTACTTTCAGCTCTGGAGGGACTGGGGAAAGCTGTTGAAAACAACACTCTTGGTATCTGTACTCTTCCCTTTAAGAAAAGCATCATTGTCTAAGCAGAATAGCTTATAGTTTCAAAGCTGTGGGAGGGGGATAATGATACTTATTATTTAAATAGGAACCATCTAAAAATATTTTTTTAAAAAGCTAGAAAGAATGCTCTAAATCAAGAGAGCTATAGTATTTTTAGAATCAATCCATAGCATTAAATCATGGTGTCACTTATGCTGAGGTAATGCCAAAAATCACAGTTCTTTTACTATGATTTAAATGTAAAACTGTCAGTTGTAGCTACCACAGAAGTGTTTCAGTTATTGCAGGGTAGATGAGAAGGGTGTATTTAATTTTTCATAGTATTATCATCCTGCTGTGGTGGGTATTTAGCCAAACTACAGAAACAGAGTTACATCAAATTGTGTGCAGCCTAAACAGCAGCTATACAATTCAAAGTAGATATATATTGTGTTTCAGCTGGTAGCAAGATTTCTGTAAAACTTGTTCATCCCTTGCTTCTTAATTCTATGAGTAGTCTCAAGAGGTGCAGGTGTGTGGCTTGGGTTGGAAAAAGAGATGTTCATGTAACAAAATGGTTTTTATTTCATATTTCAGGCTGAGTCAATTCACCTTAAATTTTTCCTCAGTGACCAACCAAAGCTTAGACTGTGCTTAACTAAAGGGTGATTAATTGCCAACAGGAGAAAAGTGAAGCTAGTGACAGGAAAGTATGTAAAGAAAAGTATTTTTGTCCCATTTTTAGAAATTATTTCTTTGTCCTCAAAGCCAGAGAATATAATTTTCAGTAGGCCTCATATGGAGTTGGAGCCTAAAGCGGTAAAGTAAGCCATCCTTTGCTTTGTTGGAATTTATTTTTCTCATAAAATGTCTAATAAAATGCATGTTGCTCTCTTTTCAGGATAGTTTGACAATGAACCAGACCTTTTTTGGTTTGGGATTTAGAATACTGCAAGGTACTTTGAAGAGGGCAACAAAAAGAAGAGTCAAAAGCTGCATCTACAAACACTTAGGCAGTGGTTGTTCATCTGTCAGGTAGAAAGAGCGAGAAGAAATTCATTTCAAAATGCTCCAATATTTCCACTAACTTTCCCTTTTTTTCTGGCTACAATTTAAAGGATTGCATTTGATCTGGTCCTACAGAGGATTAAAAGAGGATTAAGAGGATGAACGAGTCAGTTGATAGAATTTTACCATTGATTTTAACAAGACCGGGGATTTCACCTCCAGTGATTGCCCTCTGTAATCAGAAAAATGTTCCTCCTCTTGGGCCTGTTATAAAGGATAGGATCAAGAGGATTAAACTTTTGCAGTTAGACAATCAAATGCCTAGAAGCATAGGCAAACTCAACAGCAGATATGAAACCATTCCTCTCCTCCTTTATGAAAGTAAATAGCAGAGAAGCCTCTGACTGTGTAACTGTGCACAAGCTGGTTTGATATACAGGAGTGAGAAGAGCAGTGAGGCACATGAGCATGGGAAGAAGGGAGCAATAATCCTTGCAGAGAATGCCTTCATTCCAGAGAGATAACCCCAGGCTCAGTTAGTGACTAAATGGAAGTCCTCGGGCTATAACATGAGCAAATAACAGTGGATGAAATGGTCAACCTGATAAATTGTAGGAAGGAGTGGTATCAGAGAAGTACAAGAAAGGTCAGAGTTATAACTAGAGACTCAAACAACTAAAATCCTGCTTGACTTGTAGGACTTCTACAAGACTCACTTCTGTGAGTCACTTCTCACGTCTTAAGAGATGCTCAACACAACACAACATCCTTCAGAAGGATGGTATATCATCCTCTTCCGTTTTTTTCTTTTTATTTTTTTAATAGCTGTGGTGGGATGTCTCTCTTAGGAGGCATCAAAAAACATAGCTTCTTATAGATCAGCCAGTGCTTTGTCCTAGCTACTCTTTTCTCTTCAAAACTGAATAGTATTTCACCCAACGTGTTGTATTGCATTTCCACAATAGAAATGTCTTAGATTACAACTGTACCTGATATCTCAATGTTATAATGTAACTTCATCAGATGAAGTTTGGGATTTTTTAAGTTTATCGAAGAAACGGAACAAGATTAGTTAAAATATGGTGGGTTGAAATTGGATGACAGGTCCTTCTGGTCAGTTGTTAAATTTAACTATTTTAGCCTAAAGAGATTGCTTTTTCAGACTTACAGAGATTTTTCTTTTTGATGTCTAAAAATCAAGGGCATACACTGCTGTTTATAGAGAGCTCATGAAAATCATGGTTGTCCTGAAGTGGGTGACAAAACTTCAAAAGAGACAAGTTGTACCTTTATTTAATTAGATGGGCTGGCACTATTTATCTTGTAAAGTAAAGCATTTTTTTATCTGAATGGAAGAGCATTTTTATTGTCTTTTTATTTGGTTTTAGTTTTCCTGTGAAATTTTCACTTTTTGCTTGATTTGTTTGAGCATAGTGTGAAGAAAAATTCCGAATGTCAGGGAGAACTAAGATTGCTTTAAGAAGATGGAAGAGAGAAAACCTATTTCAGTCATTTTTGCCTCCTAAAGGAGCACTAGTCTAATTTTTTTCATTATGGAACAAAGAATAATACCTTAATTTAATATATTGATGGGTTAATTTTCTTTATTTGTGTAGTAATAAATTAGAACCTACTTTTTATGTCCATTAATAGAAATGAAGGTAAATGTACTTTCAGATTCATAATGGCATCTAAATGCTTTTTCAGTTTTCTCTCCTTGATTATGCACGAATATTTCCTTTTAATGTAATGCATTAATTATATAATTAGAAAAGGATTATTATTCAATTGAAGACAAATATATTTGGCTTTAAAAGAACTTTGGCATCATATTATTTAAGCTTGCTCAGATGCATGATGCATGACGTAAGTTCTCACATATTTGTAACTAATCCTCTGTAATTCAGAATTTTAGTGTTCCAATCCTGTGATTTTTTAAAATTGTATTGTATTAAAATTTAAATTGTACTTGTATTTTTACAATATAATTTGTACAATGTATTGTACAATATTAATTAAATTTTACTTGTATTTTTTTGAAAGCTTAAGATAAATCCCTTTCTCTAATCTAGCATTTTTTGCTAGATTCACCATGCTGTAAATTAGAAAAGATGATTACTGAGGTAAGGTATTGTTTCAGGTCTTGCAGCCTGGGTCTGGAGTATCTGTTTCAACAAATTTAATTTGACACAGATTTTTCAGGAATTACTCTGATGAATTTTATAATTTTTTCCAGAGCTGATCAAGGGTTGATTTAAGTAAAAATTCTATCTGGTCACAGATAAAAAAGGATTTGCAAAAATATGATTATAAGATAGGCATACACCCTCCATAACATCTTTAGGAATTACAGCGGGAACACCTGATATATGTACAGCTATCTGAACGTATTTGAAAATCCAGCTGCTCATTAAGCCAGCAACTTCTCACATACACAAGACTCTTTCTGAAAATGAGACTAGGCAGACACCACAAAGGTGACTTCTCCTGAACACAGTGGCAAACAAACCCACGGGTAATATACATGGTGAAGGATACTCAAGGTGCAATGTTTTTTCTAGGAGAACTGGGTGGAATGGCAGTGAAGTATCTCAATATCTTTGTGGGAATGGACCTTACAGACTTCATGCACAATTGATTCTGGGGACATTATGATAAGAGTGGGAGGAAGTGGAGAAATTTGACCTCACTATTATGAGGTAAGAGACAGCCTTTCTGTTCTTTAAGACCTTAAAGCTGAAAAACGTTACTTTCTCTTTGAGTTAATTCTCTTAAAGAAAATGAACTTGTGCATGTAAAGAAGGGGGAAAACCCACTGGAAGAACTGAGAGATGAAATAAGTTATGTAAAGACAACATTTTTTCTTCTACTGAAAAGTCCAGGGGCCAAGAAAAAGAGTGAGAGAATGAAGGAAACAGCTGTATTTCTTTCATGAGGACTTTCCCTCTAAATACCATGGAAGTTCTGAGAATGCAGAAACATTACAAGCAGACCTTCAGCCCATAATTCATTGTCTTGTTCATTAAGGTCAGAAGAAAATAGCACACTGTATGGCAAATATGTTAAAAGCTCCAATAAAATCACATTAGACAAATACATTACAGGGAGGGAAGTGATTTGAGTCATATATTATCAGGGCATACAGGGGGAAAAATACTGTCCAGTCATATAATATACCACTACTGGCAATGCCAACAAATAATGTTGGAGTCTTTACAAAAATCCTCCTCATACCTCCCTGGATTTTGTTCACATTCATAATTAGTTGCATGTTAAGACAAGGCAGAGAGTTCTGCCATGCCTCTGTGAAAGTCTCAAAGTCACAGCTCCATATATTATTTAAATAAATGAATGGGCTTCAGTAAAACATGCTTCAGTAAAACATGAAAATATCTCCATCTGGATATATTTAATATAATAAATCATATGAGCTCTGGGGTCTTTTTGGGGAATATGATGTCACCACAACCCTTCAAGAGAATTATTTTGATGTATCTCATCTATTATTCTATATATTAACACAGAAACAGCTGTCATTCTGATGAATGTTCTCAGGATACTCAAAATAATGGCATGGGAAAGTATAGCCAAAAATACTTGGCATCCATTGCAACTCATTAGTGGAGTTCAGCATCATGATCAACGTTTAATGAATTATGATCAATTTTAAGTGACCATTTATCATCCCATATTGACTGGCATGCTAAATCTTTGACAGAATAGCAAAATGGGCCTCGTGCTGGCTGTCATCAAAGTCTGTCATTGACTGAAGACTCTACGACACCATGAACAATCCAAAATACAGCAAACTGGAACAGGCACTCTGACCCCCAAGCAGAGTTCTTCTAACTCTTTTTGCTCTTTTTGCTCCTAGATATAGGAGAGATACTGAAGTGCAAAATAGAAATGTGAAAATATTTATTTTGCTAATGTGCAACATATTCATTATATAGGAATAATTTGACTTTTGTTGGCAATGAGATTAGTTTTTCCACTAAAAGGAGGTAATTTATATCCAGCCAATATTCTGTTGACTTTCTTGAGGCATTCGCTTCTCAACTTGAGTTTATCTTCTGTTGTTTCATTCTTTTTCATATCTTCTTTATTCATATCTGTATCATCAGAACTCTGATTTTATAACCTTGGTGTGTTTTGTTTCACAAGAGGTAGATGGATTCCGTGATCTATTGCTGCCATTGAAATAGCTGGGCACTTAGTAAAAATGGTGGCTCCCATCCTTGCATAAGCCTTTTGAAATAGTCAAGTAAAGGAATTTGGACTTGCAAGAAATGCCTGCAAACCAGTCCAACCTTTGTTTTCATCCAGGTGAATGCCTACAGCCAATAATGCTACCTTAAGACTTGACAGAGACCTCTGCAAATATTTAATCCTTCAAAGGCTCTCACACAAGCTCTTGTTGATGTGGTAGTGGTTTTTATTCATATTACATGTATGTATTATAAGAATTTTTGATGACTAAGTTTAGAGTTTATATCTTTATTGGAAAAACCTATTGCTGCAGCAAATCTCTCAAATTTGAAAATTGATGATGGCAGTGATTTCTATCGCACTAATTTTGGTTATGAACAATCTAAGCCCAATCCAAATTCCATTGTATTTACTCTGTGTGTTTCCTCCTAAAAGAGTATTTTCCTAATGCAATGTCTGAACATTGTTTTTAATTGGACTTGGTGGAGGTAATCCAAAAGGAATTTAGTTTACATATTTCCTTAACAATATTGTCAACCACAACCTTCTACCAAGGAAGCCAATACAGAAACTTAGAATGTGTGATACAGGAGACTGATATATACTGCAGAGAACTGACTTATATGTGCATTTATTTGCACAGTCATAAAGGTAGGAAACACCATTATGAATGGGACAACGTAGCCAAAGAAGCCTACCACCAAAAGTGAGGAAAGTGAGTGGCCAGCAAAGGAGAGAAAAAACACTGATAATTCTCCTGATTCCCCACTGCCAGTAGGACGCACTTTGGGAACTTGTTCATGAGAAACCTCAAAGGTATCTTCTTTCCTGAAATAATTTTCCTGCTATTTACGTTCATGTGTTTGGAGTCCACAATACATTTTGACAATAAGTGTACATGAAACACTTAAGCACAGTAGGAAAAAATTCTCCTTCATTTGTAACCTGCTGCCTCATGATTTAATGTGGTGTTGCCTTCTTTCTGCATTGTGTGTACAGTGATTAATGCTTAACTTCCCTTCATCTCCTTTATGCTGTTTTATATCTGCTTAATCTTCTCTTCCCTCAATTGTTCTTTTTCAGGCAGGCTAGTACAAGTGTATTTGCTATAGCAAAAACAGAGAGCATCTCCTTTAGCTTGGATGGTTTTGTTTGGACACAATAGAACAGCATGGAAACAGATCACTAGTGCAGGTTAGTTATACAGGAGAGGATTTCATAGTGCTGGACTCTATTTTTGTGTCCTGTGAACCATCAAAGATCAGCTGTGGCTCTGTAATGTACTATTGGATTTGATATTGTATAAGTATTACTGCCATTTACTGCAGTGTGAAGCCCTTTCTCATTAAGGGCATGCATCATTGTGTCAACCTGAGGAGGCTGCCATAGATTTGTTAAATATCTGTTATGGATTGTTACATGGAAAAGCATGTGGGCCATAACGTTTTATTCAGCAAAATTATCTCTTGGGTACCTGGGGTTTGAACGACGTGCTTAAAGAGGAAGATTTGCTTGCTGACAAATATCTTCCCCTTTTTGTGTGTATTAAATTAATGGGAACCATATGGTGAAGCACAGAAAAACCCTGTGTTAATATCCCTTGCTAACTACAGCCACCTGTTATAATGTCCACACTAATAGCAAGCCTGTTGGTGGTTGCAATTAATATATTCAGTGCCTTTCTCGGCTTTTTTTGGCAGTCATAGAGACTTGCATACCATTCTCAAACCTGAAAATCCTGTGATTAGTTTTTTAAAAGATCCTGAAGGCCAGCACAGGACACCCATACCTAACCTTACTATTTAAAAATCTGCTTGTTTTTTGTTTTTAATGGCTTTATGACAAGGTGGGGTTCTTTTGTGTTTATATGGCACTCAGCTTAGAAAGCTCATGCTCACTAATTCTCAAGTTTTGACAGGAATATATTATTTTCCACTGCTATCATATCCCACCCTCTTTTTCTCTTTGCCCCATTCTCTGTTATCATCCCTTAGCAAATTTGTTTCTCTGATTTCAACTGTTTGTCAACATGCCAGAAAGTGGTACAAGTGGATTGACTGGTAAATTAATAATTGGAACCTATTGAAAATGTGAACTCATCCCTTATAATCACATCAGTCTTGTTCTTGTGATAAATAGGCTGCAAAATAATTATGTGTAATGAGGTTTGTGTACTAGTTAACCATTATTATTAAGGTAAAGCAGCACCCTCTGCAATATGTATTTGAAGCAGTAGTTGTGCTTCCGTAACAGACTTCAAAGTCACAGGAATGAATTTGTAAATAAAAAGGGTAAAACCAGCTTATCACTCCTTTTTCTCTGTTTGTTTGCCTCTGCTCCTTAAGGTCCACCAAAATGAAAGAAAAGGAACTAGCTAAGAATTGTTAAAACTAGCAGGATCAAGAGTGTGGTTGGTTTACAGCCCTGAAAACAGTAATTCAGTTGCTGCCTAGACACTCTACCCTGTGAGCAGCAGCAGTCAGTGACAATATTGAGAAAGAAAAAATTAATTACAAATTTTTTAAAATTCTATTTATTTATTTGTTTGTTTGTTTGTTTGTTTTTAATGCTGACAGAGCAGAGAGGCATGAGCTGGAAAGTGTGGAGCTGGCAATTCTGCAAAGGTGTTCAATTCCTATGTGAATTGGCCAGGTCGGGTTTGGAAGCCTCACATCTTCATTGAGATCAAATTGCACTCCAGAACATAAATTTGTATGACAACAATGGGAGGGAATAGAATTTCTATCTATCTATGGCCATCCCACCTCCCTGACCTCTTTATTTTACATGGGCTGTAACAAAGAACAGAGAGAGATTTAGGGACAAAGACAGGAATCTAGGTTTCTATGTCTGATTGTCTCTTTTCACCTTGAAACTTGAGTGACTTTCCACCTCAGAACTTCTGCTGGCTGGAGGGATCATATTTTCAGTGAGACTCATAGTGACATATTCACAAACAGATATTTATCTGTGTTAGAGATAATTTTGTTCACATTTTCAGCATTAATAATTGTCTGCCTTTGTTGGCTGCCTCCTCAGCACGCTGGAGGCTGAAGACATTTTTCTTGGCATGTAATTGTTGCCTTTTAATGTACTGAGGTGATATTTTTTTTAATTCAGGCATGGAAATTTCATTCCGTAATGAATATCTGTGGGCTATGACCCCTCTTTGAGCTGTCCCTTTGTATGTACCAGTACCATTTTCCTATCTTAGAGAGTTATTATGAGTATAAATACATTAAAGATTATGATTTTCTCTGATAGTAATAAAAGCTACACAATATAACAAGTATCTAGAAGAGAACTGGATGAAATAATTTGTCCGCCATTTTTGCACATTATAGAAATAAATAAACACTTCTTTGGTGATGGTGAAATACTTCTGGAATCAATATTAAGTCATTGAAATAGTTGTATTTTGGAAAAATTCAATGTAAAAAAAGTCAAACTTTTGATTTGGACATTTCCAATTGGAATGTTTAGTTTGCTATAAAGTTGAAAATTAGCCTTTTATCTTCCAAAAGTTTCAGTCCTGTTTGAACCAAAACAAAGGGTAACAAACAATCTTCTTCATCTGAAACAAGGCTGATTTTCTGCCCCAGCTTCTCAAATTTCTGTACTTTTCAAGAGAGGTAATTTTTTCAGGTTATCTAAAAAAGAAAAAAAAAAAGATATTTTCAGAACTATTGGGGAAACAAAATATCTAATATATAGTGAATCTTATATCTTATTCAGTAGCTGATATTGTAGCTTGTGCTGACATTGACACTTGAGCTGTGTAACTTGCTGTTCCTCTAAAGGTCTATTATGTTCTCTGTTTTCAAGCATTTGCATTTATGACAATGACATACAACTGTAAAGGACAGATAATTAAGAAATGGAGGGTAAAATGTTCCCCCTTTTCATGAGAGTTAGCAATATTATATTCCTGCTCCAAGCCAAATACTCTAAGGAGCACTCAATTTAAGCCAATTATAAGATAAATTATTTATAAGTGTAACTGAATTCCTAAGGTAGTTTATCAACAGTTACCAAAATACAAATACAGCAGATAGCAATGCTATACATTTTTCTTTGATGAGATTGTATATAATTTTCATTATTATTATAAATTCATCTCTGCTTCTTTTTATGTATAAACAGAGTATTTTATCTAATAATATTTTCTTCAGATATTGCAATGTTTTTACGTGGGTTAGTTTTAAATATATATTTCCACCTTCATTTTATCATCAACCTTGTGTATGCAGGCAGAGACTATTATTACTGCTTTCAGTGTCTTTGCTATTTGCTTAATAGCAGGTTTCCATTGATGTGACCTTTTACTTGATAAAAAGAAAATACGGCATCAATGGATTGCTACCATCAATAGCATACAATTAATCAGGCAATGATTTAATGAAAGAATAATGTCACAAGAACTGTGTTGGAAAAGCTATTTTAAGACTTGGAGAAAATTTTATGCAAAAAGCATATGCAGAAGGTAGTGATTTCATTAGCATAGTGCTTAGGATTTGACAGCAACCTTGATTTTCTTCTCTTTTCTCTAATTTTATGCTTAAGTGATCATTGAAGTAAGTGATGTGGAAAAGAGAAGCACCTCTCCCTTGTCTTAAAGAGGTGAAAAAAAAAACGTTTAAAGAGTGAAAGGAGGTTTCAGTCATCTGCTTTCCCAGATACTGTAGTTGCCAAATAAAGAAAGCTGTGACCTCGATTAATTGTGGCATGACCTTTGACTTGCTATCTAATTTGTACTTGATCCAAGGAGTTCTAAGCAGGTGACAAAAACATGCCCTGAACGTTTAAGAACATTTAGGTTTTAAGGTTTTAAGGACATTGTTTCTTAAACTTCATGACCTTTATTTTGAATAAAACATCTCAAAGGAAGTAACTAAGGGTGTCTTGACATCAGTGGAAATAGACTTTATTGTGGAAGTGTTGTGTGCTGAAACACTACATATAAATACAACATATAAAGGTTTCAATTTCACTTTTTAATTCCTTTTGTATCTTATCTTTATTATACTTTGTCATATTGAAAATGTCTCTTTTCTCATATTAATCTAGAAAGATTTAACATGTCATCCCACAAAAATAAAATACAGCTGGACCAACAACCATCATTCATTCATTAATCAGGTTTTCAAAATAGGAAATACCTGCCTGAATGCAACCGTGCATTTATTAATTTATTCTTCATTTTGGCCAGAAAATATGCTAAGGGCCTTTTGTTATAGTAAGAATTGTAAGTAGGCATAGTAAGCTTAGTCTCAGACCCCAGAAGCTTGCACATTAAGAGGTTAAATGAGAGAAATATAGCACTGATACAGTAAGACAAATGTATCTCCCTCTATGACTGTCGAAGAATCAGTTATGCCAAAGGCAGTTTGTGCTGGCAGAGGGACTATGTCATTGGTCTGAAAGAGACAGGTTGTTTCTCCTGTGAAGCACAATGGAGATAGGGAGAAGAGAAAGTACATGAAGTGACTGATAAAACTAGTTTTGGTAATTATGTCAAAAGCCAGGCTTCAGGAAATCACACTCCAACTAGAGTATTAAAATGATTGTATTTTTAAATAAGAGTAATGGCAGGAAATATAATAGGAATTATTATGGTGCTAGAAGAGCATGCAGCCAACAACATTTCTTTTCCCTCTAAATGTATGGGGTTCATTCTGTGCATTTAGAGCGTGGTGGCTTTGAATTCCAAACTTCTGATTTCAAAATCCCAATTTCAGACTACGAAACATACAAAAAAAACCATATGGACGGAAATGTGAAAAATAAATAGGGGCAAAAAAATACAAGCAAGCCATGTCCAGATGAAAGTCGTATGCGCATTATTTTGGCCCTCATATTTCAAGGTTATTGCTTTGGTTGAAGTAAAATTTGGTGCTCTGTTAGGATTTGGATGAAGATATCTTAACAGGACATCTAAAATGTGCTGAGGTTAAAGCTCAGGAAAAATTGTTGCAATGAAATTTCTGTTCATACAGAAAGCAAAATGGCATCCTAAAAGTCAAAATATTCCTTGCAAGTTACTTGTCCTATTCACACATTACATCTTGAGTGGTCCTCCTCAAGTCACTTTGGTGTGCTCATGATATCACTGATGTGAATGGGTAGCATTACTTTCCCATAACTATTAAAGTGCTTGCTCTTGGATATTCGAGTGTAGTATCAAAAGCAATTTGGACCTTAAAAGGTTTTTATTGAGAAAATGGTTTTGTACCACGTTCTGACAAATCTTTTATTGTGTTCTTTTTTGTTTGTTTTTAGTTTTCTCCCACTAGTCCTACTTCTGTCCTAACTTCACAAGCTCTGTTTTTCTATTACAGTACTTATGAACTTAGGTAATTGCTGAAGAGTCATCTAGAGTCAAGTGTGCTAATTTGTTTAAATTATAGAATATATTTTTTATTCTCTTTTCTCCTCTGCTACTCTACATGAACTGAGAAATATTGATATATTGTTGAAAATTCAAGCCTAAGAATTGTCTTCACAGTTCTGCTTTCCAGATAAAGCTGCAGGTGAAAGAATCAAATTAGTAGAACTACCAGGAAATGTCATCTGGTTTACACTCATTTTCCTTTTTTTGTTACTGACCGTGTTTCCATCATAGATTGATATCGCTCAGCTGGAGTTTTACATTGGACACCACATGAAATATCATTCTTACAGGACCACATATTTTGACATTACATAAATATTTGCAACGTATCAATAAGTAGCACAATGGGCAGAGGGAGTCATTAAAAGTAAATATTCAGTGCATTACTAAAGAAAGAAGGAAAGCACAGTATTCTTTCATGCTGCTATTACATTGTTGTGGCTCTTGGTGTCAGGTAAATAGTACTTTATTTACGCCAAAAGAACAATAAATATATTTATAGTGCAAGGTAAATTTGTACTTCTCAAATGCAGGGATGTAATTCAAATTGCCTAAGTTAAGAGACTGAACTCTCTGGGCATCTGCATGATCAAGCAGGAGAGAGATAGGCTGCAAGAGTGGGTGGTTGGAAGCAAGATATTTAATAGATGTCTCAGGAATGCACTATTTTATTTCCATTTTTCTGTTTTATTAATATATATATGAGGTGACTCCATTTTAATGATGGTGTTCCTTTCTGTTTCATTCCAGTACTGCAACTTAAATATGATAACATTCTTTCTATTTGCTTGTAGTCCAGTGGGAGAAGTAGACAGGCTAATCCTACATAAATTTCACCACATTAAGAGCCACGGGCATTCCATTAAAGCTGTATATTCCAAACCTCTGCTTGACCTGGAAGAAGAGCTTGTTATTGAAGTAAAAGAAGTGTAAATGCAAAATTAATAAAAAAAATTAAAAAAGAAGAAGAAGAAGAAGAAAAGCAAGGGGACATTTAATTATCAAGTTTGCTTCTGGCAAAATGAGCTTCCAATTTTCTTCACTTTTTTCATTCTCTGGAAACCTGCAGAAATGAGATAACCCTTAATCCAAAACTCATCCTCTTTATTTACTCCCACAGTATTTACCTTCCCTGTCTTGCATTTCTTTGTTTAACCAAGTATCGTACAGAAAGAATAGAAGAGGCTTCAACCCCAATTCTTTCAAACAGGAGGTGGTAATGACTTTAACAGCTGTGGCATAAGAGTACAGTGTACCAGGGAAAGGTAAGTGATACCTTATGCCACCCTCAGTAACATCTTTAAGGAAACACCATGTACTCATTCATGGGTTCACAGTTTAATTTATGGCAGAAAAAAGCTTTAAGATCAACAAGTCCAACCACGAACTCAGCACTGCCAAATCCACCACTAAACCATATCCCCCAGTGCCAAATTTACACATATTTTAAATTCCCTCAGGGATGTTGTCTCAGCCAGTTCCCTGGGCAGCCTGTGGCAATGCTTGATAATCCCTTTCACAAAGAAATTTTTCCTATTATCCAATCTAAACCTCCACTTGTGCAATATGAGGCCATTTCCTCTTATTTTGTCACTTATTACCTGAAAGAAGAGACCAACCCCACCTGGCTACAGGCTCCTTTTAGGCAGTTGTAGAGAGTGATAAGGTCCCCCCAAACCTCCTTTTCTCCAGGCTAAACAACCACAGCTTCCTCAGCTGCTCCTCATAGGATTTGCGTGATGGACCCTTCACCAGCTTCTGTGCTTCATTCCCTTCTCTAGACCTGGAGCCAGTTGTCTACACAGTGAAGAGTGAGCAAGTCCTCTCCATGAGCAGCCAATTTTCCCACAGAAATCCTGTGGAAACAGTGTCAGAGGCTTTACTGAAATCCAGTTAGGCTACATCCACAGCAGATCGACTTGTCATAGCAGGGGATCAGGTTACTCAAGCAGGGTCTGCCTTTCATAAACCCACACTGGCTGGATCTGATGCACCGGTTGTCCTGTTCATGTCATGTGCCTTTAATATTTAAAATAATTTAGACACTTTATTGTTATTTATCTTTACGTATCCTTTTTCTGAATATACTTAATAACATGCTAACATGCAAATTCCCATTTAAATTACATACTGTATTCAAGTCTGGCAAAGTAATAACAATTATCCAGAGGAAGAACAGACTGCTATTTTTAACAGTGCTTTGAAAGATATCTACATTTGTTATTACAAACAACAACTTGCTCCAAATTCCTTTTAATTGCTTCAGTCAAAATAACGTACAGGTATGATAACTGATTCATGCAGTTCATTTAGCACTTACTGCTTAATCCTGATGGTCATGGAAATATAGGGGAGTTCGTGCAAGATGAGCTGAATAGCTTAATTTAAAGGCTAATAAGGGGATCATCCAAAAGTATTCATTCTTGGAAAAAAAAATCAGAAGCTTGTCATTCACGTTGACTTCAGTACAGCAAAACTGAGTTTATGATACTTTGTAAGTAAAACAACTTTACTTTTCCGAAGAAATTGCTTTTTTAAAGCATATATCTGGAAGGAATAATAAAATTGAAAGCTAAATTTGATGGATTAATTTATGTGTCTTATCTTCAGTAGTCTATCTCACATAGCTTATTTCTATCCTCTGAAAAGGTTCACTGCAATCTTTATAATGGAATACATATGCTACCGGTAGCATATTTCGAAATTACTTCTTATTTGTAGTTAACAAACAGCTCCTTACGAAATTCCTGTTTAGGATTGCATTTCAGACAGCTCACACTGAATGTTGTGCAATTCTCAGCATATATTTGAGGAAGAAGAAGCATGTTCAGTGAATGAATCAGGAGTAGTTTGCTAAGAATTGTCTTCTTTCTTTGATACAATTATGGAATAATGTTTGTGGGGTTTTTTAATAATTGTTTTAAAAGGTAAGTTTTCTATAATGCTTTCCCATTACTTCTTCCATACCTGTTAGGATGTATACCTCCTCTTATGAAATTCTGTCTCCCTCATTTGGGATATTTATGGCAGAAAACTGTTTTTGAAACAAGAAGAAAATTCATTATCTAATTACCAAGATGCCAGTAAAATAAATTTGGAAATCTGATTATAAGAAAGACATGGTTTATATCTCTGGAGTTTCTTGAATTATTAACTCTCACTGACGATAAAAAGAGCCCAAAAATTCATTTAAAATGTCATGATTGCCTTGTGCCACTTGTCTGCATCACTAGAAATGGCATTGAGGATAATTTTTTATCTATCTGCAAATTTTTTAGCAATAAATAACTGTAAAATGTAACTTCTCTTAAGGACTATAAATGATTATATGATTATAATTTTGCAGTTCAGTTAGTGCTAGTATAATTTTAATGTTAAACTTTCATACCTAGAAGTATGGGACTTCCTTGCTAGAGACACTAGCAAGTAATGGTTCTTGAGCATTGTAAATATTTTTCCCCCATGCCTCAATTCAGTAGAGCACTTTCCAAGATGTTTTCCAGAAGTCCTCCATTTTTCAGTTCTGACCAGAGCTGTCACAAACTCAGTGAAAGAAACAGACATTCATATGGTCAAACCCCAGATGTAAATTTAAAAAGAAAAAGAGGGGAAACAAAACATTCAAAGCAGACATGAAAATAACAGGAAAAAAAGTTTTAATTTTGGCTGTATAATCCAGATAGTATAGGCCAATCATTTATAGCCAGTATATGTACTATTCCATTCCAGAGTACATGTAAATAGCATTCTACTACAGCAGATACCCAAACAGGGAGAGACAGGTCTGTTTTTAGTGTAACAACAACTATGCATAATTCCTTTTAAGAAGCTAAGCAGACAAAAATTAACATCTTAAAAATAACAAGGGATTATTTAAAGGATTTTTTTTTTAACAGGGATAACAGAAAATCTGAAATTAAAACAATTTTCAGGAAAGTGTGGATTTTAGTTATTGTTTAAACCATATGGGTTTTTTAAAGCCATTAACATACCTTATTTGAGTAATTGATTTGTTCAATTCTAACAATGAATATAAAGGATAATATTATGTGAGTCCAGCTGAAAATATCACCTGTATAGTGTAAACATAAAATATATAACTGGTTAAAATGAAACATGAAATATTAAACTTATTTACATGACATATCGTTATATTTTTGGTATTTTTGCCATCTAGTTAGAATTTGAAATACAGAAGATATATTGGTAAACTGGAGGCAGGAAAACAGGTATAAATTGTAGTTTGAGGAACAACAGGATCCTATTTAAAAATAAAAAGATAATAATCAGAAGTCATTCTGTGTTAAAATATAAATAAACAGTACAATCTTATTCTGTGTGTGTTTAGCAAATCAGCTTTTTTTCTGTTGTTCCCTCAACCATTTAGTCGCTTGAGGGGTAAAAAATTCCCCCAAACCAAGAGAAAATTTAAAGTCAAATTGTCTGCAAAAGTAGAGCTTCTCTCTAGTGATATTACTTTTATCAGATTCCGGTCTTACGCCTTCAACTTTTAGCCTAGGTAGTGCATGGCTACACTGGAGTTTCTTAAAATCAACTACAGTGTTTCTATCCCTGAAGAAAATGTTATTCTCTAAGGTACAGTCAAACTGACATAGAGCAAAATGAGGAATGATTGTATCTGCACAATGTGACCACACTACTGAATGTACAGCGAGTGCTTAATGGATTGGATGCAGGCAGAAAAAATTTTAAGCAACACAAAGTAGAAATGGGGGAAAATAACCTGAAGTGTTTTGTGACTAATGACAGTTGTACAACTTGCAGGTTCCACTGCTCAAAACACCTCTAAACACTTTAGTCTGAAAAATTTTCTGAATCCAAAGACCCGGAATTATTTAGTGAAAAACTAAATATCAAGGCACAGGAATTTTCTAGTTCTCTCAAACTGGAACTGGATGTGTTATTTTATGGATCTGATTATGAAAACAATATTGAGACTTGCCTATCTGCAGGCCATGAAACCTGATAAAATTCACCACTTCCCTTCAGTGTTCCAAATGACCTGACAAAAACTGATACCAGTGAGCTAGGAAAGGGAATGGAAAGGTAGAAAAGTCTCCACAGGCAGAGGGAGAGGAGAGTTTATGCGCATCTCTTAACTTCCCTTATACGCAATGGTAGTTTGGCGGATGTTATACGGATTTCTGTGCCCAGCTTTAAGCCCTTTTACTGTCTCAACCTGTGCAAGTTTGACTGAAAGGTCTTTGAGGACATCCAGTTGATGCTGTTTGAAGAATTTGTACAATACCTAGAACTATAGGACTGCCTGATTTTCTATAATAAAAAACAGTATAGAATTGTGGTGAAAGTAGTCTGTGTGGGGTGGGCTAGCTGCTCTAACCCTTCCGTCTGTGAACATAATCTTAAAATTTTATTTTTCTCCTCTTTTATGCTGAATGCTCATTTGTTCATGAGATGAGTGTGGCTATGCAATGCTGCTGTGTGGCTGGCATCCTGCCCGTCCTGATGGAAGGAAATGTCTGACTTCTTGCCCAGATGAAGTTATTGTTGTGGACTAACCTTAGGCAAAACATTAGCTTTAACATAATTCTGCACTTCATAGGCATGAATTCCAAATGGTTTCACTGGAAATTACAGGAAAATATTTCCCGTGGTGGCTTCCCCCAATTAGAATATAGGGGAATTTGACAGGAACCCGAGGAATTAAGTCACATCGTCAGCCCAGGTGAATTCTCAGACTATGGTGGATTGCTGAACACCTGCGCCAACATTTCCTGGTCTCCTCTAAAGCACATTGAAGAAAATGGTTACAATTCTCAGTAATGAAATGAGTGTCGAACTAATCTCTAAATTTCCCTTGCTTGGTTCACACTTTGCAAGCTTGAATGGAAAGGAAAGACCTG
The DNA here is from genome assembly GCA_013397075.1 of Rhabdornis inornatus. NCBI lineage: Eukaryota > Metazoa > Chordata > Aves > Passeriformes > Rhabdornithidae > Rhabdornis > Rhabdornis inornatus. Next base: position 282,030 of record VWZS01004754.1, on the reverse strand, counting down.
GACTTTTAACTTACCAGTACAGCTATACAAAAGAGAGCTTTATTTTGAGAAAGGTGAAAGTGTCATTGGGTCCCCCTCTCCCTCACTAGTATGGCATTTTTGACTCATGCCATTTGTTCACAAATCACACATAAAAAAGCAGGTTATGTGGAGTGGAGAGACACAACCTTAGAAAGCAGAACAAAGGATCATTGTTGATGGTGTGCAAATTATTTTAAATTTGAAGTCTAACAAGAAGACTTTGAAAATGATAGTCTGTGGACTAGCTTGATGGAGCTTTAAACTCAAGTTTGCTTTTCTAAATTTCTTCTCTAGCTCAGAAAGCAAAGATGTGAGGAACAGTTAGACGTAAATGCAGATTTATTGGATCTGGCAAGCTTTCTGACTGTGAAACAGTAAGCTTGAAAGCAAATCCTTTCTTCAGCATTATTGTCAATCAGTCCAGAGGGGAAGCTATCCAAGCTGTTGTTCACCTTGAATGAACATCTTTTAGCAGTGCATTGAAAAAAAAACAATTCTGTTTCAAGAGATTCTGTCAGTAAAACAGCAGTCCTGAAACAACATTTAAAAGCTGTTAAGAAAAACAATGAGAAAATAACGAATATATAGAAGACGTCAAACAACACAGTACATGATGAAAAGGACAAATCTTTAGGAAAGAAAACTGTTTAACAAAGCATTTTTAACTCTCACTGTATCTTTCCCAAGATGTGAAGGAATAGTGATTTTCCTAAATAACACTGCATTAGGTCAAGTGCTGCTCTGCTAATCCAGGCATTTGAATACAAGCAGGTGGAGACAACTTCAAACAATGCAGTGAACACGATATTTTTTTATGCAAGGTCCTTCTTTGGTGATGTTTACTAAGACCTCTGTTGAGAGGCAGTAATATTAGGTCCCTACTATTATGCCTTTGCTATTCTTCCTGAATGAATGGCAATACAATAGAAACATTTCTATATGTTCTGCTGTTCAGTAGTTTGCAACCTGTGATTTAGAGCAAATTTGATAATCATAAAAATCAAGCATATTTGATNATTCATTGAAATTTTGTGTTTTCTGGGTAGATGTATCTATAAGGACCTTGTTGCCACATTTTATTTTAATTATTACTTTTCTGTTTCTTATGAATTCCTGCTTTTTCCTGTCTCCTCACCCTTCCCTTTACCCCACTGTGCTCCTTTCAGACCAGTTCTCTCTTTACACTTCCGTAGTGAGTGAAAGTCAGTCAGAAAGAGGGAGAAGAAATAAAAAGGTTAGAGAAAAGAAAAACCTATTCCTGGAACTATTCACTGGGTGAAACTATTCACCTGAAGCCATTCGAGAGCAACTGCTTTGAATCCCTTTGAAATGCCATTCAAACTTTTAGTTGAACTCACCTCAGTAAATAATGCTCTGTGAAAGCCAGGCTCAGGGCACAGATGAACAATGAAAGGAGATGATACTAGGGAAAAAGAAAAAACTGTCAGAAGCAGAGAAAGGCAGGGCAGGAAGGTACCATCCAGGCCACATACTGAAATTTCTTGTATTTTATATTATTTTTTAATTTATATTTTATATATTCATGTTTATATTATTTATATAATATTTTATAGATAAGAACTGCATGCAAGCAGTTATGTATAACTTATCACTTATATATCTCTATATTTTTTTAAGTTGAAAATTTGATTTAGAAATCTACTTATTTTCTTGTCCCCATCATTTATATTGCTCTAGACTTTCATTTGTTATAAAGAATGAAAAAAAAAAAAAGAAGCTTCCATTGTAATCTCTATTCATCCCTACAGGAAAAACGGGCGAAGGATTGCACCTCATTCAGCNCAATTCTGTTTCAAGAGATTCTGTCAGTAAAACAGCAGTCCTGAAACAACATTTAAAAGCTGTTAAGAAAAACAATGAGAAAATAACGAATATATAGAAGACGTCAAACAACACAGTACATGATGAAAAGGACAAATCTTTAGGAAAGAAAACTGTTTAACAAAGCATTTTTAACTCTCACTGTATCTTTCCCAAGATGTGAAGGAATAGTGATTTTCCTAAATAACACTGCATTAGGTCAAGTGCTGCTCTGCTAATCCAGGCATTTGAATACAAGCAGGTGGAGACAACTTCAAACAATGCAGTGAACACAATAATTTTTTATGCAAGGTCCTTCTTTGGTGATGTTTACTAAGACCTCTGTTGAGAGGCAGTAATATTAGGTCCCTACTATTATGCCTTTGCTATTCTTCCTGAATGAATGGCAATACAATAGAAACATTTCTAGGAAAAACATTTTAGGAAAAAAAAAACAAACAAAAATCAAGCATATTTGATAATCATAAATATTCTCTTTGGATTTTTTGCACCTGTTAAAAATTTCCTATATTGCCCTTGTCAGATGTTCTAGTATATCCTGTCCTCAGAAGATACACAGGCTTAAAATCAGCAGCCTGAATGACTGAATGTTTTGTGAGACAATAGTTTAGAAATTTGAAAACTTTGAAAGATATTTTGTAAATGAGTAGTTGACTCTGAAATATTAATTTCAACAGAAGATTAAGGCATACTTTCAAAAGCAAATGGACAACTAAATTCCAAACTACTTTGATAATTCTACTAAGGACATTAATATCTGTTACTTAGCCAGCTATAATCTGAACACAAATGCTAATCATAAATGCTTAAATGATGCATAGAAACAGATGTAAGAAACCCATTGTGCCTGCTAATGCTGATTCATCGTATATGTAAGCAACTATTAAATCAGTACAACTTTGAAATGTCAGTGAAAGTTCAAGCTCATATCATCATCTTCTTCAAACACCAGACCCATGCATTGATTTATGCTCTTCCAAATTATTCTGTCGACATTTCATCATTTACTGTGACCTAATACTGTTTTAGATTCAGTTACAAAGCTGGGAAAATAGAAGTAAGGAAATTTTTCTGAGGCAAACTCTAGTCATGTGAGAATTATTCGTTTTACTCCAAGGCTAATGATTAATGTGTTTCAAGTAACATAAAAGTATTCATTGAAATTTTGTGTTTTCTGGGTAGATGTATCTATAAGGACCTTGTTGCCACATTTTATTTTAATTATTACTTTTCTGTTTCTTATGAATTCCTGCTTTTTCCTGTCTCCTCACCCTTCCCTTTACCCCACTGTGCTCCTTTCAGACCAGTTCTCTCTTTACACTTCCGTAGTGAGTGAAAGTCAGTCAGAAAGAGGGAGAAGAAATAAAAAGGTTAGAGAAAAGAAAAACCTATTCCTGGAACTATTCACTGGGTGAAACTATTCACCTGAAGCCATTCGAGAGCAACTGCTTTGAATCCCTTTGAAATGCCATTCAAACTTTTAGTTGAACTCACCTCAGTAAATAATGCTCTGTGAAAGCCAGGCTCAGGGCACAGATGAACAATGAAAGGAGATGATACTAGGGAAAAAGAAAAAACTGTCAGAAGCAGAGAAAGGCAGGGCAGGAAGGTACCATCCAGGCCACATACTGAAATTTCTTGTATTTTATATTATTTTTTAATTTATATTTTATATATTCATGTTTATATTATTTATATAATATTTTATAGATAAGAACTGCATGCAAGCAGTTATGTATAACTTATCACTTATATATCTCTATATTTTTTTAAGTTGAAAATTTGATTTAGAAATCTACTTATTTTCTTGTCCCCATCATTTATATTGCTCTAGACTTTCATTTGTTATAAAGAATGAAAAAAAAAAAAGTAGCTTCCATTGTAATCTCTATTCATCCCTACAGGAAAAACGGGCGTAGGATTGCACCTCATTCAGCCTTCTCCCATCCACTAAGTCTTCCATATCCTCAAATGTCTACACACGGCACCCATACTGTGCACATGAAATGAAACATGAACGTCAGGCTGCAAATTCTACTCTGAAGGGCTGAAATAAAGTCCTCTTATCATTATGGCACTTGGACCTGGACACTGCACATCACAAGCTATAATTCAGTTTAAGCACTACAGAAGTACCTCATAGAACCAGGAGGAGACCAGGCAGTATGGACAGGGCCAGCCTACTCCAGTGACCTTGGTCCTGGAGGTGCTTCTCTCTGAGGTGACAAAGTGTGGCACTGACCTTGTTACATATTTAAAGAAAATTTAGTCCATATTTAGCTTATTTTAGTTTATCTAAATATCTTTAATTTGAGATTGTCACTCTCTTCACTATTACTTATTACAATCTTGGCAATGTTACCAACACCTCAGTCTTAGAATGAATAAACCTGAACAAACACTTCAAAATCTTTTCTGCGAATTAAGGTATCTAATGAATTATTATTGCTGTAATAAAATAACTTGTGAATTGAAAGAGTTTATTATACCTTAGTGGGTAAAAGAATACAAGGGATGAATAGAGAAACTGTTTTTTTTTGTTTGAAAAACGATTATTTTAAAAATAAGCTTCATAAACTTAATATTTTGTTATTTGTGCCAGTTGAAAAAATATTTTTCTGTTTTTAGAGGGATGATAGTCCATTCATCTGATTGCCACAGGTTTTGTTGCGTTTATCAATTAATTCTTTTTTCAAGCTGAGCTCATCTGTGTTTGAACTGAGCACATCATCAATCAGCAGCTCATGCAGTTGAAAGGTCGCTTAGGAGAACTGCCCATCACTGCAGTTGGTAAGTAAAAAAATTAAAAGGTAGGTAAGAAATAGAAGTAGAAAAATAAAGCGTCTTTAGATTGTTGTTTATTTCATATTAATGCAATCAGGAAGATGGGATGGATGGGCAGAACGTGAACCTTTCATAATCCGTATAACTAGTGGAGAGAAAACTGTTCATACGTTGGGTTTTGCTCTCCTTAATTTCAAAATGACACAGCAGGCCCTGAATAAATTCTTCAAGGCCACAGAATAGCCAGCACTGCAGCTCAGCAGAGGCAGACATGAAGTGGAATACCAACAGTAGGCACTTCTAGAGGGTGTACTTTGAAGTTATATTAGACTGGTCCTGCAAACCAATGATTTTAGTGGCTGTAGCCCATTAGTTGTGCACCTGGAGAGAATCTCCAGGTTTAGTTTTGCAGGAAATAAATACAGTATGTACGCTGAAATGTCAGCCGAGGAGTGTCATCGTGGTGACATTTCAGGACTATACATTAGGAGCATACTTCTGGCCTGAGCTGAAATGCAGCATAAATGCACCCATAGGTAGATGGCAAAAGATGCCTGGGGACTGGGTCTATGTGAAGTGGTGGGACAATGATCCTCTACAAGCCAAGTGGAGAAGACCATTCCAAGTTCTGCTGACAACCCTCACTGCAGTCAAAGTTGCTGACAAAAAACCTTGGATTCACTACTTGAGTTAAGAAAGCTTCTGCTCCTGAAACAACTGTAAAAACAGAGACTGATGCAGACAAAACATGCTTTAACTGATTCCTCTTCTGTGCCTAAAGAATTATTCATGATAACCATTATTTTTCTTTGCATAATACCAGACTGTACAAGACTACTGCTACTGTTAGATATTTATAACTGTTCATTATTGTTTATTGTTATTATTGTTATTGTTAGTTAATTACTGTTAGATATGTATCTATTATTAGATATGTACTGTTAGATGTGTACTGTATATAGATACTTATCCATTGTTAGATATTTATTTACTATTAGATCTGTTGTTAGTTACTTACTATTGTTAGATACTTATCTGTTATTAAATACTTATTATTAGTACATATTTAGAATAGAGACTTGATAAGCTAAAGGCTTTGTCAAGCCTCTAAAGGGGGGATATGGTTACTTGGGTTTTAGCTTTAATATTTTTAAGATTCTCTGCTGCTTGGTGTGTAACTCTGAAACTTCATATTAGGTGTTAGTAAGTTCTCTTCACAGGGTGGTTAGACAAAAACAATCCCTTCTTAGCTAGAAAATCAAGGACAACTGGTACCCAAAAAAGCATAAATAACAGCAAGGGAAAGGGGTCAAGCCAAGGTCCTGAGACTTCATAACCTGGGGCTGTGGTTGGACAATTGACTCCAATATGTGGATGAACCAAAACTTATAAAAGTGTAAAGACTCATGACTGGGATCCATCTTGGATTTGATTTGGGTGTAGCCCCAGCCAGGCTCTTGCACTGCCCAAGGTGTATCCTTTGAATAAATACCTATTTTATTCCTTTTGCTCTGCCTAGTCTCTCTTCCAGGTCAACATTTCTAGGCATCAAGAGCAGTGAAGTTTCTTGCAAATGCAGCGTTTTCAGAAAGGCAGTCAGAGGATTACAAGAGCCATTAATGAATTCTGCAGTCTAAGACAGAATCTATATGCAGCAAAGCTGGAAAAGCTTAGGCAGCCTGAACAAACCACCTGAACAAATTAAATAAACAGCCTTCAAATTTGTATTTCCATTTTTTTTTTTGTCAGCACTACCTATTTTGCTTCTTTTGAATCACAAATTTGCAGTTTAATATTTTACTAAGAACAACTATATCATTTTCCCTTCTGTACCTTTTAAAAAATGATACTTCAGATACAGAATCAGATTTAACTTAAAGTTCTAATATTTCAGTAAAATGTACTGATTAGTTAAAATAACAGTGAATCACCTCTGAGTTAAATAAGAATGAGATTGATACACGTAGATAATTTGGAACAATTATGCAATGAACTGGACATGTTCATGGCTGTTCCACTACCACTGAAGCTAGTGTAGGTGCAGGAACAATGTATTTTGCAACTGTAAATATAACCCATAAATAGATGAAGAAAGCATGTTCATTAGAAAATGCAGCATGGGAATGACATTTATGCCTGGCAAACAGGCTGATTTGCTATTTGAACTCTCCTTATTGTCAGAGAGCGTGTGGTTTTGCTAGAGGTTGCTCAAGGTCTTTCGAAAAAGTAATTTGCCAGAGTCTTATTTATTATCACAAAGAAGTCTCGTCTGCCAAAAAGCAATGATATTTTAAATTTATTTCTAAGTGCATTGAAAAAGAGTAGCCTCTATAGTCTGGCTTTTATTTAAGTCTGATATATGAATGATTAATTTTGATGACTAAATTTCCAGTTTCAGTCCGCACTCATTTGCTGTTGGTGTAGTCCATGGAACAATTGTATTTGGAGGCTTTTGTGAAAAGCCAGTATGAGCTACGTTGCTGTTGTAATGACAGCACAAGCCTCTGAAAAGATGTCATACATGTACTAGACAACCATCAAAAGATTTTTCCAATTTTAAATTAGAAAAATTCCAGGTTTTTTACCCCAGAGCTATTTTTTTAGCTTAAGAGTGTTCTTTTTGCAGTTTGGAATTTCTCTTTTATTCCTACTAAACTTCTGGAGAAAGTACTGAAAAATTTTGCAGAATTGCAGAGCAGTGCTCGCTGTTCATAGTGAACATTGTTGGTGTGGAGAACTACAGAAAATAAAATTCCTGCTGCTTCTGGTATGTTTCATGTGAGATGATATTTTATTATAAAGATCAGTTTATAATTATGCGTTTTGTTTCGGGGTTTTTTTGTGTTTTTTTTTTTTTTTAGACATGATTCCATATCTAATTTTTTCACTTTGTCCACAGAAGTTAGATTACTACAAATAGTAAAATGGTGAGGAAAACCAACAATATTGAGCCTGTTCTGCCTCTCAAATTTCAGTCAGAATTTTTAGCAAAATCTGAGTTATGCATTTGTACATGTATGTGGGTGCAAAATGTTCACTGCTAAATGTACATAAATATAATAAGACTCATTATTTAACAGAGCAGTTCCCCAGACTGATTTTTATAACACAGTCATTTCTTTAAAGCTGAACAGGGATCTTATTTGATATAGCAGAATGTCAGTGTTGGAAAAAATGAGCATTCACATATGCTGCAAAGTACAATGTATATAGATGGAAGATATGTTATATCCTAGTCTGTTTCAAATACATTAAATCAACCAAACAAAAAATCATAAGCACAAGCATTGTCATTCAAAATTCACTAAAAATAACTAAAAATCCTCTTGTCCAATCTAATATCACAGAAGCTAATGACTATTCTAAGAAGGTCTATGATACGTGGATGGAGGAGTTCTATCTACCTGCATTATTTGCGAGAAAATTAAATGTTCCTCACGAAGAAGACTTGCCTTTTCTTAGATCAGTAGTGGATTGCTTCCCTTGAAAACTACTGATGTGTGACAGTAGGGGGATAATGATTCTATTTTTCCTTCAACCTATCATATAGCTAAATCACAGTTCTTCTGAAATGTTAATAACTGATGTGATGGGATTGAAATAATAAGCATCTGTCAGTCTGGGGAAGGTATCACCAAGGAATCCCCATCCTATAGATGTTGCTATTGCAATATTTACAGGCAGTATCAGCTCCTGTGTGAAATGCATGGAATGTATTGAAAACTTTCCTCCTTGTATTTTTGTAGAAAAATAGTTAAGTTCTCAGAAAATTAGCTTATATTTTTTTGCTGCACAGACATATTAATGGGAAAAAGCAGTTCATTGTAATTTGAGAAAATTGTAGCATCCACAAGAATCTGTTATTTAGTTTATAAACTAGCAGGTCCTTGCAATAGATGTTTCATGTGTTCTGTACTACATTTAATAAGATGAGCTCTAATCAAGGCCTGAAGTGGTGTACTGTTGCTACCATCAAAGGAAGAAATAGTTTTGATGTTATATCTGTAAATGAATCTGAACTTCTCTGTTCCAAATTTCCCATTATAATGACCAAAACTTAGAATAACTTGCATATTTAATGTTTATGCATATATTTCAATCCTCCCTTAATTAGTGGTTAAGAGAATTGAGTAGAAAGAGTTAAAGACTTGCATGTCTTTAACAACTATTCTCCAGAAAGGGACTACATGGGTAAGAGCAACAGTAAAATATTGCATTTTTTTATTATACCAAATGTATTTGGATAAAGAAAATGTGATGTAGGTGTTTTTGTGTCCTATGCCACCATCAAGCCTCGAGCACTCATATTCTAGTGCATGTGGCCATCAATCAATGGCTAAATTAACCATATATATTTTTTTTTATTATATACTTTTTGTTCATTCCATATTTTATATACAATGCGTATACAAATAAAATAGTAGATCCTAACTTTCAAGTTCAGGCAATTATATCAGTGTCAGTATGAAATGCTGTGCTGGTTGATTTCACCTAGATAAATAGCTTGACAAATTGTTGAAAGCATTCCACAGACAAGGCTCTGTATGACTAATACATCTCAAGAGGTATGTACTTTTTCTTGCTGGAAGTTGTTCCAAATTTATTAAAAAATATGTTGTAAGCTGTGTGGAAGAGTCAAGCTGCAGGCCATATTTTGCTAAAATTATTGATTAGGACATGGAAACAGTTTTTTGCAGATATTTTCTGAAAGTAGGTGGGAAGGAGTAAATAAAATAATATCTCCAGGAATAAAAGTGAGAAAATATGGAAATATGGTGGAGAGGGGGAGAGGAAAGAATTGAGAAGGAGAATGAAAAACATAAAGGAATAGAGAAACATTTCTCCTTATTTTGCTCTAAGGGGAAGGGCAAACAACTTTGAAATGTTTTCATACGTGCTCTTATTTTTTTCTTAGATACCCTGAAGACCTCTAGCTCTCATAGAAGACAATTGGAGAAAAAAGGAAATCAGTAGCTTAATTCTCTGGCTATACATCATCTCTGAAGAAAAAGAAGCAGCACAATCAACTTGGCCAAACTGGTAGTAGTAATGCATTGTTAATAGTAGGAGGCCACACTGAACCTGGGTTTGTGTAATTTATCAGACAAAGTACTTTTTTCTTTATCATCAAGTCAGAAAAAGAGAACTGAATAAACTGAATAAACTAAGTGGGAGGGTCTCACTGTATCTGCTGCTGTTCACGTGACTGGCTCTACGCTTGCTTACCTGGTAGTGCAGCAAGTCTCTTATGAAAATATAAATATAAGGTAGAGATGACCAAACTGGTTATTCAGTGATCTACATCACTTTTTTCAAGATTCTATTCATAAGAGAAGAAATATAAAGTAAAATAATCCTTTATTTAAAAAGAAGGCTGATACACAGAGACTTTTAAAGTAAAGCCTTTATCAGGTATCTATTATGTCTTCAAATATATGGTCAATTTTTAAAATTCTTCTGCATCTAAATTGCAGATACTCCTCTTCATTGTTTTCTGAGTCTGAATTCAGGGAAGAACATGTTTCTGGGGGTCCAGCTCAATTTGAATTGATGCTGCTGAGAGTCTCTTCACTGCTTCAGCGGGAATATGATAGTACTTTATTAAAATATAATTTTTTCCTTGTTGGAATCATATTCATGGCTTGTTTGTCATGTTTTGAATGCAAATGGATCAAGTGTGCGTGAAACAGAGATATGGGGAGAGCAACAGAGGCAGGGTGCCGTTTGTTTCCCAACTGTGAAATAAACCTTGAAGTATCTTTGCTTCTAGTGAATCCTTTTCCTCCAAAAAGGATAAGCCATCATAACTTTAAAAAGAATTTCCTAAAAATGGCATAATTAATCAAAGAGAAGAGGTGCACTGTGTGAAGACCTGTAGTCCAAACATCCACTGTTAATACACGAGTAAAATGCACAACAAACACTGTAGCAAATTTAACTAGAACCATTATCTGTTAATTACTGATAAATGTTTTTTGGTATTCAACAGTTAGTTTGGCAACCAGAAAAAAAAAGAGTTCTGAATATGCTGTTACACTGGGCTATTTTCAATTATAATGTTCTGGCCGTAAGCCAAGAGTCTTGACTGCAGTGTCTCAGTACAATCTGCAACATGTTTGGTGTTGTTTGTTTTTGGGTTTGGTTTTCTTCAGCTTTTTATTTGTCTCGGTGCCAAACATATCTGCTGTTAATTTAGACAGGCACTATCCCACTTCTTCTGGATTCTAAAAAAAGGAACCAAAATTATTTTCCCAAATTTACAGGGAACAGAATGTTCCAAGATTGCTTTTCCTGTAATTTTGCCTTTCCCTTCTTCTGTTTAAAATGTGAAAAATAAGTGTGTATCCTCTTCTACCTGTCCCCTGGATGCTCAGGTGCTCCTTGAACATGTGTCTGGTGCTCCTTGAACATTGTGCCTTCAACTTCATTGCCAGAGAAAATAGTAAAGAAGTAACCTTCAAAAAAATGAATGCACATTCCATATAGCCTCACTGCTTTACAGGGTTAATCTGAGAGAAGTGTTATAAATGGTTAATCTTGAGGCTGAAAGGCAATAGTTTAACACTGCTTATTTTCTTTTCTTTTGCTATGCAGAACATCAGTCATGATGGACTTGTATTCAGACATGTTTGAATTATGAACACCTACTTCTGTCAGCAATATTAATACGAGACCAACAGATCTGACCTGCCTAGAAAAATGGCTTGTTTAATCCATTACAGAAGTTCTGAAGTTTTAGGCAATAATTCTAAGACACTGAGGCACCTATTTGCCAGAAACAGTCATATGCAGAGGACATAAGGCCCTTGAACCAAAAGCCAAACAATAATGTAGGAATGAAATATAGACAGATATCAAAAAGCCAAAATAAGCATCCCTCAAATCAGGTCATAAAAATGGAGAGAAAAATTGCACAGGCAAGCTCCCTCCAAGGCCCCTTTGTTAAAGGACAACAGTTTTTAATGGCTTCCACTCATAGCACCCAGGGATGATTCTTCAGTAAATAGTTTTTCAAAGAGAGTGTCAAAAATAGCAACTTGAACTAGATGAATAATGGAAAATATTATCTCTAAATACTAACTTGAATTTTTAAATATTTTTGTTCAAACATGTATTCCTCTATGATGTTTGCCTTCAAGAATTATTCCATGGATATGTTTTAACTGTACAGGTGTGTCTGTGTTAGGTAAAAAAAGATTTCAAGGGGAAGTTTTGGATTGCGTTCATCAGAAAGCCAAAAGCAGTATCATGGGACTTACCTCAAATGCAGTAATCTACTTTTAATTCCCCTGGAACAAACCCATTCTGAAAGTTACTTGCAGAATGGATTCACTGAGTCAATACATTACTGGAAATCAAGAGCAATCCATGAGCCTTTTGTAGGTTTAAGAAGGATCTGAGAAAGCTGTTGTGCACTGTACTCAGAATACCAGAAAGGTTGCACCCAAAGTCACTTTCCTGCAGAAACTAATCCCAGCATAACAGTTTTCCATATAAAAGGCTTTCACATAAGAACAAAACTGTGTTTGTATCCACATTTTTATTCAGATCTACAGGTAATGTAAAGCTAACTAAATGTTTTAAATTTCTTTTTTGGAAAGTGGAAATAGAAGGGCAATCAACTCGTTATAGAAAACATAATAATATTTATGTGGTATAAAATACTCTTTCTTTTTTTCCAGGAAAATATCATGGACAGCATGCATACTCTAAAGACCTTGGCTTCTTGTTTTGTGGATGTACAAAGATTCCATTTGCAAGCAGATGAGCAAATGCCAGAGTAAAGCAGTAAAAGTTAGAAAGTGTCTTGGGTATCAATATATCTGCAACTTAATTGCATGATATGCTGAGAAATTATAAATTGTTAAGAATAAGAAATAAGAAATATACAAAATATATAAGAAATGTTATAATAATTCTATAATAAGAAATTATAAGATGCTACTTTGAAGTGGTTGTTTTTTGGTATTTTTTTGGTTATTTTTTTTTCTCACACAGTTCTTATTTCCACAAAGACAGTGCTTAATATCTAGAAAGGGTCTCCTGACTTCTGATGAGAATTCTGTCTTTCTACTGAGCTTTAAGTGTGCTGTTTTGTGTCACCTAACTTCAGTGTTGTTATTTCGGTATTCCACAGAGTCACAGAATAGTGGGTGTTGGCAGCTGGGAATATTCTGGAGTTCACTTAGTTCAACCCCCCTGCTAAAGCGCAGGATGCACAGGATTGTGTCCAGGCAAGTTTTGAAGACCTCCTGATAAAGACATTGTACATCCTCTGTGGGCAGTCTGTTCTAGTTCTTAGTCACTCTTAATATAAAGAAGTTTTTCCTCTTATTGAGATTCAGTGTTTCAGTTTGTGCCCAATGCCCCCTGTCCTGTTGCTAGGCACCACCGAGGAGAGCCTGGCTCCATTCTCTTGACTACCTCCCTTCAGATATTTAGAGACATTGGTGAAGATCCCTCTCAGATGTGTTTTCTCAAGGCTCAAAAGGCCAAACTCTCTCAGCCTTTCCTCATAAGAGAGATGCTCCAATCTCTTAATCATCTTTGTAAAACTTCACTGGACCCTCTTCGCTAGTTCATTTTTTTTTTTTTTCTCTTGAACCGGGGACCCCAAAACCGGACACGGCACTCCAGATACAGCCTCACCTGGGCTGAGTGGAGGGGGAGGATTGACAACCTTCCTCAAGCTGCTGGCTACGCTCTTCCTAATGAAACCCGGGATCCCATTTGCCTTGCTGGCACACTGGTGGCCCATGGACAGCTTGTTATCCACCAGGACCCTCAGGTGCTTCTCCACAGAGCTGCTTTCCAGCAGGTGCTGGTGTCTGTGGTTATTCCTTTCTGGGTGCAAGACCCTATACTTACAAATTTTCAACTCCTTTTTCCTAAGACATAATGTCATTAGGCATTTGCGTGCTACAACTATCTGGATTTTATAAGTGCCTCTTCTTATTTTTCAAGTCCAGTTGTGTCTCTTGTGGGGTGTAAAAGAGTATGTGTAAAATCAGTATGAATCCAATACGGGAAAGTAAGGGTTTGCTGGTTTTACACCAGTGAGACGGATGTAGAATAGGGTAAAGGAATAAGAGAAGAATAAGAGTCAACTTCTATCTCTGTTCTTATTATCCAATAAACAACTCAATACATTTTTGTAGTCTAGGTAGTGTGAATCCTTGAGTGATCCAGAAAAACTATACTGCTTTAGGCAGTGTTTTGATCTTTTCCCTGACTAGTCTCTTCATATTCTCTTTGTATAGTGGACGTTAATGAATATAATTAATGAATATATTTCTTAAACTTTCTGAGAAATTTACATGAATGATGTTGAAAGACATTAAAATAGGCTTATAAAATTATTTTTTCTGATCTCAATCTCTCTAAAACCTAGTTTTGAAGCATAATATTATTTTTTTCTGGGAAGAGACTCTCATTCTCCAGCAAAAGACAAAGGTAGCATAACTATAATGAATTTAATTACTATGAGATAAACATCTGAAAAGACCAAGCAAGGATTTAAACAGTGAGCATAGCTATCCAAAAAATATTGAGAGATAAGAGACTGTCCAACTTCAGCGGCATTGTCAACTTATTGATTCATAAATTCTGATTCCCTGCAATTATATTACATACAGTTCTAGAATATGTAGTAAGAGACTAGAAATGTTTACTTGGTGTGAAAGTCACATAAATCTTACATGCCACTGAGAATTCTAACATGGTTGCCTGTAGGAACCCATGCACTATGAAATTTTGTTTTATAATGTGTTATTGTTCCCTCCATAAGGTTAAGGATTAAGTTCTGTCAGGTGATTTCCTTTCACCTTTCCGCAAAGGGCGTAAGTACTTCCATTGTTAACTATATCAGACATCCAATAAAAAAACCTGGCCAAACATTTTTCTAAACAAAGGTTCATGCCAGGTCATATTATATTTAGAATGCCACAGGAATAGCACTGTAACTGTAATAATTAACAGAAAAGCCACCTGTGCTCATAGGGTTGGTTTGTCACACAGTGATTTCTACTCCTGCACATTATAGTGCTGGAAAAAAAAAGGACAATACATGTCTCCAGTAACATTCACAGATAAATTCTAAAAGGAAATAGAAGTGCTTAACAAGAATGATATTTCTCCAAGTTTTCTGTGTTTATTGGAATAGGACTACACAAACTACTGAATGTATAAGAAATATGGCATCCAGAATACTTCCTAGAATAGACTGTTTTAATGCTTAACCACAAATGGGCCATGGGTTATGCTCTTTGCCTTTTGAAACTGGCATACTAGGAGTTTTCAGTTCCATCAATAATCTTAGCATTTTAATCCATAAAATGCTAATATTCTATTGCCAGCAGCTGGTTGCCTAAAGTGGATTATTATGAACAGGAAGGAGAGCAAGTATTTATTAGCCAAGAAGGGTATGATGGAACATTACCTAATAAACAATAATAGACAGTTAATAAGAAATAAAAATCAATATGCTGTCAAATGGGAAGCCAGTGTCATGCAGCTAGGTGGAAAAGATATGAATCCTTTTAATCTGGGTGAATACCTAAGCAGTTACATTACAAATGAGCTAGAATTTATTGACAGCATTCTGAGAGAGACTTGTAAATAGAGAATTGTAAAAATCCTGTCTGGACAGTAAAATCCAGGGATCATGAGTGTGCTGCTTTTGTGAGCATTTAAAAGAAAACTATTGGAGAGATTAATTTTGAGGAAAGAAAGCTTTTTTTGAACAACTAGAATAATACTGGTAGGACAGTGATCACAATTCCTAGCCTTCTACACTCATGTGGCCATCATTCTAAATGGAAAATTTAGTCAGAGAGTCATATAACAGCATTAGGCAAGGAAAGAACACAGATTACTGTCATCCTGCTGTAACCTACAAGAATTCAAAGTCACTTGGTAAACTCTAGAAGTACCCCATTACATGATTTCATCCCTATGCAAAATATTTTCACAGTCTCAGTGTGAAAAGTACACCACTTTATCTAGATTTTAAGATATTTTAAGCAAACTTTAAATGCATGGACAGTGTCATGAAAGCATATGTTTTTTTCTTTAAAAGTTTTTTTTTTTTTCATTTGCAGAAATATAATGAAATAAATCCTCTGGAGTAAGGAGTAGGTCCTATGGAAACTCTACATTTTCTGTTTATAATTTTTTTTTGCCCCCTGAGGTTAAAGAAAATGACAAATAATTGATTGCAGATGAAAACTTCTCATATAATACAGAAAACATTTTTAAATAGTTTTGCAGCTGTACTGGTGAAAAACTATGTATCAAAAATGGCTAAGGAAACAATTTTTTTTCTCTTTTACCCTGTTTTTCCTAGTATTTCACACTTTCTTACCTGAAAAGTCTCCAACTTCAACCAAACTTTCCTAGAGGGAGTATACCACATGAACTTTCTTCTTCTACGTGTTCCCACGGGACAAGTTTTTCACTGGTCCTCCTGGATTTGTGAATCCACAATTCAACAATTCAACAGCTAGTTTTCTTTCAGGAAGTATTGGAAGGGCAGCTGCGTATATATATATGTATGTATGTATGTATGTATATACATATATATGCATATATATATGCACACACACCTATATATATATA
>VWZS01004754.1:166407-265723 GCA_013397075.1 Rhabdornis inornatus | reverse complement strand
TATATATATATATTTATTTATTTATTAGACTTTAAACTTTCCTTCAGAAAGAATCTTTATCTGATAGTATTATATTTAAAAAACTTGAGGTTCCTCTGTGCTTTTAACTGGAGTGTATACAACTCCAGACTTCACAGAATATTGTTGCTTTTTTCTTGACATTACATTGCTTCCTCCCAAAAAAGACAGCAAGGATATAGACTGTGGAGCCTTTTCCCATTAATAAACTTTGAATTAATTTAATGCTTTTCATCTCTTCTATGATGCTGAGCTGATTTGTTGAAGGGGTTATCCTTTTTAGCCCTCATAATACATATGGAAAAAAAAAAGTGAGTGTAATGTGAGTAACTATTTCCAATGAGACATTTAATTATAGGAATCATCTAATTAGACAGGAAAAAACACCTTACTTCAGAGAAGTATTGTGCAATTCACAAATGCCAAATGGCATTTTTTACAAGCAAATATACAAGATACAAACAAATATACAAAAAATACAAGATAAATAGGCACTTAGTTGGAACATGTATTTGTGTATCTATGTCTGTTCAATTGTCTATTTTGTGAATCTTTGTGTTAATTACGTGATATCAGCTCAATTGGCAAAGCAAGTAATTCACTAAGGTTGTTAAATATGATGATGCTGGAAACAGTCTGACTGCAAGTGCTTATATTGAATATATTACAAATATGTTCCTCTGGTCATTTACTCTGTGTAATTGCAACTATGCAATGTAACATGATTAGGATACTTTTAGTACAGAATAAATTATATATATATATATACACACACACACATATATATATACATATATATATGTGTATACATGCTAGTGACATGCCACTGTGTTAGTAACTGTGTAAGTAGATACACTGTCTCTCTGATCTTAAATCTAATGAGAAAAAGTATAAACAATAAACAGGAAAAAGCAGAAGTTCAATGTGTATAGTGCTTTAGGAGTCCATTTTCCTTAATAGATTTTCAATTTATTTTCATAATGACTGAGGCACTTAGAGCCCCTAAATAGGTACAATATTTAAGGATTTCATTAAATATATTGTATAGAGATAAACAGGAAAATCAGGCTATATTTAACTAGAGGTTGGTTTAAGATGTGGAAATTAGAAATGCAAGAAAGCCTCAACAAAATCAGGATCTTTGGAACCTTTTTTTTGTTAATTTATTTATGTGTCTTTCTCTGTCTCCCTGCTTCTCTTCCTCTTTCTCTCTTCCTTGCTTTTTCTCTTTTCAGGTACTGTGACTTTCAGTTATATTCTAAAAAACTTCTTGGAGGTCTCAAGATGCTCTGGTGATTTATCCTGTAAGCTACACTAATAAAGTTAAGGAAGACAAGCACAGGCAAAGGGGGAATATAGTCTAAGGTTTATATGCATGCTTTATGCATATGTTTGTTACCAAGAAGACAATATAAATCAAGGAAAGAGGTAGACACTAGTTCATTGTATAGAGGTTTGAGATAGCATTTGCAGCATCATTTACATTTTTTTTTTCTTGGAAGTTGTCACCTTATGCCTGTGTACCTCAATTGCTGCACTCCGTATGAGTAATGACACTTGAGACTTCCCTTTCCTACAAAGCACTTTAAATTTTGTTTTGATGAATAACAGCTAAGTGTCATTATCTGTATATTATGCCTAGCACACTTTTTGAGTTGCATTTGCCAGAATATTTATGCTTTCTTAAAAAAAAATAAATCTATTAATATATTGTTTAGCTAAGTAGCATTTTTATCTGTTCTTGAGGGAGAAAGACTTAATATCCTTAAAATATCAGATACAGGAACACAGCATACTGAAAGAGCATTGTACTATTCACTACTCAATCTCCTATTTCTAAAATCTGACTTTATGTGCTCAGTTCCAAAGTTCACATTGAGGGATGTTCAATTGCATACTTAGAATAGAATACATATAATATGTACATAATATGTAAAATACATAGAATATAACACCACAGTTTATTTAAAAAAAAAAACAACAAAAAGAAAAACAACAACAACAAAAGAAAACAAACCAGAAACCACTTTTCTAAAATAGGTATGTTTCCAGTACAAAAAGATAGTATGGCAATGTTGTGATGCATAGGTGGAATATATCTAGGTCCAAGCTGCTGAGAAAAAAAACAAACAAAGCTTAATTAAAATTAACTATTTAAAAATGAACTAAGAAGTTAACAAAATGGGGAAAGATTATTCTTCTGCAGAATCTTTTACCTCATTCATCGTAGGTCATTCTTCATAATATGCCAGAGAGAGATTGCAGGCAAGAACTTAACATAGGGCTGCTTCGTGTACCCTGTGCATGTGCTTACTCCTTTTCAATGACTTCAGATGGAGTCTAAGCAATGAGCTGGCTAATATAGATAGCAGGTTCGAATGCAGTGAATACTTTCTCGAGTTTGCACTCCAAGCAATACCTAAAGGACTTATCTGTCTGCACTGTCTACACTGGGAGTGGAGACTAGCCTCCTAAATTAGGCATGGATGTGCTGGTGCTGTTCACAATCTCAAGGCAAATTTGCTTCTGAGTATATTTTCAAGTAGCAGGGGATAACTTATGTATGTTCAAAATGATACCTTAGCCTCTTACTAGAAGTTTGCACTCTCTGACACTTCAATTTTCTCAAGACATTTTCTTTTATCTAGGTAAAATAAACCCTAGTGGCATTTACTTGTTCACTTGGAGAACAGGCAGTCCACTTGAAGAGATTTGAGAATGAAAATGTATTTTGTGGCTTTTACATTTGCATAGATAACATGTTTTCATTGGAGGGGGAAAAGTACTATAATTTAAAAATAGATGCAAAATATCATTCTGTTGATCACTCTGAAAAATGTTCCTATTCCAACTTTATTGAAAGAATTGTCATGACATAAGAATCAATATCATTGCTCAGAGTTTCTTTTTCTGTAAACCAGAAAGGGTGCACAGATAATGCAGAACTTCAATATGACATGTAAAACAGCTAGATTCTCTAATAAAAACACGTGAATTTTAAAACTTGCTACTACAAAACAAACAAAAACCAACCAAATAAACAAGACAAAACAAAACAAACAAAAAAAAATTAAAAATAAATATAAAATAAAAGGAAGCATTTCACCATGATCTCATGATCTTGCACTACCAGCCTTTTTCTGAAGTTTTCATTTCTGCAACTGATTATTATGAGATGATACCCTCAATTTCTGATTAAATTGTCTGATATCAATCAACAAAACTCTCTGTAGAGTATAATATTAATCACAAGAATTGAAGGTGGCAATCCAGTCATACATTATAGCATGATTTTGTGAGTTATTCAACATTTTCAAATTATACTGACACTATTTTCAATGATACTGTTTACAGTGAATATAAGAGATAATATGGAATCAAAATATGGAATACCTGAACAGATCTGGATTTAGAATGGAAGTCAATGCGACATGGCTCTTTCTTTCTTTCTTCCTTTCTTTCTTCCTTTCTTTCTTTCTTTCTTTCTTTCTTTCTTTCTTTCTTTCTTTCTTTCTTTCTTTCTTTCTTTCTTTCTTTCTTTCTTTCTTTCTTTCTTTCTTTCTTTCTTTCTTTCTTTCTTTCTTTCTTTCTTTCTTTCTTTCTTTCTTTCTTTCTTTCTTTCTTTCTTTCTTTCTTTCTTTCTTTCTTTCTTTCTTTCTTTCTTTCTTTCTTTCTTTCTTTCTTTCTTTCTTTCTTTCTTTCTTTCTTTCTTTCTTTCTTTCTTTCTTTCTTTCTTTCTTTCTTTCTTTCTTTCTTTCTTTCTTTCTTTCTTTCTTTCTTTCTTTCTTTCTTTCTTTCTTTCTTTCTTTCTTTCTTTCTTTCTTTCTTTCTTTCTTTCTTTCTTTCTTTCTTTCTTTCTTTCTTTCTTTCTTTCTTTCTTTCTTTCTTTCTTTCTTTCTTTCTTTCTTNTCCTTTCCCTTCCCTTCCCTTCCCACATCTACATCTACATCTACATCTACATCTACATCTACATCTACATCTACATCTACATCTACACCTACATCTACATCTACATCTACATCATCTACATCTCTCTATATATCTACTTAGCTGTATATATTTATGGTACTAGGGGCACAAAATGTTGCAAATCAGATCTCAGGGTATAAATAAATACATTAATAAAGTTTTAATTTTGCTCTTAACTAGAGTGGAATGAGAGGAAACACTAAAAGTAGATCTTATGGGGGAATGTAAAGCATCTTGTATCTGAAAGGAAGCATTCCTTCCTCATGAGAAGCTCTTACTTTTTTTAAAAACAAGTCAATTCCAGTATTCTTTTCATAACTACCTTTATCTATGTATGAGATGCAAAATATGATAATAAATCTTAGAACAGGCTATTACAGCTAAGTTGGTATTGATCGCAAGGAATGAAATTGCTATATTACATGTTGTAAAACTTATTCATATCCCACAAAAATATTACATTAAAAGTATAATAAATTGCAACACTTTAATCACTTGGCAAATGATTTGACTCTTTCTTTTCAATTTATAGTATCATTTTCACTAGCACCTGCTTCATAAAATGTGCATACTACTGATACTACTCTGATGGCTTTTATAGGAACATTATTGGAATAATTTATGCAATTGCTCTTTTTAACTAATAATTCTTTTCTTCCACTTTCCCAGATAGCTTCACTTTTACTGTTTCAAAATCTTTTCTATTATATTATTTCTCCTTGTGTTCACCATTGGCACTTTTTGAGCTAATGAAGTAATTTTTCTCCAACTTAATCTTTCATTAGAAAACAACAAACTTTAATATTTCTACTTGCCTTAATTATAAATCACAAAAATAAAAGTTTATAAAATATGAGTGTCTGTGAAATTACACTTCTGTTTCAGCTTTATGATACTACATCTATTCTTTTTAATTAAGTTCTTATTGAATTTTCCATTGAAGAGTAACAAACAAACCATAAAATGTGAATTATACATAAGCTGAAGCATTCTGCATTAGTCACAAGGAGAAAGAATTCATATTTATTCAATGTGAATTTTTCTCATAAAGATTATAGATGGAATCCTATCTTAAAGAAGAGATATGATCTATTCCACAATGTGCATTTAAAATCTTGATATCTCATCCATATTCTGTGGCATAGAAGTGTGTGATGTACAGAGAGCTGCATTCAGATTTGATCATGGCCTTCTGGAATAACTTCAGCAACATGAATATCATAAGCACCCTGGAGAGCAGTTGAAATGAGATTATGCCAAAATCCATAGACCAAATACCAGACCCCAAAAGAAATCAAATATGGCAGGAGAGTACAAGATACTCTCCTGCACACAGATCTCTTAGAAAAGCAATAGAGAGTATATTATATGGGGTGAAAATTCTTTTAGTTGTATGCAAAGCTAATATGACTATTAATGAAATACATATTTTTTTAAAAAATAACATATATAATTTTAAATAATGAGAGCTATTTAGACTAAAATAACATCTGAATATCCTTTTGTTCCTTCTTTTTCAGCAGTTTTTTTGTGGGTGAGGTACAGGACAGAGAGAAAGAAGAGAATGTGGTCAGGTAACCACATTTTCACTATAATTCTCCTTATCTCAAAACACCTTCTCTTTAGAAATTATTATCTGAAAAGCTGAAGTGCATCCAATGTACAAAACCAGGATTATAAGCATGCCATATTCAGATCCCAAAAAAGTTTTAAAAGAAAGAATTAAGTTCTTTTGCCCTACCAGCGAGGCTTGATTTACTCTGACCCCAGAACAGCCAAGAAACATTCAGTAATACAAATTTTCTAATAAGCCAATATTCCTGGTTCTGGCCAGTACAGGATTAATTTTTGCAGTAGCCAGAATGGAGGCATGGCTAGGACATGGAGGTTATTCTATAACACCTCACATCATTGCCAAGGGCAGGGCAAGGGAATCTCCTCCAGGGTGGTATGGCCATGGCTTGTGCATTGTGGGTTCCTGTGTGGTGATCTTTTTTTTTGTGTGAGTCATTCATCTTTCTTGTACACCCTTCTATTAATATTGTTGCTGCTGCTATTACTCTTCATTTCTTATCTCAACGCTGTTTCCAGCAAATTGCTCTTATCTTCACCCATGATCTTTATATACCTTCAATTCTCCTCTCCATCCCACCACACAGAGATGGGTAGGGGGAGGGAGAAGATAGCAACCAGACCATGGTCCAGAGCATGGTTTGTAGATTTTCAGTGGGAATATTATTCCTAAACCATGATTCCAAAGCAGGACCTAAAGAGTGAAACTTTTCCATCTTAGGCTGCTAAGAAAGAAGGATTGGTACTGTGAACATGGATTTTCAAACAAATTGAATCCAAAAACTGTTCTCATCGTATGAAAGGTAGCTATTTCTTGAAAATGAGGAGACATGATTGCACTCCTTACCAAGGAATTACCCCTATAATGATAAGTTGTTATTATTTAATGAGATGGAATTATACAGAGACAAGAGAAAGATTTTTTAGCCTACTTAATGCTTTTTGCTGACACCATCTAATTATACTTTTCACTCTAACTATATGACTACCTCAGGTGTGGTAATGCTCTTTGCCTTGACACACAGTCGGCTCTGTCACTGCATTTAATAACATAAAAGGAAAAAAAGAAAACATACCAAGTAATAAATTTACACAAAATAGGCAGCCAAACTTGAGTAGCTGAATATTTCAATTAATCATAGGAGAATTGCACAATATACTTCTGATGCATAGTCCAGTTGTGAGAGAGACATGAAGGAGACCTTGAGGCTTACTAAAGGATAAGACTTTTATTATTTAGTCATTTAAAATAACAACGGTCCAAATGATTAGTTTAGCATAAGTAAGAGATGAATGTCTAGGAAAAAACCCTTGATAACCCTTGATAGCAGTATCTTACACATGTAAGTCCATCTAGTACTAAAACTAGGAAAAAGTTCTCATTTTAAACAGTGTGAAATAAGCAGTTCCACTGCAGTACTAGCTCTGTTCATGTGTCTGAGAATGTTTGCATGGATAAAGAGACATCAAAAGGAGGCAGATGAGTGTAAACTATACTACACTGCACTGCAGTGATATGTTGGATGGCAGTGTTATAGATACATATTACTGAAAGCTCTGTAGTTAAATAATGCAGATGCTTCTCTCGAATACATATTATCATACTGTTATCTACAAGTTAATAGATAAAATTAAGTCAAATGATCAGGAAAATATTGTTCTAAAATGTACTGATGACTAACATCTTGACTTTATACGGGAAAAAAAACCAAATTTCCTAAAGCCTCAGACGTTCTGTTACTTGGAAACAGAGCTGAGGCAATAAAAGATGGCAGGAATAAACCATGAATAGTCTTTCAAAATAGCAATAGTCAAAATTTAATAAAAAATTCTAAGAACATTAAGTCCCTGTGTTTCTTTAAAAGACATGGTTAACAACAAAGCAGCTTCAGTACAGTCTGAAGATTCTTCCTCAAGAATAAAAGTTCTCCAGCAGCTAATGAAAAATGTTACTAGCAAAATAATAGATGCAGCTGGTGGTAGAAAACCAGCAAGTAAATGAATATCAGAAAATGAAAGAGACTTGTACAGAAAAAAGGAACTATTCCAAGCAGGGAGAACCAGGGTGAAAAAATAAAAAGAGAAGACAACAAGAATATTCTAAAAGTAGAGTGAATAGTAGAATATTCTAAAAGTGAGAGTTCAGAGAAAGCAAGAGTTCTGAACAAGCTGTTCATATCCTGAGTTATGGAAGAATGGAAAATAAACCAGAATCTAGTTTTAAAGTGTTTCAAAGTGTTCTGACACAAGTGAATTTATCTGGATTTATGCTGATGTGAATGAGCTCAACAACTGATCAGTCAAAAAATAAATACTGGTTTGGGGATTTTTTTGTTTGTTTGGGGTTTGTTTTTTGTGGTTTGTTTGTTTGTTTGTTTGGTTTGGTTTGTTTGGTTTTTTGGGGTTTTTTGGGGGGCTGTTTGTTTGTTTCTGGGTTTTTGTATGTTTTGAGGGTCAGTTGTTTTTGGTTATTTTTTTTTGGTGCTAGAAACATTAGCATACTGGGCAAGAGAGAAACTATGTGCAGTAACAAGGCCACAGTTGACACATTTGGTCTGATCTTAGTTAACCTTCTTTCCCTAATAAATAGTCATATCACTCTAAATGATTTTCAGTCTGTGTTGAGGGATGACATAACGCTGGTTCATCCACATGGTCCAGTTCCTCTCTCAGCTTCTTTCGCTAACATAATACTACTAACATTAGCAAATTTAATGTGTTTTTGATTAACTAACATGCAATAAGAACATAATGGAGAATGTAATTCCTTAAGATGAATTCTCAAGGAGATAGCCTATATTTCCTCACGTGAGGAATTCAGGTGACAAAATTTGGAAACAAATTCTAAGTCCAAATTGTTAGTCTTCTAAGCATCTTGCCTAAAACAAGATAATCTGGATGGTAACAAACTATAGAAAATGCAGGAACATGCATTTCAGTTCACTAATTTTAAAGAGACACAATGCAAAGAATGGGTGTCGATCATTCTTTTTCATAATTGTTTAGACCCTCTCTGATTTTACAGGAACTGTCAAGCAAAGCTAACTATTCATGCTATGCCAGTTTTGACATTTTTGAAGGTGCATAGGTAGACTTCTACACTACAGATAACTCCATCTCAGACTCACCTCTGTTGCTGCAGATTGCCATGTCAGTTCTGGCCACAGTCTTGATGATAGGAGAGGGACGACAACTGATGATGAGGGGCTATGGCTGGGATGGAAATTCAGCTGTGTCCTGTGATGCAGCTGTGTCCTCTGATCCAGCATGTGATTTAAGTAACTCAAATGTCTCAGACTTATGTACTATGACTAAGAGGTTTGTGAGTTATGTGCTAGATGGGAGCCCGGTATTTTAAATCCCTTTTTCCCCAAACAAGCATCAAACGTATATACTGTTTCCAGTATTAAGAAAACTAACACAGCAAACACAACACTTCTCAAAATTTGGTCATTTTCTTTATGCTAAATTACATTGTAAAGTATTTTTCTGCTCCTTTACATTTTTGTGTCTATTGACTCAGAACAGAACATGACAGAAGCTTTGGGCCTGACTCTGCTGCAATATAGAACAGCAAAATCCCATTGTCTCCATTAGCACCATGCTGATTTATGGGGCTGATGAGTAGACTCTTCCTCCTAAAATAATAGAGAACTAGCAGAGTGTTGTAGATTGTTACAGCGAGACTTTGAAGCAGACAGACCCATCGCTTTGAATTTACCTTGAGCCACGGTTTTCTTCCATCTCTAATAACACATAATTCTCTAAAGGAGTTTGCTATCTGTGCTTCAGAAGCATACTGGAAGTGCTCTACTTGGAAATTATCTTCGTAAAGATCTTATTTTCCTGATCAGACAATGCAAAGAAAATGAGGAGAAATATCACAAAAGAGGTAAGAATTTAGCTAGATTTTGTTCGGAAGCATTAATAATTCTCTATGAAAAAGACCTAGAAAGATTGGGGTTTTTTAGCAATTTATTATGACTTGTAATGAGTAAATTAGGTTGATAAATAGAAAAAAATAAGGTGGTTGTTTTTGGGATTTATTTTGTGGGGGTTTTTTGTTGGTTTGAGGGAGCATTTTTTGTTTGCTTTTTTTGGTTTGATAAATAGAAAAAAATAAGGTGGTTGTTTTTGGGATTTATTTTGTGGGGGTTTTTTGTTGGTTTGAGGGAGCATTTTTTGTTTGCTTTTTTTGGTTTGTTGTTGTTGTCATAGTCGTTGTTTTTTATGAGATCTGTTTCCTAGATGTGAGTTTACTTTTTATAGAAGCATTTTCCCAGTGTGCTTTTCTGGTGATTCATTATTTCAGTTGGATAGCAACCAAAATCCATAACTTCCGTATGGTCATTTTGTGCCTGGCTAATGTAGCTAGCTCTTTCCCCCGGTTGCTGTAATACTCTCAACATTTAATCCTTTCATTTACTTTGTTCCTATTGATCAGGAGAGTTTATAGCATCATAGTTACTATTTACATTCTATTTATACAATATTCACTTATAAATAAATAAAAATTTCTTAACCAAAGCTTTAAACTGTGCTCAACTACGGATTCCAACTATATTCATTGCTGAATATGAAATGACCATTATGGTATTATGTTTTCTTCCACTCTACATACCTAAAACTTTAAGTGTTTTGTGCAACTGAACGTCACTGAATTAATTATCAGTCAATATCACACGATTCTGTCTCAAACATTGGTCTCTATAAATATCCACATATTTTCAGAAAAAAAAAATTGCTTTCCATCATAAAAGCGGTTTTTCGTACTAGCATGGTTATTTTCTTAGTCTAGAAGTGAGTGCAAATAAGTATAACCAGTTGGAGTAGCTAGGAATTGACAATAAATGATCCAATATTTCTAGAAATGTGATATGATTTCAATCTACACTTTGGTGCAAAAAACTGAGAACAAGATACTGTGTAACGGGAAAGGATGGGGAAAGAGGACAGATCACAAATATAAAAAGTAAGCTAAAACCAAGTATCTTCACTATCAGGAAGACATCACAGACTTGCTGCCTAGAGCTGATGTCTTTTCAAATCAAGGTCCAAGTCAAGAGTTCAGTCTACATGGAACTGAAACAGTGGGAAGTTCTGATAAGTGTCTGGGTTGTGGTGCTAAGCTCAGGGCTCATTCTCAGTTCAAATTACACTGGATAAATTTCCAGATTGTACTTTGGGATTCAGGGATGTTTCATCACTTTTTTCTATATTTCATATTACATACATTGACAATGCAGAGGCTAGACAGTTTTCTAAAAAAGAAGGAAGATGGAGTTTTCCTAATGGTTCTGATGTTAGAGTCATACTTGTCTTTTATATGCACAATTCTAAATAGCAGTAACCCCACAGAAAGAGAAACACCATTTTTTTTACAGTGCCTGTTGATTATTCTTGCAAATTTCAGCTGAGAAAAACCCATCTAATGAGAAAAAAAAAGACTGATGAGCCTTAAAACTGAATTAAGCAGAAACTATTAGTTCCTTAATCATAGCTGTTTGTTTTGCATAAAATGTCATATCTCCAGCAAGACCCTAGGGCAATTTTTTATGAAAGGAAAACACAAAATACATTCTTATTTAATGTTTTCTGGCTATAACTCAGCTTGTGGTCGCATACATTATCTAGATATGTCACTCTGTTTACCATATTGAAAAAGAAAAAGCAGGTAAAATAATCACACTGGATTTGAACTCTAAGATATGAAGTCTAAGCTATTTCCTTACAGCACAGCACTCAAATGTGTTTAGGTGAAACATTTGATTCACTGCTGGGTAGAAATGGGGTGTCATGGCTTCTAGGTACCTTTACTGCTCTCCAAAACATACAAGACAATTCTCCTGTACAAGATGATTTACTGTGTAGTTCAGCTCTAAATTTTGCTGAGTACAGCACCTTTGAATACTTCCATCTCCAGTTGATAGCGGAGAGGTTACACTTTGTACTGATGAAAAAGTTGGCATGCACCACTGGTCTGTTGCTCACCAGAGGCATTCTCAGGTCTGCTTATGCTGCAAAACAGAGAGTGACTATGTGGAAATATCTCAGCAAGTAACCACGGGAGCTCACAATTCCATGTAGCAGTGCAGAGAGTAGTGTTATGATTTCTCCATCAGTGCATCTGCCTGGATTTTTGCTCCAGTATAAGTTCCCTGCTGAGGTGTAAAGCTGTGCGGAAATAGCTATAGTGCTTCTGGTTCTGGAGCAAGCACAGCCTCAGCTTTCTTTAAAATTTCTGCACTGGTCTCTGTTGTTTGATGTAAAAGTGTTGAGGTATATATTCAGTGGAGGTATCTCAGTGTGCAGGTGTACTGTGAGTTGCAGACTGAGCTCTGTGGGGTGGAGCCCCAAGCAATAGGCAATGAACAGCCAACCTTTTGGATAAAGGGCACAGGGACCTATGGTCCAGCCAGGGCACTGGACACTCAGACATATGGCAGGAACTGATGACCCCAGACTTTTCTGCACTTAGACTGTGACAGTATAAAAGCTCAGGGTTTCCTTTGTTCAGTGTCCATCCTTGGAGGCACTCAGCTCAAGCTGTTATTTTCTTATTCCACAATGATGAAATTCTTTTAAAGATTGAGTTGACTGAAACTCTGCTATGGGAAATCTGGGGCTGAGCCAGTGACGAAAAAGTCTGACTGTGAGTGTGGGGTGTGCAGCTGCAAAGGGACCTTGGTTTCAGCTCAGGTGCTGTGGATATGACTGCCAAAGTGGCTTCTGGATGGTCAGACAGGGAAGTATCCTTGACAAAAGTTCCCAAATACTAGTTCTTATTTTATTAAAAATGGAGGTAATGTCATGGGTGCTCTATATATTGGTAAGCAAATAGGTATGTATGCCTTACGCATGGAAGGTAATAAGCAATATAGAAGATTTTAAAATAGCTAAATAGAACTTAATTTCGTTTATGAAAGTTTTTCCTTTTTAATATCATGTAGATATCTACATTCAAAATTATTTTATTCTTAAATATTTACAAATTTACATTTTTAGTAACAATTAGAGGTTCATCTGCTTTTCATTTTATCCCATGTGGTATCCCATATAGTAGATGTGTAAAATCAGGGCTCCTGGTTTTTTTTTCCCAGCTTCCTCATTAGTAAAGATCATATTTCAAAAAGTCTGAAACCTGTTCTAGTCCTCATGGTTGCAGACAGAAGTGGCCTTGTCATAAGGTAAAATAATCAATACTGATAACAGCAATAAATGTAACTAAAAGAAGATTCAGGTCTGAAGTTTTTGGAAGAGTGATAGTGAAGGAACATGCTTTGTGGAGATCATTTCTCCTGGAACTGAAGTTATTTATCGTGAGAGGTTGTTTTCATGGTGTTCATTCTCTCTGAGAACTGATATTTGTAATAACATCGTGTGGGGATTGCACTGGCTGGCAGGCAATTGTGAAGCATGGAGCAGAGAATAGGAAAATCAAGAGTGAGAAAACTTGTGAGTTGCAATAAAGGCAGGGAAATCACTTGGCAATTACTGCTATGGACAAAACCAATTCAAACTGGGGAATTTAACTTAACTTATTGCCAATTACCATAAATATTTAATTACTGCTTAGGATATTGGGAGGAACAAAAAACATTCAAAATTAAAAACGTTTCAAACACCTCTGGCTCACTCTGAGAACTTTTCCTTCCTTTTTATTATTGCCACAGATTGGAACAGGCTGTGTGTGCCACACATGACCATTTTCCCATGGATGCCACCCCTGCAGACCTCCCCAGCCTGTCCTCTGCTTCTAAAACTTTGCTGCCTATGCTCAAAACACACTCCAAGTTTTATCAGCTGTCCTTGAGACAGGATTATTTCCAAGTTGGGGACTATTGCCAAAAGTGATTTGCACTTATTTCTTAGTAATCTTGGCTTGGTTTGTTTGAGGTTTTCAGTTTTGCCATGCATTTTTATGTTTTCATTAGGCTGGATCATTACTTATAAAATGGAATTTTATAGCCTAGTCTAAGAAAATACAGAGTCCATAGAACAGTTAAAAGAAGAAAAAAAGCTTTTGATCTGTAAGGTTGTATTACTCCACTTTTTTCCCCCAGTCTATCTCTCTTCTCTCAACTGATTTTCAGGTTTCTTGTCTTCAAAAGGGAATAGTCTTTGTGTCTTGACACAAGGCTAGCAGTTTTTCCCTCTTGTACCTTATATCAGTTTCTAGCCAGCACAGGAACTTTAGCTTCCAATAGAATTTATTCTGGAGGTACAGCACTATACTGCAGCGTATTTGCACTACACGTGCAAAATTATCTTACTTTGGACCAGTGCTACTTATACTGCATTTAAAGAACCACTACTAGCGACTCAGTGGAATTAAAATACTGCATTTAGTTCAGCTTCTGTTTTTAAACTGTTTTCTGTCAGTGAGTCTTTTCCCTCAAAAGTGACCCAAGACATGCACACTTTAACAAGAGGAATCCAGAGCTTAGTGTTTCAGCCACACACTGATACAACTCACTTTCCTATATTTGTATGTTGTATTCGTGTGTGCATGTGTAACTTCTGTATTTTTATATCTGCGTGGAATGGGAATTAAACTGTAAGCAACACTACACTTTCAGTGTTGCATTTGATATGTGCTGAAGTATTAAATTATCTTTGTGTTTTCCAGAAGTTAATATTTCTTAGTGTTTGAACCTATAATAAGACATCCAGAGCAAGAAATGAGTAAGCTTGTGACAAAGCTAATTGCACGTGTTTATTTTCTAATTCAGCCTTTTCAGTAACAGCTACTTGATTAAGAAATCCACTAATAGAATTTAAATATAAATGTGGGAAAAGTAAGTCCTAATCTCTAATTCCTATGTACATACTATTCACTAATCCTTAAACAATTTCAGCTTAATCAGATTGCTTTTAGATTGATTTGGGATTATTAATTTCACTCCAAGCATGTTCTTTGGTTTTCATTCTAAATCATGTTACTGAATCCCAGTGTTTGAATCCAAACTTTTGACATAATTTGATTTAAATGTTGTTGAACTGTAAATAAATCCAATACTCTTTCCCTACTAACTAAACTGAAAGTTGCTTTCAAAATTGAAAGAACAGAAGGCAGTTATTTAAAATAAATGATTTTAAAATAGTGAATCTCCATTCACACAATTAACATGTGAACAGTAAGTGTGAAAAGGATTGCAATAGGAATTCCTAGAAACTGAACTGATAGTGTTTTCAAATCTTTACCCTGGCTGACACTTCTGCTTGGAGGACTTCTAGTTCTCAGTTCTTGCTTATGTCTGCCAGACTTGAGATATTTGGGTTGAAATATTCTGTAGTGGGTGTCTGCCATATGATGATATTTTTGGTAATATCCTCTAATTGCTCATGTAGATCTGAGAATGGAATCAGGAAAAAATGTGATACTTAAGCTTTTAGTGAAAGCTTACAAGCTTTCACTAAAAGTTTCTCTTTGAAGGAGGAACTAAAAATTTCCAGTGTATTAGGCTTCTGAACTTTATTGCTCCTGTGCAAACATTAAATCTTAAATAAATGTTATATGCTTGTTAAATTTTTGTCAGATGAAAAAAACAATCCATCTTCTCTAAGAATTGTCCAGTCTTACATGACTCTGAGACAGAACTGCTCTTATATACCCATAAATTGACTGGGTGTGAACCAGCCCAAGGCAGAAAAGCAGGGCAGAACTTCCTAAGGTAGTTGCTGTTTAGATTTGCTCTGGATTACTCAAGACAATATACAAAGAGACTGAATGAAAAAAATCATCTGGCTTTTCTAAGAGAAGCCATGCTAGGTTTATATAGCTTGAGAGAAAACCAGTTTGACTTGGCCATGGAAAGCACAGGGAAGATGAAACTAATAAATAGACTGGCACAGAAGTTTAGTCTGATAAGGACTGGGATTGGCAGAGGGGTATCAGGAGCAAAGCTCATGGGGAATCTGAATAGCAATAATTGGTGGGAGAAGTTAGATTTCAAAAGAAGCCAGGAAGAGAAGCTGGCAGTCAGGTACCAGAAGGTGCCTGACAATATTCTGTGGCAACTAAGTGCCCAAGTTTTGCTCCAGAGATATAACTGCAAAAATACCACCAGCACAAATAGAAGCAAAAATCCTGACTCAGTCTGTAGCCAGAAGTCCACAATACTGACATTTCTGCAGTACAGTAGCTGGAATTAGAGTCCCAATCAAAAGCTGGGAATTACATTATGGCTAGATTTTTAGTCTGTTGTAATTAATTTTGTGGAGCTGTCACAAAATATTTTCACGGACTTCAGCTTCTTTAAACCTCAATTAATATTTCTTATGCTACAGTTAATTTTTCAAAGCTATCCACACTGCCCAGCATAAGTAATTTTAGGTATAAATAATCTCTGAATTTTCTACTGGTTTTGACACCTTTGGTCAAGCTCTCTATCACAGGATCTGAAAGGACCTTTTCCTTTTTCCAAAGATGGAGGTAGCCTCACTTTAATGGATGTCTTTGAATACATTCAGATAAATTCATAAAAGAGTGCATGAATTAGACCAAAGAAATATGAAAGGCAGAGAGTTTGCTGAGGAATGTAACTTTAGCATGGGCTTTGCTCAAGTCTTATGATGTGAACTTAAGACATCATGTCTGCTCTGAGACTCACAAACTCACCCAATGATGGAAGAGTTCAGAAAAGATCAGCATGAATCCAGGCATGGATACTATGCCTCCAAAGAAATCCACCTATTTGGATATGAAAATAGCACTCAAAGGTAATGTAGATCCAAGATCAACCATTCTAGACTATATGCTTTATCATTTCTTAATCTGAAATTTCTGTTTCAAAAGTTGGCCTTTTGTAATAGGTAAATTTCAAGCTATTTTTGTGCCTTCAAGGATCTATCTTACCTACAACCATGATTCATGGTTTATTAGGGTATCAAGGAAAGCCTTTAACTGTGGAAAATCCATGTGGTGCTATCAGTTTTACCCTGGTGGACCAGGGACAGCGTCAGTCACTCAACCTTAATGATCACCAGGTCAGGTAAGGTGAGGTGAGGTGAGGTGTGCGTATTTAGTGGTGTCATTCATTAAGGAAACAACATTTCCTAGAGACATAAGCAAGACTCCAAGATTGCAGTTTGAACAAACATAGCAAATCAAATTTTAAGACATCTAGGAACTTTTCTGTGGCTGTCTGGGTGATTGCCTGCTGGCTGGGCTCAGCTTGACACATCTTAAGGCTGTATAAAAGTTCACCTCTGCACTGTGTTTATTGGCTAAATTGCTAAAAATGAGACCATTGTCCTCAATTCTGCTTCAGACCGTGTTTGTTCAGTTCTTGTATTTGACAGATCTGGCACTAGTAATTATGGGCCTTTGGAACAGCGCAGAATCTGCTAATAATATGGAGTACTGTTTGTTCTTTCAACCAGATACACCAAGACTGGATTAACTTTGATCAGACAGTTACCTCATAGTTAGGGAGAAGCTGCATAAGCACAGAGAAAGCAGAAAAGTTAAGCAGGAACTTAGGTTTAAGTTACTATTTTGCAGAGGCCAATATATTCATGGTGGGGAAAGAGTGATTTGTTTTAGAAATCTGTGAGAAGTCTGTTCAGGGGCTATAGCTGTACCTGCCTCTGTTAAATTGGGTGAAATGTCTGTAAAAGCAGTTTGTGGTGGTCTTGGAAAGGGAGGCATATTAAAAGGTGTATAATAAACCACTCTTGGTAACCTATGCCATCATAACATAAAGGAAGTGTAATTTTATGGACAGAAAATGTGTTGCAGTGCTGAATACCAATGAGGTTGAACATGAAAGATACATTGGAGAGGAACCTAACATAGCCTTGGGACACTTATGTGAACTGAGTCTGTGATGTGTCTTGTTCTTATAAAGAATCTTTCAGTCACTGTAACCTGGCAGGAAGCCCACTGAATTCCCACCTTTCCCAGAGTTATGTTGATGGGGAGATAATAGATATGCATACGCTGTGGGCTGGGAACAGAGACCGGAATTCAATGGTGGATTACTTTTATGATAGTCAAAGGTTGTTTCTTATATATTTATAAACTCTGTTCACAGAACAAAGGGATTAATAATTTCAAAAAAACATGAAAAGGTATATTTAGTAGAAGTTTTTGGACCTATTTGGTTCAAGTGGATTACTGTTCAGATAAATCTATAAAATTCCGATTTATTTCCATGTGTTCAAATGAAACTCATAACGCTGGGGGGGAGTAATATCTTTCCAACCTTTGAAAACATCAAAGACATTACTTTCTCCCTGATCTTTAAATATGACAGTCCCAGTGAGAGCTGAAAATGAAAAAAAATGTCAGCAAACATTGGGACTAGCATTAGAGATTCTAGATTTGGACCATGAAACAGAATGACAGCAACAGATGGTTATTGATAAACTTGAAGCCCTCCATGCAAGAGAATCAAGATCAGGACTCTTAACAGGCCTCAAAGGAAATAAAGCCGGCCAGGAAAAATGAATGACAACATTTCATTTTGTTCCCTTAGAAGTCCGTGGATTTAAAATACACTGAGCAATTTATAACAGCTAAAGGCCACGGTAGCAAGAAGCTTACTACTGAATCCTGATTGCTGGATTTACTTTTTCTTTTCCATAAAGCAGAACTTATTACTTCTTTTGTGCTGCATAAAAAGAGACCTAAAACAACTTCCTGTCATATTAGACTTGAATGGTGATTACATGGAAATTTGTGTAATCCCTTATTATTTTGAATTGAAAAGCCCCTATAATTTTTCTTAAAAGCCCTAGAAATAGAGTGTTCTGTTTTTGAATGCTGTCACCTGAAATACTCTGAAAATAGATAGGTATCTTTTGATTAAATGCAGGAGAATTATTTGCAGCAAACAAATCTATTAATAAATACAGGATTTTCTACTGATCATTAATTGTAAGCAAATGATTACTTCTTCCCCGAATGTTTTAATTTCTTGGAATTATTCAACAGCTATTTCATGTGAATATATTTCAACCTAGAGTTTACTGAGAAATTGTTTGCTAAGAGTATTATGAATTTACAATTTAAACCCCAAGCTGCTTCAATTAGATACATACATCAGTTTTAAAATTCTCTTTAATGCTTTTATAAGAGTATACCTCAAGATCAAGTTCCTATGCAACTTTAAAAATAACTTTCATTTTAGGTATGGTGTAACAAAGAACACTGAAGAAAAGGAAGGCTTTTCTATTGTGTTTTGTATATACTAGTGGCAGAATAAATTCCACAAAATGGCTCCTGTTAGTGAATGAGGATCCATGATATGTTACCAAAATACACTGTTACCTGGAAGAGAATAATAGCAAAATATATTTATAAATTACTAATTTTCCTGGTAGATGTAGTTCGTTTGACTGTGAATTTGAATAAGAGATAAAAGCTGAAATTATATTCAGAAGTTGCCAATTAACTGTAGATGTTTAAATTTTTTTCTGAGGAAATGAGAAAGCCAATTTTGCTTTTTTAACAACCTTGAATAATTAGCTTCCAATTGTCAAAATGTAAGCTTTGTACAATAATGTGTACAGAAGCAATCTTTCTAGTTCTTAAGATACCGATTCAATTTGCATTAGTTTGGTTATCAATCGTGAGTTCAGCTACATGAATAGCCATTATTAGTGCACAGAAAATGCACAATTAAGGGTTTTGCAAAGTGAAAGTATATGAAAATAAACATTTATTATTTTCATTTGGTTAAAGGAAACACACTGAAATAATTTCCATGTGCTACTGATGGCTGTCTCGACTAATTTGCCCACCATTTCTGCTTCTGGAAATAGCTGCAGACATGCTCCAAAAAGGACTAGTGTGCCCTGGAACACAGTGGAGCAGCATCTAATTATTTTTCCCCGATATCAGAGCACAGTTTCAAAGTCATCAGGTAAGTTTTCCAAATGTTGCTGAAACTGGTCCGTCCAGTCTCTTGAGCTGGCTGCCCCTGAGCCCCTCCTGGGTTGGTGTCCTGATGAATCCTGGGCTGTTCTCAGCTTACTAAACTCCCTGCTGGTGATGGTACAGAAACTGCTGAGTGCTGTCAGAACTGAGAAATGAAGGGAAAGATGGGGAAAGGGAGAAAGCTATCCCTTCTACCCCTTCCTCCTGCTCCCCCTCAGACCTGCATGCAGTGCAATCTTTACATGTATGCCAAACAGCTTGGAGGCACCTTCTAAACTGGCCAAATTTATTTGTTCTTGGCCCTGAAGGCATTAATATGGTCCTCTTGGGGTCTGTGGTGCTCTTTTCAGTTCAGGTTGGGACAGACTCTTGCCATGAGCTTTGTTGTCATTGCCTGGGATGCATCTCTGTCTCCTGAAAGGGGCCATCACCTGCCCCAGCTCAGCACATTCTCAGGCAGTGGGGGATGGATCCTGTGTGTGAGGACATGGTCCAGGCCTAGACTACCACGGATACTGACAGAGCCTCCCCTGTGGAGCTGCCCTGCTTGCCCTCCACCCTGATGTAGACTTCCAAAAACGTGACTAATTCTGTCTTGCTCAGTTTGGACTCCTTTGGACCCTGAAGGATTCCAAGTCCTGACTCAGAACATTAAAACTCTGTGAGTGAAGTTAGAGCTGAATCCCTGGCTCTGGCTTGGGCTTACCACACAGCATGAGCTCACCTGATGCTGAGGACCTAAACAGGCCAGCATGTCCCCTTTTGTGTGGATTCAGGGGGCCATGAGACGACAAGGGTGTACCTGGATCTTTGGGGATCTCCCAGATCCAGCTGACTGTTTGAACCACCTCCCTCTATTAATGAAGCTCCAGCACCTCCAACCCACAAAATGGTGGCTGCAGCTGCAGTCTCTGAAAAGTCTCAGCATCCCTCAAGGCCCAGCACAGACACAAGTCCTCAAGGGGGCATATCGTGAAGAATGCTGTATTTCTAGAATAAAACTGTATTTCAGTGATGAGCTCAATTCTTTGCCCAAGCAGGAATGGACATCCAAGATACTAGTTAGTCACCTGAATTATAAGATCAAAAAGTAAAGCATATGTATAATTTAAAAAACAGATATGAGAGGGTTTCATGGTTATAACTTTAGATTATCTCAGTCTCTCCCACCCTAGATAGCCCTTGACACATCTCCAAAACATGATCAGTCAGGGTCTTCATGAATAAAGTGTATTGTAGCAAAAAAAGCTGGGATTAAACCATTACCTGGCATAACATATCTAGTCACTGTTGTTTTCCAACCAGATAGACATTCAGGTAGTGGGAGTAATCTGTCTGCTTAATAAGCAGCTAAATATGAACTTTTAAGTTTTTTTTTAAATTTAGATGAATTCAGGGAAATGCTCCCATATGATCATTATAGTGATTGCTGAAGACAAAAAAGTCATTCTTATCCATGACTGTTCTGTCAGAGAGATCTGTTCCAAGAGTTAGGCTTTCAAAAAATAAATAATTCTTCCTTAGTAGTCTCTCTGCTATTTTTAAAGATTAAAGACATGGAGTGTATTTTATGTCTTGTGATAAGACACAAGGCATGATATCTTATAGGCATATTGTCAAGAAATAATAAGGGTTGAGTTGTGAAGAGGACGTCTTTGGCTCTTTGCAGATCCTGTGGGCGTGGACTTCCACGTTGACTAAACAAATATTAACATTAAAAACTGCAAAAAGAGAAGGAACTAATTTTTTCCCCTTTTTCATAATGTAAGGACATGTGGGTGAGGCAGAGGAGTGCAACAAGTCTCCATCTTTTGAATGCACTTCAAGAGGGGAAAAAAAAGGTGGTTGTAAGCAGAGGCAGCAAGCTAGGGGTGAGATTAAAATACTATAGAAAAAAGTACCTCTAGGAAAAACAAGTAAATTTGAAGAAGAGAGCAAAATATATTTCACAGGCAGGAGGAACAGGAAAAGAAGGAGCTAGAGGAACATTTAGGCAGAAAATTTTGTAAACTATTATCTGGTCTGACAGAACTCTCAAGTGGGCACAGGTAAGAGCTAGATTACAAACTTACAAAATATTTTCTGGGAAGGACTTGCTGATGAACAACAGAAGTGGAGAGCAGTGTTCTGACCATACTCAGAAATTCACAATTGCATTCTTGCAGTAGAATCTTGGTGCTAATTTTATATGCCTGCACTGACAATGGGTGCACTAGGCAGGACCAGGACCACATGCTTTTGGCTTCTGATTATGCCTGGATAAGGCAAACACAGTTTGCAGGGCAAACTCGTAATAAGCCTTTCAAAATCCTTCATGTTGTACTTTCCAACGTTCTTTCAGAGGACTGAGCACATCTAGATAGGTCAAAAATCTCAAATTGATGGAAATTAGATATGGTCTATTAGTTGTTATATAACACAAAGGAAAAAACAACTTACCTTCCTTGAATCACTCCACTCAATCAAAGTATGTCTGTTTAAAATCAGTCATTACTTTTTAATTGATTTTTCAAAACAATACTGCAGTACAACTGTTGTTCTATAGCTATATTGCTAAGTGTACTGTCTAGCTCCTAAGATGAAAAGGAAAAATAAAAAAGGAGTGTGTTATTGGCGTAACAAGAAACAATGATATCCAACAGGTTTCTAGAGATATGGTTAATTGTTCTATGTACAGATTTTCTAGAGGCTGGAATATATTTATGTCAAGGCACTGTTTCATAATTACAAGTGACAACCAGCCTAGGGACTCTCACCACAGAATTCAGGAGCTGGAGAATAGCAAAGAACATTGTCAAAATTCCTTGGTCAGGCAGTGCCTGCAGTTTTGTGAAGACCTACTTTTGCTATTTTTCATCAATGTTTTAGAACAACATATGTGGAGCAATTTGATCAGTGAAGACTTTTTGTTAGTACTGGTAGTATTTGATATGCTGACTCTTCTCCATCTGCAACAGAAATATCACAGGAACTGTTTACATACAGCACGGCTTTTTGAATTTGAGGAAATAAGTGCTAAGCCTTTTCACAGTTTCTTCCCATAACTGCATGCAATAACCATTGCTCTTTTCTATTCTACTATATTCAGAGCAATATTTTCAAACTGGGGTGCAAGTACCTGTTTGCCCATACCAGATACTGCATCCCAAAGGCCTGGCTCACCACAGGGCTAAACTTGCATTGGTATGACTAGTCAGATCTCAGCTGCTGCCCTGATGCTGCTTTGGACTTTTCCATGAGGGAGATGTCATCTTCCCAGCAAATCTTTCCCACCACATTGAGATAGAAATGTCCAGATTAAGCAAAACTCATCTGTCTTGTCTCCTCAGTTTGGATGCACTTCTCCACCACACGTAGCTGGTGACCTAGAAATCAGACTGACTCTTCAATGCAAGAAATTTATTTTCATTTGGTGTGCCATAGTAAAGATAAACCCACATGTGTATGCAGTGTATTGCAAGGGAGAAGAAGAAAAAGGTTAGACTTTCTATGGGGGTGACCATTCCCAGTTTCAGTATTTGTTCCTCTATCTGTGATCTTATGTAAAGCTGAAGGCATGTGGTTTTTTCCCAAGGAGATGGAAGAAAAGCTGTGTAGAACTCTCGACCTTGTGTGAATGGGTCAGAAATTGTTGAAGGAACAAGAGGGGGACCTTCACTACTGACTTCAACATCCACAAAAACAGGAATTTGTTCCTGCATCAGCAGTAGACAAATAGACAGATGTATATAGGTTATATAACAAAAAAAAATCTTTTTTTCCCACGGAATTATATGCTATAGTTTTACATAGAAAAGTTTACAGAATCTGGCATACTATATATTATAATAAAATCCACAATGAAATTACTTAGCATCTTGTTACCCACTTTTTAACAGATGTTAAACTGAAGTTTTTAACAACATGAGAAAGTAGAAATTTCCTCTCTTCTGACCAATTTGCACAGAATTCAAGTATCGGAAAACTCTGTTCATACAAAAATCACTGTAGCTTTAGTCTGAAGAGCTGTCACAGAGGTACTAAGGCAATACTTGCACAGAGTGCATTAGCAAGCCATGCATACAACTGATTTATCAGCTTCCATTAGCATTTTTTTCATCTACACATAAAACTACTCAAAAGTATTCCTAACCTATTAAAGGAACTGTTATGTAAAGTTCCTTTTTTTTTGTTATTTGCTATTTACTGATTTTTAAAATGCTTTTCTCTTAAAATTTATTCTACCTGCAGGCCTAATCACCTATGTTCTTAATGTTTTCTCTGGATCTAAAACAAAATGAAGAGAAGCCAACAGTGTTTATGCCATAGGAATTAAAAACAAACAAAAAACAAAACCAAAAAACCTTCTGGCATCTTCTTTAGCAGAAAAATAGACTTAATAATTTACCTGATGTCTTCCAATATATTTCTGTTCCTAAATGCCTGATAAGTCTAATATATTTTGTGTTTGTTTGCATTACAGGCTATGGAAAATAGAGCTGTGAGAGACTTGTGCATTGGGAATATAATATTTTTCCTAATTTATGTAATTTTAAAACTGATTTCACTCATAATTCCACTGTTAGTAGTCAATTAGCTCTTACATTAAGTGGAGCTCATCCAGGGAGATGAATTTGCCTAAAATATGGTATTGATTTATTTGAAATACAATTTTCATGGTAAAATGTAGACATTGGAAAGATATTATGCAGCTATATGAATACTGGATAACAACAGCACAGGAAGACCACATGTGAATATTGCATAAAAAAATTTATGTAAGATGCAAGGAGAAGAAAAACAAAATCCTTTTTATGAGGAGAAGAGGCTAAACAACTTTCTCTTGGCCAATTTGTCTCTTAGTGACCTTTCCAGAATTTGTGTGTGTGTTCTGCACACACAGGAATCAAAGGGATTACAGCCAGAAGAACCAGTGCTGATTGAACAAGAACTAGTCCAAACTCTAAAAATAAAATTCTTGACTTGAATAAAATTCAGACTTGAAACAAAGCATGTTAGATAACTGAGAGAAAAAACATTTTTCATTATTCTTCACCCTGGATGGTCTGATTTCAATTGGAGTCAGAAGGAAAAATACTGTTATTGTGCAAGTCTATCAGTTGTTCCTTTTTTGAACTGAACCAGAAAGTTTCCCAGTGAAGACCAAATGTCAATCTTTTAAGACAATTTGCCTCACAGAGTTGTTTGAACAAAGTGCCCTGTAGAAATGTGAACGCTATTTAGCCCTAAGACGACTAGGAAGGCTGGAAAAGGATAGTAACTCTTTCTGCAGAAAAATGGAAAAACCCATTTTCTTATGAAATGGCAAACATTTTGCCTTAAAGAAATTGCAGTTTAGGGCTCCAGAAGGAGGCCAGAACAATTTCTGGAGTAACAATCTTTCTCAGTCAACTAAGAAAGTCTTCATTCTATGATCTGTGTTCTGTTTTATTTTTCCCCCCTTGTGAACGTAATTCCATTATTAAAATGCTGTATAGTGTTGGTTTGGTTTCTGCTTGTTTGTTTGTATATTTGTTTAAAGGAATGGGTAACCAAGAGGAGAAATAAAGAATCTTGTCTTTAACTAGTGGTGGAAATAGCGGTGCACACACCTTATCTATGTACTGTTTTAGACAAAGGTTGTTTTGTTTGTTTGTTTGTTTTTTTCTGAAAAATAACTCAGCAACAATTCTCTACTTATAAAAAAAATATTTAAGATGGGACAGCATTGGTACAAAACAGAATCTTCAAGACTGAAGAGCTCATATAAGCCAAGAGGATTTAATTGACTTGGAGCGAAGCTGTCATGTTTTTATCATGCCAGTTTCATAGTGTGGCCATTGAGTGGGATTGCCGTTCAAAGTCGGGAACTGTGCTAGACATGGAAAGCTCAGGTTCATTCTTGAGGAGCTGAGCAAGGGACAGTGGAATCCCTGTTAGACAAACTAAGAAGTGTGGAGCAGTAAAGTGTCAGATCAGTTCCTGCTGTAGCTGCCTCAGCCCTTTGTGACTTTGGGCAGACTGTAAAGATAGGACTCCTTTATTCAAGCCTGTGACAATCAT
Organism: Rhabdornis inornatus; assembly: GCA_013397075.1. Lineage (NCBI taxonomy): Eukaryota > Metazoa > Chordata > Aves > Passeriformes > Rhabdornithidae > Rhabdornis > Rhabdornis inornatus. The sequence continues at coordinate 240,237 of VWZS01004754.1, read as the reverse complement.
CGTATTTAACCCCAGGAACAAGGCTGTGTAGCTCTCCCTGAGCTCTGTATTGATGTGAGTAACCTTTCCCCCAGTATCTTATCTAGCTCAGGACCTCTGTTTTGTGCTAGAGGCTTTCATTTTTATGTTAAAAGTAATACTTTAATCATACCACTAAATTTGAATAAAGAAGGACAACTGCATTCTTAATATAATTTTCAAACTTCTTGTGTTTCAGCTTTTATAGACACATAATCACAGTGCAGAAAAAAATATGTGTCTTGACCAGGTACTAATAGTGTAGTCAATGAAAAGAAATTGGAAGTGTCTGAATCATTACTTACACTTTTAAGCACAGCCTCTTTCTTTTTCCTCTAAGGCACAGACTATTTTTTAAATTAAATGTCAGATACAAAGTCCTAGTGCTCTCCCTGTTGAATTCAAGACAGTACAATGCTATTCAAAACTCCCAGAATATTTGTTCTCAAAAGGATATCTCCATTTGTCATTTCTGAAACCACAGTATGAGTGCTTATTCTCCTTAGTTGTAAAATCATTATTTGAAACACTGGGTGCGTAAAAATAGTCTAAGAAAAACTGCTGACACACGTTTGGCACTCTGAAGCAATTAAAATTTGTTATCATCAACATATTTGGAGACCCAGCAGTTCCCTGTTAGACTTTTGCACTGATTCTTCAGCATCGTTTGTGTTACCAAATTAACCTCTGTACTTGAACATAGCGGGCAAAGAAATAAGAATGTCAGGAAACAAACTTGCAATGAATTCACAATGGCAAAAATTACAGAGGTTAGGGATCCTGTCCTTATACCAGTGATTTTTTTGAGAGTGGGTAGCAGAAAGAGCACTTCAGTTCTGAACATTTCATGGGAGTTCAATAGCAGCACAAACAAACCTGGCTGCTGGTTCAATGGTCCCTATTTTATGATGACTCTGGAGGACTCTTTCCCCACGTGGAGCTTTACACTGTGTACTAATCCATGAAACTGACCAAAAAATACAAAGTTTTGAGATGGCTTTCTATGCTGGCAAGGTCTACCTTGAAAAAAAAATGAATTTCAGAGCTGGTGCAAAAAATAGGATGGGTTTGTCTTGCAAAAGGGAAAGGAGGGCCCTGGCAAACTGTAGTTGACTGTAGTAGGCTGCTGTGGAGTCAGCCTGGCTGGATAGGAGAAGGGAGATGGAGAAGGAAGTGCCTAAAACACCCAGATAGGAATTTCACACTTATTATTTACTATTTAATCTCTAGTTGTAGACAGCTGCTCCTGAAAATCGTAAATCGTTCTTGATTTTTTTTTTTTTTTTTTTTTTTTTTTTTTTTTTTTTTTTTTTTCCCATCTTTAAATCCTGTGCAATCAAGTAGCATGTTCATACCATCTGTAAGAGTAACCTGTGCATCCTGTGCGTTACAGCCTTTTCTCTCTGGAGAAGAGAAGGCTTCGGGGGGAACTTCACCATAGTATTGCTATAGTTAAAGGGCTGCTACAAAGAGGATAGAGGCTCTGTCTTCACAAGGACCCACAGAGGGAAGTGACAACAGGCACAAGTTCCAGTGGGAGAGGTTTCATCTCATTATGAAATTTTTGGAGTCCTTGTCATTGGAGGTTTTCACAATGTAATTGGACAGGGTGACAGGAAACTTTATCTAGGTTCTCTTTCCCATAAATTTTGAACCAGATGATCTCTGGAGGTCCCTTTCAAGCTGCACTGTCCTCTCATTCAACAATTCTCTGATTATTTTTGCTTCTTGGTAGTATTATGTAGAGAAAAACAAAAAGTGAAGAATTGAAAAGCTTGGACTTTTTTTTTCCTCCTTGGTCTTTATATTATATTAATAATATTATGACATTTTCTGCAGCATTACAGTTATCTTAGTTGTTTATCAAAATTCTTTTCATTTTAGCCAGCAACACTAGAGTACTCTTCAATAGGCTGTGTTTCATGAAGGCTTCAAAAGTTTGGCAACCGCTGTTAAAATTATTCTGAAGTTCCAGACTTATCCTTTCATCCTGATCATTTTCCCCCACAGGCTCATTTAAAAAAAAAAAAAAATCAAATTTAAAATGCAGCACTCAGGATACCCACTGAGACTAAATGTCTTGTTTCCATAGTAAAAAGCTGTTAAAGTTTATTTATTTTTCTTGAAACTTATAGTAATGAAACTATAAAGCTACAAAGATAATTTTACCCCCTCCTCCTTCCACACATTTCAATAGCTTTGGGGTAAATGCCACAATGAGTTTTAAAATGAAATTACCTTTCATTTTCAGAAAATAATAACTTCTAGCCATATCAGCCATCTAGAATTATTTTTTTCTTTTTTTAATGAAAATTGAATATGATAAAGGAAGACAACAGTGCCTGAAGAATAATACTGAAGACAAACAAATCATTGTGTCATTGAAGGAAATGACATATAATCTCCAGTTTTTAAGGTGCACTTTCAAAGCTAAAATACCTGAGACTGCTGAAAATTATTACAGTAATGGTCCTTATAATAGATGATGACCATGCATTGAAGTTGTGTGATATTTTCTCTTATAACAGATTCTTTGATTTCTAAGTTCCTCCACCTATTCCAGTGATGGCCACAAGCCTTTGGGGTGTTTTTACCATGTTGCATGAAATTCCTTTCCATTCAAGCTATGCAGCTATCCCCTTTGTCTTATGTATTAGTGAGGAAAAAAACCCCCAATGAAAACGGCAGGCACAGATGTGCAGAATGGTCTGGCTCCACATCAGACAGCCACGACCTTTTCACAACACAGCTTTCAGGGCTCATAAATTTTGCTGCATTGACAGGGCAGTCAGAGTGGGCATCTGAGTTCTGCAGGCTGACCTATCTCTTCTCCATGGTGAAGAATCACACGTGGAGCTGAGGTTGGAGAAAGGAGGTAGGAGAAAGCAGAGCCTGAGGGCTGCCCTCATCAGAGCCCTGCACATGGAACTTCCCCAGAACTGCCTGCTATTTTGTCTGGATAAGAAAATCTAGGACATATCCTCTCTTAAACCTGCAGACCCAAGAGTCCCATGCTGCATTTCTTCTGAATCCAATGCACAGTGTGAACATTTTCTCCCCTCTAAAATAACAGTCCTTCTGCTGCTAGTTAAAATAGCATGGCACACATGTCACAGCAGCTGTACAGAATTGCTGTGCATTTGTATTCCTGTGAAAATAGAAACAAGAAAATGGCACAACTCTTCTTCTCCCCTGCAGAAAACAAAAATATTCCCAGAGCAATAACTGTGAAGAAGGGCATTGAAAGGAAGTTCTGATAGATCAAGTTCACATTCAAACTGCTGCGTGCAGTTAGTCACCAAGCATCAACTGGGCCATAGTAGCTGCATCCTTAGCTCAGATGAAATTAAGGGTAATGACACTTCTTGTGGTTTGTGACAAAAGACAGTTGAGCTAAGTCACCTTGCCAGGCATTTGCCATAGTGGCAGAACAAAAGACTCTCTGGCTTAGCTGACATCATAACTTTTAAGTGGTGGAAGTTTCAAGCTGTACTTCAGTCATTAGCTTTCATTAATGTTCATTTGAAAGAGAATATCAAGGTTTTGCTTCCTATGTGCCTCAGCATACTTTATATTTTATATAAAACACTTTATATAAGACAGAGTAAAGGTTACTGCTTCACAACTCAATATCTCTGCTGGTTTGGGAATGTGCAAAATACACACTGGTTACTCTTCCTAGCAGCTTCAGGGTAATTTGCACTCTTGGAATACTGCAGAGTGTTACTTGTGCATGGTCCCCTGTCTAAGGATGATCACCTAAGTGGTGAGGTGGTGACAAAATGCAACAAGTTGCTTTTACTTGTCAGCATGCTAGAAGGAGATAGAGAAGAATTGCAAGCAAACACTGTAGTCTCAAAACAAATTCTTCCTTTCCCACTGCAATAAAACTACTATTCATTTCTTAGACTCTGCTTCCCTGTCTGTTACTACATTAGAGGTTTATATTTGCCTTATTTCCAACACAAAGCCTATCACTAACTAACTATCAGTACTGGTGTGTCAATAATACATTGGGAGGAAATATTTGTAAACTTACTGGAGAAATTGCTGGGCATATTTCAAAACTTAAATATTCCAATAGAGGGAAAGATAATGACTACTCCAATGAAATACATAAAGTATATGTGTATTTATTAGAGGCAAAGTTTCATTATGATCTGTTTTTTTCACATTTTATTGAGAAATTATATGTATTGAGAAACATTTTGTATTGACAGGCCAATTTTCAAGTAGAGATGAAGAAAAAAATTTTGGTTGTGATATTGACTTCCAGTCTACATTCAATTATCAAACTCTTTTATAAACATAAAAAGCTTTTGATATAGTACAATATTCACTCTGTTTAATTAACAATGGTTTCTATGGATAGTTATTTTATATTTTTTTTTCTTTTCCATGAACACAATTAGTTAAAAATAGGATACTTCAAATGCTGAAACTCTTGAGACCTTCTTAAAGTTACATATTTTATCTTCTTTTCATCTTTTATTCTCAGAAACATAGGATACAGAAAATCGGGATTTAGGTCTGAAAACAATTTGAAAAACAAATAGTCTATATTTTTGAAAGAGACTTTAGATTATAGGAACCAGTATTTTATTCTGTTTAAATTTCATCCAGCTCTTTTAGAGTTGTAGCTGCAGGTGACAATCCTTTTAGCAATTACATGAGTCTAATTGTTGTTCTGATTCAGGGAAAGATTTCACGTTTAATAGTTTTCTAGTTTTCATGAAGGGTTGTTTTTTTATTTTGTTTTGTTTTTTTATCCCACAGATGTATTTGCAATGCTTAAACCTGAAATAAGACATCATTAAAGCCACTAGTTATTCACAGAAGTTTTCTTAGCCAGATTACTTTAAGCTCCTTTAACTCTATCCAGCTGGAGTTCTTGCATGACCCATGGTAGAGATGTGTGTGTGTGAACATAGATTCAGAAACGGCCTTGAGCAATGTTCTTTCTAAAAGCATGAGCAATGCTTAAAAACATATTTTGCTCCCATTTGGATAGGTTGTTACTTTGATTTTGTGCTTGTCTGAGAATTTGAAAGGCACTCAAAGAGGCTACAGTATAAAATATTTACTAGCTTAATTTTCAGATAGCTTCCATATGTACAACCAGAAAACATTTTTCAATGATAGATGTCGCTGTTTAAGTTCAAAAATTAAGCAAACACGATATTTTTATAATTATCTCAATTAATGAAAGGACTCTGGACATTTCTGGCATTGGAGTACCACAACAAATATGCATCAGATTCAGTAGAACAGGAGGTTGTCTCAGAAAGTTTGTTTTATTTTTTCTGCTTTTCAGACATTGAAGAAACAGAACATAGGCAAATACACATCAATATCTTAGCCCACATCAGTTTCTCTTAGTAAATATCATACATTGACATTAAGGGGGTATGTTGTAATGTCACAAGAGTTTGTAAATACCCTACTTAGCCAGAAAATTATTTAAAAATTTGTATTTATAATGCATTTCTATGTTTTGAATGAAAACTTTAAAAAAATTAAAAGGAATGTAAATTATCAGAGGGAAATAAAAATAACTAGGATTTGAAAAGAAAGGAGAATGGGAACTTTTTGACAGCCAATGAGCTACTGGTACTGTTTATTTTTTTGTGGTTTTTTTTGTTTTGTTTTGATTTTTTTTTTGTGTGTGTGTGTGTGTTTTTTTATTTATTTTTGGTTTTGTGTTTTGTTTTGGTTTTTTTTCCTGAAATAAAGAGAGAAAATGAAACAAAAATATGAGGAGAAGACATAAGGATTGACTCTCATCTTATGCCTGACTTAAAGGTTTAAGGTAAATGCTTAAAAAGAATTTAACTGTGACCAGGTGAAATATCCCATTAATGCATTATCAAATGAGACAAGCCATGTGATTAGAACACATATTTAAATAATGTGTTGAATTAAGCTTTAAGTTTTAAATATACAACAATTTAATTTAATAGTCACATTCAAAAGCAGAAGGCTGTGTTGGAAGACAACCTGGAGGAAAAACTAGAAGGTACATTTCCTAGTGGAAACCAGGCAAAATTACATGGATGCCAGAAGCATAGCTCCACTTTCTAATTAAGGCCCCCTAATTACTCGAACTGTTCTGCACAGTTGTTTTCCTTTTTTTCCTATAGAGCTGGGAAGTCACAGGGGGATTTGCTCACATCCATCAGCTTGGTACATTTGAATCTAAAATATGGCATGGCCTACAAAGAAAGACAATTCTTTCTCTTTTCTAATTAGCATCAAAATTGGAGACATTAGATTTCTACTCTTTTCTGACCCCACTTCTGGTTTCAGATTATATTGCTAAAGTCAGCAGTTCCTGCCAGGAAGCAGTGCCAGGAGGTGTAAAAATCAGTATTCAGTAGCTACTGCAGGAATAGAAGAGCTGTTTTTTTTCAGGATAATTAAGATTGTAGCCATGCCACATCACTAAATAGAAAAGGGCTCCTTTTGATAAAGGGGTTAACAGAGATTAAAGGAGGCACTGCTCAGTCATCAATGTGAAGTGACAGAAAGGACCTGGAGCCCGTGGGTCACCTGCAGCAGACCCAGCTAATCACGAGGCTGCAGTACACGGTAACCTTCAGTCCTCTCCTGCTCGTGTTTTACTCAGAGCTTGTAGGCAAGGACGTGGTTCTGGTTGTTCTTGAAAGTTACAGTTTAGAAACCTTTTGTGCAGGTGACTGCTTCCAGAACAGTGTCAGAAAATAACAGTTTTACTTGCTCTGTCTGATTTGCACTTAAGTCTTTTCCAGAAGGGGTTTAATGGTAGGTGGTGTCTCAGTGTCTGTGATTTCCCCCCGGCTTTCTGTGGCTGTGGAGGTCTGTTCTGCTCTGTCTTTGGTACTATTTTGACTCCCTTGGGAAATTAGGAGGAGAAGAGACTTAAAAAAAAAATATTTAGAGTTGGATTTAAATGTAAAGCCACTCAAAGGTGGACTTAAATGAGCCTGGAGCAGCTTATCAATAAGCATGCAGTACACAAACTTGGGTGTATTCAGAGGCACAACTGCAAGTAATGAGGGAGAAAACAAAGCAGCCATTGTGTGCAAGTGCACTCAGAACAAGTTGTGAGAGTGCTCCTCAGTTTGCCTTGGACTTGGACTCTAAGGCTATGTGCTGATGGCTGTCATTTCTAGATTATGTTCTTGTTGGGTTTGTCACATCAGTTTTGGTAGGTAGTTCTTAACTTATAAGTAGAAGAGCTGTGTCCTGAGACTCTCAGAACAAAAAATTATTCAAGGCATGCTGTGGCCTTATTTTTTTGTCATCACTTGTGAACTAAGCATAAGCCCTTTGATAATAACCATCTGGAGTCTGTGGTACTGAGCAACAATATCTTTGCTTTATGTGTCCCAGTCAAGAGAACTATACTTGCATATGCTTTGGAGGGCTAATAGAACTCATGAATACAGCATATAAATGCTGACCTCATGATGGCTGAAAGCATAGAGTGTTGTAACCTTGTCTGGAAAACAGCTGGTTTGGTGATTTCCACTTATGAGAGTATCTCCAGAAGTGGAGCCTTATTCCTGGAAGGATTGATGGTGCACACAGATTTGTATACAGACAGTATCCAACATGGTTTTCTATGAAAATGCTAATTAATGCAAGTCCTACTCCAACCTGACTAGAAATTTCTGTAAATGAACAGTTTGCATTACACTGTTGTCTTCCTTCATTAGTGACAATTTGTACATTAAAGTTAATATCTTTTGGAATACCACTTCTAATTAAAGTTGTAAATATACAAAAAGATTCAGGCCCCAGCTGTTTTGTTTGGTTCTCCAATTATGCCCAGAACCTCATGTACATTCAATTAAAAGAACCCCAATTTCCATTGTATGTATTGCTCCTGAAATGGTTCGTCACAAGAATTACCATTGGCATGCTCCAATAATAGATGAACAGATTTCACTGAGGTAATGAGCTTTGGTGTTTTTGAAGTAATGAAACAGAATTATCCTCAGCTCAGTTTTGTTGGTGTTTCTCTTTGGAAGGTCAATAAAGCAGCAACAGTGGCATATCTGACTTTCATCAAGTAACTTGAGCAGTGAGGTACATTGGTGAATGCCTTTCTCCTAGGACACCAGAAATGGCAATTTTCCTTTGTGCTGGAGAGAGAAAATAGGTGACCTGCTCTGGACAGATAGTTTCTGCTTCCTGCACAAAAATCAGACAACCTGGAGGCTTACCTGAAGGGTCCCCTCTTTGCTAGCTAGCTATTTTTGAAAGAGTTCAGAGTCTTCACATAGGATTATGGTGTGGCAAGGTAATGCATTTTAAGGAAAGATGACAAAAGGAATGGAAAGAAGAATGACAGAATAATTCAACCAAAGATAGAAGGTAGATGAACATGTTAAATAACATGTTCCGAAAAAAACCCAGAGACTTGGCCAAATTCTCTATAAGATTTAATAATCAATCTCATGCTTGCCTCAGATTAAATTTTCAGAATCAACAATTGCTAACATGCATTGTATACCTTTTTATATCTTACTCCTCTAATACTTTGAATAAGTTTTATAAAAGCATTGGCATATTATCTTTCCCTGTAGTGCTAGAAAAGCAATCCAAATTTGACAGTAGCAGAGCAGATGGAGAAATCCGGGAGGCAGACGGCTCATGTTAATGAGGATCAGGTTTACCCTGGATATGAAGATTATGAGGGAAGAACTACAAACTGTATATAATGCTAACATATAATATTGTACTATTGTTATTTTATTGTATGGCATTATTATTATTGTTGTCATTGATATATATTGTAAATACATAAACTGTATATAATGCTAATATATAAATAGATTAACATTACCAAGAAATATAATAGGAGCAGGCTTTGTACAGTGACACTTTAATGCCCTAGTAGCAGTCATTATCTGTCAGTAATAGGCAGCTCATTACAAGTGGATATGGTGACTATACAGACAAGCAGAACCAGATCTGAGAGACAGTAGAATGCAAACATATTATAGATACTGTGTCATTTTGCAGTGTTCTCTCCAAGTTGCCTATGTGAATCATCATTTTTCTGCCCAAGACTATTTTTGACACCTAAATTAAGCCTTTATAACTTTTTCTGCCCTTTAATTTCCAGTGCTTAATGAAGCATCAGGAGAAAAGTAGCTTATTAGATTTCACCATTGAAACAAAATTAAAAATATTGAAGTTGTCTTTGAATTTGAAAACTAATATATAAAGAAACAGAGAAGGTAAGTAGATGTGTTCAAAGTTTCTTTCTATTTTTTCAAGCAGTGATCCTAAGTCCAGACTAGAAAACTGTGTCTTCTGTCCTTTTCAAAAACATTGAAATACCATGTGCTATCAATCTCTGAATTTGCATATGACATATTTGATGGAAAGAGTAAGGTCCAATTATCTAGTAAATCAATTTTATTTTAAAAAAATACATCCAGCTGTCATAGTAAGTGGCTGACAATGACATAATTGTGCATTGATACCTGCACCACATCTTCACCACTACTAATGAATATTTTGGACACAAAAGTAGCAAGAAAAATTAGGAATGTTTATAATAATATTCAATTACATTTTGAAGCCCTAACTAATAGGACACATTCTCAAAAAATAAACCTGTTGAGACATTATAGAATTCTGTGTGAAGGTGGGCTAGTCAGCAAGCCTTGTTTTGAACTCTGTCTGGGGCTGCAGCATCCCAGCTGGCCCCAGCTTGCCTGGAGGTGCCCCCTGTCTGCGCTGCCTGGAGTTGAGACAATCAAGTATCTGCTCCCAGGGAATATAATTGTACTGAAGTGTGGGTTTGTGCTGTGTAGATTAATCTTTCATGATGGCTGCTGAAGCACAGGACAAAGTCTTTGCTTCATTGATTTGACACAGGACATACTACTCTCATCACCGTATGACATGTCCTATAAAATAAAGGATGGATGATTGGTCCTGGCAGGAGAAATATTCATGAAGTGCTTTTCTTCCAGTCCCCTGCCTCCTCCCTGCTTTTGAACTGTGACTTCTGTGACTTCTCACTGGCAACTGCATCACAGCAGCTCCTACTAATGCAAGATTAAAGACAGAAGGCCTCCTTTATGCAGCATACATGTGTCCTGTATTCTGTTTGTACACCATCATTCGGTATATCCAGAATGGGGCCTCAAGTTCAAGTTGAATTTGGGAAAGTATATTCACCAAAGACCTTAAAATGCTACTTTTGTCAATTCCTTTTCCTAAAATTTGCTATTTCTAAGAAGTACATTGTAACAACATGTAAGTTTTATTTGCACTCTATATAGTAATTTTCACCAGTGTAAAATTTCTGATTTTGACAGACTCGGTAAATGATAGGGGAGAAAAATAGTCCTCTCAGGGATAGTTTCACAAAGAAGGCATTTTTACTAAGTCAACTAACAAAAGCCCGGAAGACTTTGTGTCCTTTGAATATCTACATCTCTGCTATTTTTGTATTTGTTCATAATAGACTTATAAGCCTATTTTTGGAAACTCTTACTGAAAATTTTATGTTTTGTACATACAGAACTGCAAAATACAGGGTTTAAGAAATAAAAACCTGCAAAGTAGTCACAGAGGCTAATTTTAGCTTAATGAACTGATCTTGTCTGTATTCAATAGGAAAAGAGTTAGAAGAGGAAGATCTATGTTGAGTGTGGTAGGGAAAAATTTCTATTTGTGTTTGGCTTTGTTTTGTGGGGTTTTTTAGTTGCATCTAGACTCAAACAAAGGCAAAAAAAATTAAAAAAAACAACAAAAAACCAAAAACCTCAAACCAACAAAAACCACAATTAAATAAACCTTAAACAACCTTGTCTGTGGACTACAAGGGAGCCAGAATATCTCTGAGAATTTTCATATTGTTTTATTGCAAGACCAAATGAGTAGGAATGTATCTGTGATACTGCTAGTAAATTCACTTTCATAAGCATGGTTGACCTTAGGAATTAGACTTAAATGATCCTTGTGGGCTTCTTCCAACTCAGGGCATTTTATGACTGAATGTATGTTAGTGTGAAGAATGTTTCTAGGGAAGTTTGGTCTCTGCAACATTGCCCACTTTTTAACCTTGAGTTGTTACTAAAAAAATCAAATTATTGAATACCCTTCCATGGACAGATGTTCAAAATGGGTTTTCTAATTTTCTTGCTCAGATCTTTTACTGTACATGACTGATTTGAGATTTAATATTTGCAATAGCATAGCCAACAAGGAATTAAAAAATGGCTTTGCACATAAACTGAAAAATTGCTTTTTGCTTCAAAGTACTAAGTGTCTCTGTAATTGTATCAAAAAGAAATACTGCTGGAGCTACAGTAAAATTGTGTAATGAAGCACAACTGATTATGCCATAGTTGTCCTAATATTAACAATGTGAATACTTATGTATCTTGGGGAGTATGTAGTAATGAAATTAGTTTATTTTTTCTTCTGAGTGCTGTGACTTTTAATTCAACATTTGATATTAGATCATACTTTCAGAGAAAGAAGTACCTGCTTTATAGAGCAATAGATGTTTTTTTTTCTTTTTTTCCAGTGTGTGTGTGTGTGTGTGTCTTCATTCACCTAGACAGAGTTGTGAACCTGAACAATTCTCACCTGTGGTGTTGGTCTCTCATCTTTCTTCTTTTCTTACCTATAAGCTCCCCTAATGCTTGTATCTGGAAGGCAAAGAAGGCTTTGATGGAATATGTTTGTCAGTATTTTAAAACCTAAGGCATGATAGAAACCTAGCCACCTAAACAGATAAGTATGTAAAAATGCCTGCCTTGATACTACAACCAGAAAAATGTGTCCATTCTGAGCCATTTTCATGTGATGGCTGAAAGACTTGGGTAACCAGTAAGTGTCACACAAGCAATGAGATGGCTGGATGCCAGAGCAGAACTGTGAAAACTATCAGGCACACACTAGTGTCTCTTGTGGAGATAGGGATGGTGGTGGGGAAGGTTCAGTGTTTTGGGGCAGATGGATGAATTGTGTGCTGACAGTGACTCAGAAGCCATGTGTGGGTGTGAAGTGCCTCAAAGAAGCCATCTGGGACACAGCATGGGTAAGTCTGAGGCAGCTTTGGGGCAGGGTTTAATACAACATCTCAAAATGGAAGCAAATGAGGTCTACTCTGCTTGGCAACTTTTTCAAATGAAAAGGCTTTGGAGGTTTTGGATTTTTTTTTTTTATTTTTTTTAACGCTAGAGTCGTTGGGAAGGAAGAAAAATAAATAATTTTGGTGGTAGTATAAATATTTGCTTTTCTTCCCACTCACTGTTGTACATCTTTCCTTGCACTTCTATTTTCACATTCTGGCTCCCTTATCTGAAATCTCACCAACAGGATTACAATGATATTTTTGCTGAACTATTGGCCTATGGAACTGAAATCATCCATATTTACCATCTCTTCCTTGCTGATGGGAAAAAAAAGGCTGGGGCAATGTGAGCAACACTTAAAGGAAGAATCAAATATGTACAACAACTTCTTAATAGAAAAGGTAGCTGTCTAAGGAACCTTCAGAGAAGAAGGCATAAGGTGAGTTTCATAGAATCATAAAATATTTGGGGTTGGAGGAGACCTTAAAAGGTCATCTAATCCAACTCCTCTGCAATAAGCAGGGACATCTTCAACTAGGTCAGGTAGTTCAGAGCCCACTTCAGTCTGACCTTGAATGTTTCCAGGGATGTGGCATCTATTGCCTCACTGGGCAACCTGTTCCAGTGTTTTAGCACACTCATTGTAAAAAAGCTTGTCTTTGTAAGTCTAGAAATGCAGTTTCACAGACAATATTGTGGATCCTTCATCAGGTTTCTGGATTTGCAGAGGCTAAATATAAAGCTAAGACTTTAATAATCATGACCATGAGTAAACATGGAAGGAGAATCATGGAGCAGAATAGCTTAATGTGAGCACTCACTGAAAAGAAACTGGAATATGTTTCTCTCTGGTAGTGTTTGGTATCTCCACAGAATGAGAAATGAGGAAATATGCTTGTAGTACCAGCAGTGGAAGGGCAGTCAGAATTTCTGAATTATTGAACTTCTGCTGATTGCATCCATTATAGGAAATAAAAGGAACTGGAGAGGGGAGAGGACAAAAAAAAAGAATGGGATGGTTCACTATTTTTTAGCATGTTGCTGTCCTTTGCAGATCTCAAAAAATAATGATGCAATGATTACGTAAGCTGGCCAAAGTATTTACTGAGTGCAGTAGTACTTAAACTCCAAATATTTTTTAAAAGAAAAAAAATAGAGATTTTAAATTAGTAATATAAAGTCAGTTTGAAAGCAGAGTACTGAGATGAATACTTATCAATATAACAGACAAGAAACAGATAAGAACAGGGAGGAAGGAACACTTACCAATGGGGCAAGTTTGAGAAACAGCCAAAGAGCAATTAATTTCCACTGGGGCTGACAGCAAGTACTGGAGGTATTAGGGGCACAGATCTCCAAGTGTATATTGAATTTCAGAAAGGGAACTACTGACACTTAACATCATCTACGGTAGTCAACTAGGAATCAGTGGATATAAAAATAAGAGAGTATTCAAGAGAATTTCTGGGATAAACTACTATAAATTATTTTAATTTTTATTTAATTATTTTAATATTAATAATTATTAATCAAATGATTAGATTACCCCAGCTAGATGGGTAAGCTAAAAATAATTAGCAAATTCCAGCAAAAACTTCAGCAAAATGCAAACACACTTTAGCAAGAAATTTTATATTTTATGAATTTTTTAAGATATATTTTAGGTTATATAATATAACACTGCTGTGTCATAGTTGTGATGCAAATAAAGATCTTACTGACAGCTTTCATATCTAGGAAGTTTGATTTATGAAGCACTAGCACATGAAATGTCTGTGGTAGTATACTACAGCTTGTTGGAGAGATTAAATACTCTGAATGTTGGCTGGTTGGCTTTTTTCTTGAAATAACTAATGAGCTATTAAAAACCATCTTGTGAGTAAAAATCAGTTTGTGTTCAACAAAAGGAAGAAGTCCATAGGATAGACTGAGTAGCAGTTCCTAGACACAGTGAAAAAAAAGCACTAAAACCTGCCCCCTCCAACTTCTTGTCCTTCTGAACTCTGCACATAATGCTCAGTCATCAAAAAGAAGACATTCTTCAAAGTTAAGGCACAGTAAAAGACAAATCCATGGTGTTTTCAGATATGTTTATGGTCCCAGAAAGTCCAAAGGTATTTGGGCTTTCCTTTCATCATGGCTGATCTTAAGGGTTCCAAGGAAGTACATTTCAACACAAAATTGAGACACTCAATTGGTAATTCACTCAGCTAACAAATATGTATCTTTAACTATTTCTAGCTGGACTTTTTCTGATGAGAAGTGACTTACTTCAGTAAGCTGCCTCAGTAGGAAACATGATGCAGTTTTGCATATTTGGGATTTTTTTGTTTGTTTGTTTGTTTGTTTGTTTTAACTTTTAATAAAGACTGTGCCCATGGCATATACATGAAATGAAGAGAGACCAACTTCTTGGTCACATATTTTCTGTAGAAAATGTAACATTGTATTTCAATTAAAATAAAGGTGGGAGTAAGCTCTACTAGCATCTTATTTCCACTGGATTTACAGCAGAGGAGGGGAAAGGAAATCCATTATGGGGAACTTTTTTTTTCTTGCAGAGGAGTTTATTGAGTACCCCTCTTAAAGTTTTTTGGAGAATTTGCTCTAAAGGGTGTCAGTGTAAGATAGGTATTTAAAATTGGTCAATTTCATCCTTTTTCAGTTTAAATGGAAGGCAACTATAGGCCTGGTAGGGAACACCTATAACTATTATGCTGGAGAGTGGATGAGCAGATTTAATTTATATAGGAAAGGCAGAATCTTTTGCGAGTTTGTAGACTGTGATAGTCCCATTAATGCAGGAATGCCTCCTGGTAATCTGACTCCAAAGAAGCATGTGCAGGCTAAGCTGGTGTCGTGAACAAAGCAATAAAGGTGTCAAAAATTGGACAGAAGATGTAATAATCTCTTACAATAGCTGCAGAATAATACTGAACTTGAGTTTACTGGGTATTAGAAACCTAAGAATAGCAGAAATTTATTTTTGGTCAGAGCTTGTGGCAATATGCAATGTTCATGTAGCTTATTTGTATTTATCTTTAAGAAGTGCAATTATAGTATCTTTAATCATAAGCAGTAAGTGACAGCATAAACTAATTTATTAGTGAATCTCCATCTGATTAACTACTAGCATCATTATTCAATATATTATAACATATTATATTATACACATTATAACATATGTAGATCCTGTGTTCCAGGATCACCAGCAGTTGAGTCTTCTCTACTAATAAAATTCTCAAAAAGAAAATACATGTAAAAATTAGGCAATGGGTTTATGTCTTTTTCCTGAATGTGCATGTGTTGACACTCCTTTGAATTTGTGTAGTGCATCTACTGAAAGTAAGATATAATCTTATTTTGCAAATTGTCACTTAAATATACATGGTTCTATAGATCTGCTATTTTGGCTTACGTAGTGGGGAAGATATTAAATGGAAATATCTTGAGTCATTGGAAATTTTGTTTGTGTTCTAGAAACAGTGCTATTCAGAAATGTACTCATTCTTTCTTAATTTTCAGTTCACAGGATCATAAAATGATTTGGGTTGGAAGGTGCCTCAATGATTACCTGGTTTCAAGCCCCCAGCCATGGGCAGGGACACCTTCCACTAGAGCAGGTTGCTCAAACCCCCATCTAACCCATCATTGAATGCTACCACGGATGGCACATCCACAGCCACCTGTTACAGTGTCTCTCCCCCTCAGAGTAAAGAACTTCTTCCTAACATGCAATCCAAACATATCCTCTTATTCTCTAAAGCCATTCCAACTTGTCCCATTGCTAGATGTCCTTGTGAAAAGTCTCTCTCCAGCTTTCTTTTAGGCTCTCTTTAGGTATCAGAATGTTGCTATAAGGTTTCCCTTGAGCCTTTTCTTCTTCAGGCTGAATAACCCCAAAAGCTAAGGTGAAATTTCATTGAAAAAACTGCTGTATTTTATAGAACCATATATTTGATAGTTTGTTTTAAAAATCAAACTTGACATGATTTATCTCTGAATCCAAGTCTTAGTAAACCTAAGGAATCTTTTAAAGTGCTCAGACGTCTTCACTCATGGATACAAATTTCTTGCTTTTCTCCTTTTTAGGTGATTTTTTTTTTTGACAAATCAAGATAAATTTTTCATGTGCATTTTTGTTTGTTTTGAATTCAGCTGAAACCAGAAAGTAGTCCTTTCCCTCTTAGCATTGGAAAAGTTTGGTCCTAGTCAGGGCCTGATATTTTGGATTATTAAAACCCAAATGTAAGCGGCATAAAATGAAAGGCATATGGAAGCAGGGGAAAATTAGAAGTTCAAAAAACAGAATGTGGGACGGTTTAGGGCTGTAAAGTAAAGAGTCCCCATTTCTTCTTCTTTAAAATTGTTGTTTTTCTGTTGTGGTTTTCTTTTAAAGAACTCTTGACACTTCTTTCCCAATGAGAAAAGTTTTGATATAATTTGAAACAGCTTNGTAGGAAACATGATGCAGTTTTGCATATTTGGGATTTTTTTGTTTGTTTGTTTGTTTGTTTGTTTTAACTTTTAATAAAGACTGTGCCCATGGCATATACATGAAATGAAGAGAGACCAACTTCTTGGTCACATATTTTCTGTAGAAAATGTAACATTGTATTTCAATTAAAATAAAGGTGGGAGTAAGCTCTACTAGCATCTTATTTCCACTGGATTTACAGCAGAGGAGGGGAAAGGAAATCCATTATGGGGAACTTTTTTTTTCTTGCAGAGGAGTTTATTGAGTACCCCTCTTAAAGTTTTTTGGAGAATTTGCTCTAAAGGGTGTCAGTGTAAGATAGGTATTTAAAATTGGTCAATTTCATCCTTTTTCAGTTTAAATGGAAGGCAACTATAGGCCTGGTAGGGAACACCTATAACTATTATGCTGGAGAGTGGATGAGCAGATTTAATTTATATAGGAAAGGCAGAATCTTTTGCGAGTTTGTAGACTGTGATAGTCCCATTAATGCAGGAATGCCTCCTGGTAATCTGACTCCAAAGAAGCATGTGCAGGCTAAGCTGGTGTCGTGAACAAAGCAATAAAGGTGTCAAAAATTGGACAGAAGATGTAATAATCTCTTACAATAGCTGCAGAATAATACTGAACTTGAGTTTACTGGGTATTAGAAACCTAAGAATAGCAGAAATTTATTTTTGGTCAGAGCTTGTGGCAATATGCAATGTTCATGTAGCTTATTTGTATTTATCTTTAAGAAGTGCAATTATAGTATCTTTAATCATAAGCAGTAAGTGACAGCATAAACTAATTTATTAGTGAATCTCCATCTGATTAACTACTAGCATCATTATTCAATATATTATAACATATTATATTATACACATTATAACATATGTAGATCCTGTGTTCCAGGATCACCAGCAGTTGAGTCTTCTCTACTAATAAAATTCTCAAAAAGAAAATACATGTAAAAATTAGGCAATGGGTTTATGTCTTTTTCCTGAATGTGCATGTGTTGACACTCCTTTGAATTTGTGTAGTGCATCTACTGAAAGTAAGATATAATCTTATTTTGCAAATTGTCACTTAAATATACATGGTTCTATAGATCTGCTATTTTGGCTTACGTAGTGGGGAAGATATTAAATGGAAATATCTTGAGTCATTGGAAATTTTGTTTGTGTTCTAGAAACAGTGCTATTCAGAAATGTACTCATTCTTTCTTAATTTTCAGTTCACAGGATCATAAAATGATTTGGGTTGGAAGGTGCCTCAATGATTACCTGGTTTCAAGCCCCCAGCCATGGGCAGGGACACCTTCCACTAGAGCAGGTTGCTCAAACCCCCATCTAACCCATCATTGAATGCTACCACGGATGGCACATCCACAGCCACCTGTTACAGTGTCTCTCCCCCTCAGAGTAAAGAACTTCTTCCTAACATGCAATCCAAACATATCCTCTTATTCTCTAAAGCCATTCCAACTTGTCCCATTGCTAGATGTCCTTGTGAAAAGTCTCTCTCCAGCTTTCTTTTAGGCTCTCTTTAGGTATCAGAATGTTGCTATAAGGTTTCCCTTGAGCCTTTTCTTCTTCAGGCTGAATAACCCCAAAAGCTAAGGTGAAATTTCATTGAAAAAACTGCTGTATTTTATAGAACCGTATATTTGATAGTTTGTTTTAAAAATCAAACTTGACATGATTTATCTCTGAATCCAAGTCTTAGTAAACCTAAGGAATCTTTTAAAGTGCTCAGACGTCTTCACTCCTGGATACAAATTTCTTGCTTTTCTCCTTTTTAGGTGATTTTTTTTTTTTTGACAAATCAAGATAAATTTTTCATGTGCATTTTTGTTTGTTTTGAATTCAGCTGAAACCAGAAAGTAGTCCTTTCCCTCTTAGCATTGGAAAAGTTTGGTCCTAGTCAGGGCCTGATATTTTGGATTATTAAAACCCAAATGTAAGTGGCATAAAATGAAAGGCATATGGAAGCAGGGGAAAATTAGAAGTTCAAAAAACAGAATGTGGGACGGTTTAGGGCTGTAAAGTAAAGAGTCCCCATTTCTTCTTCTTTAAAATTGTTGTTTTTCTGTTGTGGTTTTCTTTTAAAGAACTCTTGACACTTCTTTCCCAATGAGAAAAGTTTTGATATAATTTGAAACAGCTTGGAGACAATACATATTTATTGAAGAATTTGTTAAACAATTTATTGATTTATTGATTTCTGAAAATGCAAAGTTCTACATAGATAGTATTTTACAGTTGATTCGATCTTATGCAGTGTATGATACTTCCATCCTTTTTGGACAACTGACATATATTGTATAAAAGCGTGGTTTTTTGTATGCTATAGACTTGTATAAGTAATGAAGAAAAAGTTGATTTCATAAAGATTACATTGTCTGTAAATCAGCTGCTCCAGGTACCTCATCCTATGTCCCTATTTGCATAATTCTGAGAACTTTCTTCACTGATTGAAGTTACTCATGCTTTCAAATGCAATACCAACCTTGGGCCTTCTATACCTTCTGATCAAAGACACATCTCTCTTAGCTTTTGCTGACATCCAGTATGGTGCAGACTGTCTTGTGTTTTTCAGGATGAGCCTTTAATAAACAATGCAGTACTAGCACTGTCAATATAGTCATAAAATAGTCCTCACTAGAATTGGACAAGGAGTCTTCAGTCAGTAATTTTCAATAAGGATTGAGACACAGTTATCAAGCAAAATGAGATGAAGAATTTTGGCACAGGATCTCTGAGCTCTTACCTGACATTGGTATAAGAAGTCACTGCTTCTAACTGAAAAGTGATTTAGCATCTTTCCCTAGAGTAAAAGATGTTAACTACATTCACCAGTAAGCCTGCAAAAGGCACTGCTTAATAATAAGAAATCGATTTTGCACAAATGCAAAATCTCTTCTACAATGGTTCTAAAATACTTATTGACACAACAGGAAGAAGTCAGCTTGATATGCAGAAGACAAGCACAATGCCGTGATCAGTTACTTGTTAATAAAAAACTTGTTTGGGATGAGAATCAAGTTCTTAAAGGCTTTGTTCTGGCTAAACAAGGTGAATTTCACTTCTAGCAGCTGATATGTATGCCTCATTCACACTCTGGCATCTCAGTTTATAAATGTAGCATCAGATCTGGGTTAGTGACAGGGTGTCACTCCACCCAACACAAAACAACTAAATATGCTGTTTTGGCTCTCCCTCATGGAAGTGAGAATCAGCTTGTCCAGGGCACCACAGCTGGATTATTTCTGCAATAATGAAAGAATTAATCTTGGAAGACTGTGTGGATATTTTGATTAAGTTAGGGACCTCACATAAAATATTAGATGATGTGAATAATCTTATTAATATTTCATCATTAAGATAATAAACATATGCCATTCCTGGCACTGTAGGAATTTTTGCAGTATAATAAAATAGAGCTAGCTGCTGGGCTTCAGCCCAGTGGTAATTGATACCTGTGATTCATAACTAAATTTAATAGCTAATTTCTTTGGTCAGGACAGTGCTTATTCAGCATAACATCTAGACTGTAAAGAGATGAGAAAAAAGTATTCTGAAAAATGAGTGTGACAAAGAAATAGATACAACTTCATTAAACTCTCTCAAAAATTCAACATTTAATTTGCCCTAATATAGAAATAGCATTTAAATTCATTGCTTCTAAATATTTCATATGCTTCTAATAATCTAATCCACAAATACATACTGTGCAGTGCCACCTTGTTCACCCAAATACATTCACAGAAACGTGTTCCTTTTCTTTTTATTTTTTGCCTTCCTATTTTTTTGTTCCTTTCTGTTTTTACAGCTGGTATTTTTATATGCTGGTACCTTCTTTTCCTGAAGCAAAACTGATTAGAGCTGTTCTAGGGAGATTGCTGCAAACTTTCAATTTAGTTAAAACATTTTTTTTTATCTGTAGTATATTCATCATTTGCGCTACATAATGTTGTCTATGTCCAGTTAACTTTTTTTGTGGTGGTCTCCATAGATTATGTTAGAAAAAAAAGGATTTAGCCTAATTCTGATCTGTTCTTAAGATCACCAAAATCATAAGGGAAAGTTGTCAGTGACATGAATTGGCTTTGGACCAGTCCCTATGGCAGAGGATTATTTTTTTTATTATGTCAGGATGGTTTTTCTCAGATCAGTAAAATACTCTTATCTCTACTTGCTCTACTGTTTGGCATATCAGAACCTGAAAATTACTTAAACATTTGAAAACATTCGAAAACATTCTTCTGTATTGGAAATGTTCATTGCTGCATTCTTTTTGGTGTCATCAATTGAGACCTCTATTGATGTTAATTTCAAAGTTCTTGGGCCTTTAAGTGGTCCTTAATGGTTAAATTTTAAAGCAAATGTTTATTGATTAACATTAAATGTGACATTCCTTCAAGATTCACCTGCCAAAACCCATGTGAAGCTTCTAGTTTTGGAATTTGCCAGCCACCTTCATACTATAGTAACAAGGAAATTCATAGTCATTAGGGTGGCTATTGTTTTTAATAGTTAAACTTTATCTTTAAGAGATTATTCTTGCAATATTATGCTTCTGACAGAACCCACTGATTAGCTGGTTAATTGCTATCTCACTTTAATTTTTATTGATACAAATTGCTTCAAAAATTCAAACAAGAGATTGGTGGCATTAATGCTGTTTAAGTCTGCATGTAATGCAGACACTGCATTATTTAAAAGTTTATGTCTGACTTTCTATTTGCAGACTTGTGTCCTAAGTGGTTTATCAAAACAATGCAAACTAATGTGGATTTTTAGAAAATACAGGTAATTTACAGAAAAAAACCCAAACTTCTACCTTGGAAGAACTGACTATTTGTGATGTAGTTCCTTTCAGCATACACACATACATATATTATCTAAAACTGGATGTAGCCAAAACTTTTTGATTTGTTGAATAGCTCCCCAGGTGAAGAACCGTTTCTTATAGTTATTCAACAATACACATGCTGTGTCCAATGAAAAATATATTTTATTCATTTAAATAATAATGTAACAATGTACCATAACTATAACACAACTGATTACCTTTGTAATGCTACTTTACTGGGGTATCACTAGCACTTCAAATCTAGCTTTTTTTTAAAATATACTCTTCTAATATAACATCCCACAAGCCCCTCAGCAGGCCTGACCAGATTCATTGTGATTAAGATTAAAGTCTTAATTTAAACTCTATTCTTGAAAAATTCCATGGACCTAGATCTGTTTTACAAATGCTAATGTTTGTCTTCTCTGGAAATGGACTGGTACTACTCCGCCAATGCAGTTACAGTCTTAAAGATGTTGTGTGGGCAATTCCATCTGGAAGCATTTCCATCATTTTATCAAATTAGCTCAATTTAAGATCTGCTGAATTAAGAGCAAGAATGTTGATATAGAGATGGGAATTTCCAGTGATATATTTAGGCTGGAGAGTTGGGCAAAGAGAAACCTAAGGGAGTTCAACAAAGGCAAGTGAAGGGTTCTGCACCTGGAGAGGAAACATCCGAAGTCCCAGTACAGGCTGAGTACTGATCTGCTGGAGAGCAGCTCTGTGGAGAAGGACCATTTATACGATATGATAATATGTTATCTGAGCCACAAGAAAACTCCTTTACACATGGCTCTGATTTTTGTTAAAGTCACAATTAGATCCCAAGGAGTAGATCCCAAGGAGTCCTATGGTCACCCTGGGAACAAAGAAAACAGGATGGTGGAGAAGCCCCTGCTCTGGAGATGGCAGCCACCATAGCAGACTGTGTGGACCAGAAGATGGAAACAGTACGGCAGAGAAGCCCCTTTTTGGACCATGTTGTAGCGAGAGAAAAAGTAAAAACAACAAAGCAACCAAGCCTCTGGGGTGACACAACTCACTCCTCCTGCAAACAACAACCAGTGGGGGATAGAGACAAAACAAAACTTGGGAAGACATCCCTATTTTTTTCCAAAAGGCTCTGATGCTGCTGATATTGCTGGAAGAGACTTCCCAGCAAGTTGCAGGTCCAACCCTTCCTTGGCAAGAATGGCAGGCAGCTGGAACTGGGGCAGTGGCTGGAACTTGTGGACAGAGGGTCTGACTTTTCTGGGATGGTACTGTGGCTGCAGGCAGCAGCTGCAAAAAATTTGTGGAGTGGGTTCTCCCAGTAGGTGGTAAAGTTATCATGAAATTTGCCCCAAAGCAATTTTGAACTGTAAAATGCAGCTTTCTGGGTTTAGACTCAAAAAGTGGACACAACATCATGTCCATTCCCATTTTAAACGGACAAAGTGTACCTCCTCTCCATGAATCCCAGGCAAAGCACAGAAGTTCGTTTTCTAGTTTGTTGGGTTTTGAAGAGACAGGACAATGATAATCTGGGGCAATTTGGCATAGATAAGATATGGAATACAAAATTATTTTTGGGGCACCTAAGATGTCATTTTTCTGGGAAAATATCAAAACAAGTCCAGGATTTTTATTTTCAACTGACAATATTGTTTGGTGACTTATAGATTTTTATTTTTGTTTTATGTTGCATATCCTGTAATAGATGTAAGGTTTTGTATGAACCTTCACAGTTCCTCCCTCCTCTTTATGTATTAGTGAAAGTGTACATGGCCGTCTCTACTCAGTACAATCTCCAGCAGAATAAAATTTGTATTCAGCCTTTGTCTCTTCAAGATAAACTGAATTCTAGTCACTAGAATACAGTGGCTTTGGCTGCCAGACAGCAATTGTTTCCAGGCAGTCATTTATAGCATTGCAATGTAGTTGGTTTACCTTCAGGGTAGAATCAATGTAGGGCAGTTTTAACTCTGTTGTGCTTGTAACTCATTGAATATGGGGATGCATTTATTACAGCAGAACTCCTTTAATCCTGAAAATTAGCAATCTGTAGTGTCTCCTACTTTCACTGATTTTATTTTTTTGCATGTTACTGGCAAATTAATAATATTGCAAGGATCACAATTATTTAGGACTTTCAGACATCTAAAATAGGATAAATGCCTTCAAGTCTATTGTTTTTTGCCCATATTGTTTTAACAATAAAGTGTATATGCTCCTGTTCTCAGCAGCCCCAAGTGTTTGGCATTTCTTAATTAATTTGTAACAAGAGTTTTCAGTTTATCCAATAACTTTATTATGTGAAGCATATTTTCATTCAGCCAGGGAATGGTCTCATTTAACTTTGTGTTGAGCAGAAATAGCTTCCGTAGCACTCACAGACTTATCCTCAGATTGAAGGATTCAAAAGCAGATATGGAACAATGAGGTCAATGGGGCTTGCCTACTGAGGATATACTTTAGCTATCCTCATAGCTGTGTGACTTCAGAATTTGTGCTTACAGAATATAGAAATATTCCAGAATGGTTTTAAGGATATTATCAAGGAAGATTTAGTAAAATAGCTCACGAAAAGGCTTATGTGATCCTTATCTGCCCACAGGAAGCTCTTTCACTGCAAGATCAAAGTCAGATGTAGGTGGGAGTTGGTAATGATAATTTTGATAATGGTTTTAGGGTTTGTTTCCCTCCTCCTTCTAATTATCTTATTCAATTTAAAGGGGTGGAAAAACGATTTGCTATATCAGGTTACCTCAGTGGATTACCTAAGGAGAAAATAATTTTTATTAGTTAACATAAGAATACATGAGAAAGATGCAGAAGTATGTGCTTCAATCCTGAAACAGGACACAGAAAAGACCAAGGAACACCATATTGGGACATCATCCAGGTTTTAAACTTAACCACTTGGTTTGAATCTATCAATATAGTTAGATCACCAGAAGATATATTTGATAAATACTGACAGAAAACTAAAGGCAGTTGTTATGCCAGAGCAGGAGCAATACATTACCTATTTGAATATTTTAAGTGAGGTAGTTATGGGGGGAAATAAACAGCCTCTACATGCTTGTTAAAATGCATTAAACTCAGGGAGGCCTCTATTTATTTGGTCTGATTCGATACAAACACACACCTAATTTAAGATTTATGAAATCACCTTAGCTTTCTTCAATAGACACATGGGGTTTCCCAAACGACTTCTAAAACAGTTGCAGTCATTTTTTCAGTCAACCTGTTCCTGAACCATTATTTTGATCCTGTAAGAAGTTGTAGCTTAAATCTTTAGAAAGTGTCTTCTATGAACGATTAAATTGTATTTTTGTTAGTATTTTGCCACAAACGTTGAAAATGTTTTGGTGCATACTATATCTTACACTTTATTTCACTTACCAGTATAATAGGCACAATATCTGTTCTAAAGATTTTGCACTTCAGCTGAGAAAGGAAACTTATTTTCCAGATGTCCTTCGGCCTTTAATTCACTTGTCTGTTTTGTAAATATTTTGGCCACAAAAAATTTTGTTCATAGTCTATAGCAATGATAATTGTCAATAGAATTAGGTAAGATATAGAAGTCAATAGTTTAAGGTTTTGACACTCTTTTTTAGAGATTACTATTACCTGCTGGTTAGATTAATGCATATTGGACCTGTTCACAGTGTGTTCCTTAAAACTTGCATCTCGTGGAACCAAAGCAATGTTTTTTTATTTAGGTACCAAAGATCACTGGACTGTGGTGTAATGTATCAGGTACAAATTACATAACTGAATCTGGTCTTGCTTTTATTGACTATTTTAGGATATTTGGCTTTGGTCTCATTGTGAAAAAGTCTGGCTTCCTAGAAAATCTTGTTACTTTCTATTAAAAAATGGACGGAATATCTTTATTTAATATGCTTTATTCTTTTTCAATGAACATTATCCTTTAGGTTTTCAGCATGTTACTTAAAAATTTCCTTATGATATCTCTTGTGCTATGGATGTAGTTAACCACATATTTGCTGCCTCTTTTTGCAATAAACAAGATTTAGAATACTCTACCAGCTAGATCATAGGGTGAAAGATGGTGTAGGTGGGGACCTAATCACATCCTGTGTATGTACAAACCTGATAGAGAAGAGTTTTTTGTCTTCTGCCTAAGGGAAACTGGACATTGTTATACTTATTTATTTAACTGAAAAAGAAAAGTCATCTAATCCATTCATAATGATATGTTCATGCTAGAACAACTAGGAAAAAAAGAAAAAACTCAGAATAACTCCCCAAAGAATCCCTTGCAACTTAATTGGACTTCTAGGACTGATTTTAAAAATCAAGATTTTTTTTTTTACCCACTCATAAAATATTTCATTGTAAGCATTCTAGTACAATTTCCTCAGGAAGTAATATTTTTCAAAAGGGCATTTCAGTACTCTTTTCACAAAGGAACATTTATCCAAATGCAGACCAATTTACTCAAAGCCCCTGTAAATCACTGTAAAATGATTCCATGGCATTGCTAGCTCCCTGTTTACCTATGTGGTGAAAGTCTCCATTCCCCCTAGCTCTCCTCATTTACAATGAAGATAATTAGGATGAGTCAACAATACTTCAACTAAATTAGATAATTTTTATTTCAAGAAATAGCCAAAATCTCTATGCGAATTAAAGGAAAGATAAAGAGTTCAAAAGTCAATTAAGAAAAAAAAACAAACTAAAAAAGACATCTCTTCTAGGAGGAAGCAGCCACCTAATAGAAGGAAACAAAATAAAATAACTTCCATAGGTGAGAATCTGACACTTGCACACTGTAGTGCCTAAGGAATTTAAGTGAATGCTTCTTAAATAAGCCATTGCATGAAGTACTTGTTTCTTGCTGAAGTGTTGAGAGCAATTGTATTTCAGGCTGTCTGCATGTAAATTACCATGTAGTGATGACTAAGGCTTTTCTTCCAATAGAGAAAACACTACTTTTCAAGATTTAGCAAAAGAGCTTTTCACTGGTTCGTGGGCCCCAAGTTCACTTTTGTCTAAGACCTGTGGTGTAACATGAGCTACTCATCAGCTAATTCCAGGGAGAAAAAATAAAACTTTTTGTAAAAATCTTTTTCCCTTGAACTTGTACTTATACTAGCAGCAGTGGCATTCTGAACAAGTAGATTTATGGCATTGCCTTTAACTCATCTTAGTTCAGGTCAAATTTGATCTAAGTTTCAAGTTATAAAATCACATTATTTTAGAAGTTCTCATAAATGTCTGTTTCTTTTATGAACTGACTGCTTAGTAAGTGCTTATTTCTCCTACTTTTTTTCCAAGTAAGTAAATTCAAAGTCAGAAAGGTGAAAGTAGCATTCACAAGTTGCAGTTGCAACGATGATACACATGACTTTTTTGTTCTGTTCTTCAGTGGTCTTGCAGGCTTGGGAGGAAAGATACCAAGGCTGTGGGGTTGCAGAATAGAAAATAATGTGGCTCCTGACTGGATTTTTAGTGTTAAACTTGGCCTTTTCTTCTGTGGTAGAGCAACTGTCTCCATTTGTAGAGATTTATCACTTGGCTGCTTTGTCTCTTGAGATATCAGGTAACCCCTGATGCTATTTGCTAAAGCATGCAGCTGGCTGCCAGAGACATCTGCAGGAAATAATGTCTGACTCGAGGAAATTTGACTTAATTCAGGAGGAGAATTCACTGACTATATATATATATTACGGTTTCAGAAAGTGGATTAATTTTTAGTTTAGAAACAAACAACTAAAAGACCTTTGAGGCCCTGGAAATACAAATGATGAATGAGCATCTGTATTACTGCCTATGTCTATTTTGAAGTCTTTAATGCAGAAAGAATGTTTTGTTGTGGTTCAGAGGCCCATCTACTTGGTATTCAACACAGAATATTGTTTTAAACTTGAATTTTCCTGATGTGAGAGGGAAACGATGCAGGAGTGCTGCTTTGAGCCCATGCTTTTTTTCTTGCCTACACTGAGCATTGCACTGAAATACATATTCTTACATTACCATACACAGTGCTCCCTCTGCATCTTACCAGGCACTTCTTCCATAAAACATTACAACTAATGCATTACGCTTCTGACTGTTGATTATGGGTGATGTTATGACATGTCCCTTTGGGTTATGCATAGCACATTAATTTTTACATGAGTTGGCTTTGTAGAGAACATCTACATTTC
Source organism: Rhabdornis inornatus (assembly GCA_013397075.1). Classification (NCBI taxonomy): domain Eukaryota; kingdom Metazoa; phylum Chordata; class Aves; order Passeriformes; family Rhabdornithidae; genus Rhabdornis; species Rhabdornis inornatus. Next base: position 212,650 of record VWZS01004754.1, on the reverse strand, counting down.
TAGGCAATCTGTCAGTCTGTGAGGATAAGTGCCATGCTGTGAAGAGAGAAGTTCATGTTTCAGTTTTTGTTCTGAAATACTCCTAGCTATCTTGGAAACTATTCAACAGAGTAAGAGATAACAACAACTGTAGATATTCTGTGTGAAAGAAATCTGGACTATGATATGAAGTGGCATGAACAACTCCAGAAAATATCTGATTTTGGTCTTTCTGCTTCTTTTGCTCTTCAGCCAGTACCTCTTGGTTCCTCTTTCTCTGTTTTTGTTGCTTTGTTCCTCATACTCCTCAGGAAAAACATATTTCTTGCAGCCATTTTATTTTGCCTACTTGGTAGCAGGGGAGTAGAAGCTGAGTACTAAAAGCTGTGACTGGTTGGGGGTGTCAGCTGGAGGGACATCTGACTGAGCAAAGGGCTATTCAGTGGGAGTCATACTGGGAGTTATCTTAGCAGTGACACCAGCATCTTTGTCAAAGAAATGCTTTGTCCTCCTTGGAGGACACTAAGTGTGCCAGTCATGCAAGGCAGTGATGGGTGATGGGGTTTGGAAGACAGGCTTGTCCAAGACAATCCTGGTCTCTAAAGTCTCCATCTACACAGAGGATGTGAAAATGAAGATCAGTGTCCTTGTTTGCAAGGACAGTGTCACATTTCTACCTTGGTGCAAGAAGTTTGCTAGGCAATGAAGAATAAAAATCTTGGAAGGAAGCTGAAGGTTGATATAAAAATACTTAAAAGGCAATTCAGAAATTAGGTGTGTCTGTAGAAAGTGAGAGGGCAGGTTAAACCAAAGGGAAGGATATGTCATTAGAAAAATGATGTTGAGAAGGGACAGGGAAAGTGATTTTAAATGGTTTAGTATACTGGATATGTGACATGCCATGTATGTAAATGTGTTATGACTATATTTGAGTCTGTGTAGAGGAAGAGATGTGGGGGCATCTCTTCTTTCTTCCACATCTTAATATCTACTTTTGTATCTTTAACAACGACATTAGTCTTCCTCACCCTTTTAAAGTTGTGTAAGTATAATGTTTTCATATTTGACAACTAAGAACCTCCTGAAGAAAACAACCTATGAATCACTTTTGCTACTTAAAGCATTCAGAGTAGCTGTGAATTTTTTGGAAATATGAGTTGATGGGCTGCTCCAGTTGCTTTCTGAAGACTATTTCTTTGTCCAATCAGTGGAAAATATGTTATCTTCTAATTTGTGTCAGGCAATTTTGACCTTTATGGTGAGATACTTTGACAAAATTAGCTCTTTGCTCTTTCAAATAGGGTTTTAAAAGTTAATATCTATGCAGATTGTCAGCTTGGTTTCTGTACAGGTGAAGAATTGAGGATAAAAGTGTAGCCCTTCAAATACTGTAAATAGTCCTTCTTTGTAATAGAATTATGTGAAACAGTCTTTATTTAGACCATGTTGTTACAGCTAATTTGGAGTAAATATTGCAAATATTTTATTTTGTCTCAGCATACCAAAAACAAATTGCAAAAAGAATAAAACTTTATTGCTTTATCTTGGAAAACACATAAAGCCCTGAAAAAAAGATAGGAGGAATATAGACCTCATAATTTTTTGTGTACTTAATGATACGTTATCTAAAAGGCAAAAGAACAACCTGTTGATATTTTTTAAGATTTACATTTGGAGTAAGAGGGTTTTGTGTCTCTAAAGAGGGAAAGTACTGTAGAATAAAAGGAGGCAAAAATGCTCTATGTATGTTTTCAGACTTTCATGTGTATGAGCTAATTTTTTTTCCTGACGTGAAGGTCATTGACAGTGAGACGCTGAGGTAACAAGCAACACAGTTGAGCAGAACATGCAACCATTTAAACATCCAAAGGGCAGGTAGAGGAAAAGGAGGAGGAGGAATGAAAGTACTTACTGAAAAGCTAAAGTTCTGTTCTCCCAGTATCTTGCAGTTTTACTTTTAGATGAGAGGAGCACTAAGGATAAGGGGAAAAAGAGAAAAAGCAGGAAATAGAGGAGGAAAACTGACATGATGTTCTGCATCAGCAGTGCAAGGTGGTTCCCTGTGCCTCGTCTTAGGAAATGAAAGGGTGTCAGAGGAGGTATTACCCCAAGAGTGAGGAAGACTGGCTTCTGTGAATGCTAAGAACTTTTAACAGCAGAGGTTCGACTACTGGTGAGGAGGGTGGAGCCAAGTACTCAATTTGTATGATGTAATATGGTGCAGGTTTCTGTCTGGAGCAATTCCAGTTAAACAGATCTTGCAGGAGGTCTACAAATCTGTGGTTTCCACTGATTTTCTGCTTACTAAAATGGATTTCCCTTATTTGAATGGCAAAAGTTTCTGGGCCAAGCATTTCAGTTCTCAGCACCTGCCAAATTTCTAAACAAGAAATACTGATGATAGTTGGAGAAATTTTTGTTTGGTGGATTATGTTTCTGGAATTAAAAAAAAAAAAAGTAATGTGGTCAAGTGTCTGGGGGTTGTTTTGGCGAGTTTACTTTTTTTCTCCTCTGAATATGTCTGAAACATGTAACAACTTGTGGATAAAAAAAGGTCCATTTGAATTAGTGACTTCTGGTGACTGTCTCAGCATATAGCCTCTTGCTTTACCATGAATTCTCGTTGTAATTGAAAAATTTATTGTATTTCAAGCAGTTTAAAAGAGAAAATAAATTTTCAAGTGAAGCTACCACTGTACATACTAAGGCTGCTAGTTTTTGTGATATTGAAACTGAGTTTTCAATGCCATTGCTCAAATCATGAAGTGCTATTGGCATCAGCATACTTAACCTAGCTCACACTAGGCAGCTTCACAGATGCTTAGGTACAAAAAACTGCAACTCAATTTTTGTTACCCTTCCTATCTGCATTCTTTAAAAAGCAGTTCTGCACTGTTAAAGAATGCAAAGTAGAAGTTTTTAACTGATACAATAGGTAACCAATTAATTATTACATAATAGGAACTTATGAGATACTGGGAAATTATTAATATACTATCCACCCTCCACTAAGTCCCCTGATGAGTTGGATTAGCCTGGCAGTCATCAGTCAGAGGGGAAGATTGGTCACATTGATCCTATCCTATGATTGGTCCCATAGGCTGAACAGCTCTGATGATGAGGAGCAGTTTTCCAACTACCTGCTTCTTTCCTTAACATTTTGTACATTTATGTTACTTTTACCTCTAGAATCCTTGAGCTACTGTCCACCTCTGTCTTAGCACTCTTGCTTCTGTCGAATTTTGCTTTCCTTACCTGATGGGGCTCTACTGTATTTGTTTCCCTACCACACTTGCTTGCAGCTTGAAAGCTTTTCACCCAAGTTGTAAACCAGGTTATGCTGCTGTGCAACACTGAAAACCAGGAAATAAACTCTCCAACCAATCTGTTAGGTTAGAAAGCAGGTGTCTTATTCTACCTAGTTTTTATCTGCAGCTGGATAGCATTTTAGAAATTTGTCCTTCTAGAGGTGAGACTCTTTTGCTGTGAAGGAGATCTATGCATAGTAGAATTAAATTATATGAACAGAAATTTTGCCTGGAAAAGATCCTCACTTGTTCACCTCATCGACAGTAATTGCACTGTACTGTGTAGGCCTGTTGATGGCAATGACAAATCATGGAATTGTTCCCCTCATCTTATTTCTTCAGAAATATTTGCATTTCATTTTCTAATCACAGTTGTTAGCTTGAGCTTTGAACAGGAAAAAAAGGACATACATGGTTTGACACTAAAAATAATTTTGCTCTCAAAGCCAAACAAAACCTTTTGAGAAAGTGCATGATAACACATCTGTGTAATAATCAGCATCTTTTTTACCGGACTGGCCTTGTCCTACTTTCTTGATGAGTTCCTTGATTAAAAGTTACTAATGTAATGATTAATAATGTAGAATTTTTAAGACTTCACTCTACATGTACTCAAATAGCCGTAATACTTGAGACTAGAAAATAGTTAGCAGGCTAACCTAGAGGCAGGCTTTAGTGGGATGTGTTGCACAGTGAGTGGAATGTAAAATACAGAACTACTTGTATTTTAGGGATTCATAGCTCTGTTTGTGATTCACTGTGTGCTAGAGTTAAGGCATCACTTATGAGTCCCGTTCAAGAGAAGAATTCATTGTTTCATACCTTTCCTAGATAACAGATAACATAAGTAAAACAATGAATATCAACGAATTTTGGGGACTACTTAAGACTGGTTTAGGAGTGTTCTGATGGAAAAGCTACAGAGCTTGGGCATTTTTCCTTTTTTCCTTTGCTTCTCCCAGCCTCGCCTTCACATAAATCTGACTGTTATAGACTGCAAACGAACAAGAAGTCTAAAACTTGTGCAGCTGTTTTGTAGAGAAGAATGCATAAAAGAGAAGATTTCATCAATTACACTACAAAAGGGAAAGAACCCTCTATAGGTTCATATAGGACTCATGTTGAAAAATACTTTACTGCGTCTTTTCTTTTCACTCGAGAATGAGACAAAGATGGTTTCTACAGTATTTTATAGGATACAAAAAAAAAAAATTGTACTTTTATTCTCTCCTCCTTTATCATTCTCATCTCTGAAATGCATCTCTTTTCAGCAGCTAAGTGAAAGAAGAGTTAGGGAAGCAAAGTGTTATAAAAACAAGAGGTCTTTCAGAAAAATCCTAGTGTGAAAATATTTCAAGCCCATCTCACTTTTGTTTTTTTTATCAGCTCTGATGAATGTCAGAATCCATGGCTTGACTTTGAACTTTCAGTTTTTGGGCCTGTATGGTAGGTTTGTTTGGTTTATGCATCAAAGGACATGTTTAGGAAAGAGTATACACTCAGCTGCTTAGCGAAGAGTATGCACTCACCTAAAAGAACTCTCTAAGTAGTGAAAAGTAAATTGATACTTCAGGACTTACTTCCAGCTTTATTAAGAATAATCTCTTTAATGGTTATGAAAGTAATATTAAAGGTAAGTTAAAAATTCTATTAGTGCATTTTTTCCAATAGAAGTATAATATAAAACCAGTGACAGGGCCTCAGAGGACATAGGAAAGTCCATCTTTCAGAAGCAGTAAAGTAAGGAGAGTTTTCTGTTGCTGTTCTTTTTCTTCAGATGTCACTTTCAATGCATGTTTTGCATCACTTGTGCATGTACAAAAAAATGGTTATTCTTTGTTAATGAAGGATTTCTATCATGAAAGTATACAGCCCTAATGCTTCACCCACTAGACTTGATGTAGAACTAACTGATGGAGATTTTTGACCTTGAAAGAGAAGTGCTACCAGTGTAAGTTTTCTGCCATGCAAATGACTGTTGCTGGGATTTCAGATGTCAGTTGCATAATTTATTAACAAATTCTAATAAAAGAATATCACTTCTGTGAAAGTCTTTAGTAGATCAGATAAATAGGAAAGGAATAGAACAACATCCAAGGGCATGTTCTTTTTAATGCTTGAGACAGATTATTCTTATTGTGCATTCATAGAGTAGTATTGTTTTGAGTTCAGATATGAAAATAAAATGTACACAGACGTACTGTGTGCCCATGGAGAATATCAATTGCATTGTCATACAAGTGGTTGCTACTTTCAGAGACACAAACCAACAAATATTTAGTACTGATTTTCTGTGATGTGAACATATCAGCTGACTACCTAACACCACCTTGTCAGGAGCTTTATGCTCTCCTCACTGTTAGAAATTACATTAGTGGACATACCTAGGTAATAGTCTAAAGGAATCAGATGGAAACTCCCTAAAATATTCTCCGAAAAGGAGAGAATTTCTGTCAGCAGGAGCAAAGATTGATAGCTTAGTTTACCTGTGCTTGTGGCATCTCTGATTTGTAAGTGTTGATTTGGAAGGATTTTAAACTTTGTCACTCCTGGGTTTCCATGTCTCACCCAACACAAAATACATTGCTTTTGTAACTTTTCTTGACAGGCACTAATTACGGTGGGAATTAAGAAAAGGAGCTCCTTCTCTTTGTGTGTTTTTCATGATTGGTTTCTAGCTTAGGGGTTTGCTGCTTCTTGTTATTTTTTTCTCTTTGTTTTTGTTTTTGTTTTTGTTTCTGTTTTTGTTTGTTTTGTTTTGGTTTGGTTTGGTTGGTTGGTTGGTTTGGGCTTTTTTAAGAAGGGAAAGTTCTAAAGATTTGTCTTGCAACACTGCTTAAAATGTCTTCTTGTTTGTTTGAATTATTGTTCATCTGAAATGCAAACAATAGAATGAGACTTCAGTGAGTTGTGTGTTCAGTGCTTACAAGTGATTAGCAGAACCCTTCAGAAGCACAGTGTTTGACAAAGATGGATATTTCTGCTCAGTTGCTGTCCTGAATTCAGTTATTAGAAGGAATACTTTCAAATGCTTATTACTTGATACTGTGAGTTACTTTATGTCAAAGGATACAGCTACTTTTCATCAGCAGTCAAGTGTAAGTTTGAATTAGAGAAGTTTTTTGACCTTGTCAAAAATAGACAAATGAAAATACTCCAACAAAAAAAAACCTTGCCATCTTTCCAGTCACAGTCTGTGTAATGCACTCCTGCTGTCTCTGAAAGTCATATTACCAGTGTCAGTAAGATAACACATTTTATGTAGAGGGAGATTAAAAAAAAAAGTGCTTTAAAAGTTCTATTATACACTTGCCATTCTGAGTATTGCTGTTGAGGTATGTTTTGTCAGAACTTTTTTTGGTGTCTAATCTTATGTTTTTGATAACAAATGATCTGTGCCATCAGTTATCCCTCAAATACTTTGAGGAAAAAATAGATTTTAACAATGATGGAGGGCTATCAAGATTTTGACTAAGGCATTTGGAAAACTAATTAAACATGAACAACAAACTAGTAATACTTCCATCAATGGTTGTAGAACCTGTTTCCTTAGTTTTTTTTTTAGCCTTTGTTGTGAACAAATTTTCCTTTCCTTGGGCTTTGAAATATAAGAGGTCCATACTGGAGTATAATTTTTTACAGGATTCACCATCTCAAGTTAATTCCATCAATATCTCTCATAGGAAGATTTTTTTATATTTTAATGCTTAGTGGTCATTAAAAATAAAATTATTATCCTTTTTTGATAAGGGTAAAGAAATCTGTCTAGTAGAACCTAATAAGTGTGTTCTGTGTTATGACAAGTATAATCTCATTAGAAATTGATAAGACTTTTTCTTGAGCTAATCATCTTAAATTTATCTATCCTGATCCACATAATGGGTGTTTCGTTTATTTTGAGTGTTCTGCTGCTCAAATAGTTTTTTTTGAGATTAAAATTCAGTCTTTTTAATAGTATAAGTCTGACAATTGGGAGCAGGATATGGAAATTTCTTCTGAGAACAACAAACTTTTCTTATTGTTTGCTTTGGTTACATGTTTTTGTACTGCTGGTGCCAACTATACTGAATGCATCAGTTGCTTCAGTAATTCAGTAGTTTATTAATCATCTGTTTGTCCACTCATCTCTGCAACACCTCTATAGAACTGAAGATGCATCTTTGCCCACCTGTGAGTTTCAAATTATTTTTTACTTCAGCAGCCTCATGATCTTGTGATACCTCATGATTATAGCATGCATAGTTCTCTATGAAAAAAAAGTCATCTGATTTGGTTTTGCACAGAATAAAATCCTTTTTGTATCAAGATTTTTCACTGTACATTTCAGAATGTTCTCATCTTTTAGGGTTGAAGGGAAAAGCAAAGTTAAATTAATCAAGTTACTAGCACTTTAAGTTTCTAAAGAAGCACACACACTGAGTGTATTTTCACATTACACTCCCAGCAGGGTCTTTACCTCTTGTAAATGCTTCAGTTTAACAGATAAAAAAGAGGGAACACTATTCTTCTTTGCTGAACAAAACTACTGCTCAGGTGTTTTAAATGTTGGTTTGATCTCTTTATTCTATACATAAAATGAAAGATTAAGGAATACTCACCATTCCCAGATGCAGCTGCTTCTCTGACCTGGCTCTGGGTGAGAGAACATAGCAGTTTTTTTAAAACTATGGACTGTGAATGTTTTTTTCCCCCACAAAGTTAGAATTCACCTCTTCTCTTTTGAAATTAATATGAATCTCTTACCTAAAAGCATAAATCTTAATAAGGTTCTTAATAAAGTATTATCTTGTGGTGTAAATTGGAATTTGGGAGATTGGGGAGTTCTATTTGTCGTGAATTGTTGATACCGTAGTACAGGGGTGTTCTGTTTGCCTCCCCTTCAGCAAAAGAGATGCTGTCCTCTTCTGACAGCATCTCTTGGCTCTTGGCCCCTCTCTAAGGCAAATCAATACCAAAATCATCAATCACAAAATGAAGAATCTAACAAGTGACTGGAATGACTGCAGGGTTTCAGATCCAGTGCAGAAGTGATGAAGGCCAGATAGTCCCCCAGAGTAGCACAGCACTCACAAGAATATGTATAGAACATCATGGAACAGGGCTGAGTCTTGTCCTAAAACTCTTTATTACTTCTTTAACTTAAAATGTGTGCTACAGATATATCATGTGCACTTCTAACTTGGGTAAAGCTGGAGTATGAGAGATGACATATATAAAGTAAAAATAGAAAGGGGGAGTGGAGCAGGAGGAGAGATGTGCTTTAGAAATAGTCTAGAATCTCTTAGCCATTGTTATTCATTGTAAACGAATGAAGAAGCAAGAAGCAAATAATTTAAAATCATTTCCAGGTCACCTTTAACAGAAGCAGTAATATCATTACAATGTATGAGCTGGAACATAAGAGAGAAAGAGCTGTTCATTTAAAAAGCTGAAATAGAGCAATTAACCAGAAAGGATGTGTCATGCCTTATACTAAAAGTTAAATTACGGTAAAATACTTCCTTGCAAAAGTGCTCACCATGTGCCAAAGCCCACACATCAAACCAACTTTCTCCATGCTGCAACACAGTAGTTCCCCCACCTGCCCAAATGTAAGAATGCGAGGGGCATTTCTCCACTGTGCTGTTGCAGCTTGGTGCTTATTATAAGGCTTTGACTTCACTGAAGTTGCTCTGTAACACTGGACTAATGTAGTATGAGGACTCATGACTTCAAATAAATGCCTGGTCACCTAGGGATTCAGACAAGCTCTAGATGCTGCTGACCATCTTTGATTGACAGTCATGCCAGAAAGCTCTACACCACTAATGAAAACACTAGAGCGACCCTGTCCACTCCTAGCTTGGTTACAATTTTCTTTTCATTTTTCCTGTATTTTAATATGTTCCATTCTTGCCTCCAGCAGTCCATCTGGTTCTTTTCATGGTCAGGTCTCTCAGAAACCACCCCAGGAACTCTCCTATCTAACCAAATGTGGAGACCTTTGCATGGTCTACTTCGCTTTATGTTCTTTATATGTCCCTGCAATTTTATCTTGTGCTTTAACTCCTATTCAGTACCCAATAAAGAATACTGTGTTCTATGTATTACAGATGTAATTCTATCAGAGTGGGAGCCATCACCCAACTCAAGTAAATTCCTAGTTCTTGATCTGCTGCCAACTGTACTGACTTCCACCTTGAAATCATAACTACAGTAGCATTAATGGACAGGGAAATACTGTCTGGGGAAGGCCAGAAGATAACATACAACTCCTTATTATTTATTTGATTTACTTAAGTAATACATAACAATTAAAAAAGGAAGGAGCCCACTGAAATGCTCAACACCATTAACTCAAACTTTCCAGGTTCATATTTTTGTTAAATTACTTGTAGAATTTGCACTTAGCCATCAAGTATGTTGAACTTATTTTTGAAAGAAGTATATACTGCAACATATAGATACATGATTGAAAATAGAAGCAATGCAGCAGGAAGTTTCTTTTTGTTGTAGCTATAACTCATTATCTCTTGCTTTCCAAAAGATGACTTTCCAGAACTAATGTCATCAAAAAAGCAACTTGCAAGGTGCTTTTTATCTGTGTGATGAGTATTAAAACACAATGGATTGATACAGCAATCAAAATTTTATTTTGGAATGAGAGCTTCAAGTATTTAGGAAGCTGTATAATTCTATATGGTGAGCATTACTCAGTTCGCAATATGCTCTAGTGGGCAGGGTGGTATTTGGTCAAAGACCACCTTGATGATCTTGGAGATCTTTTCCAATCATATGACCATGAACCAGTCTGAGCCTGAAGCAGAGATTAACTGGAGGATTGGGAATTCAAAAAGCACCTGTGCTTCTAGGGTCCAAAAGTCTTGAAAATACGAGACAAGACAAGATTCTGTGAGGTTTTCAAAGAAAAGAACAAAATCTCAAACATCTGAATGCCAGTAGTAGCAATACGTGGGAATATACAAGCCCTTTGTCTTACGGACACTGAAAAACAGACCTTTTATTCTTAATTTGCTGTTCATATGATATGCTATTTTAAATTAAAAATTAAAATTTAAAATGTCAGTGCCTGTGGAAGGAGTGTGGGACTTCTTCTGTGGAAACAATTACTAAGAAAGAGAGAGGTTTTCACAGGCTGTGGAGAACAGCCTCCTCAGAGAGGTCTGGAAGCCTGTGGACTGCGAAATTTCTTAGTTGAGGAAAAAGCACTCCGGAGGATTTGGAAGCCAGTATCACAATCAAAGAAGATAACCTTTCTGGGGACAAGTGAGGAGACTGGGTAGCATTTGCTGAAATTTGCAGTTGTTGATTCATCTGAAATCAAGCCAGGAAGTAAGGACCCACCGGCAAGGACACAGTGGGCAATAGCAGGGACAGTTATCCCCCATGTAGTTCGAGGCTGTCTGAACAAGTCCCTTCAGATTACTCAATTTAGAAAACTCATTGTTATTTCACATTAATCTATAAATAAAGCTTTGTTCTTTTGGAATTTAAAGCTTTATGGTTGTCTTTACAGATGTTATTGCAGTGCTCTTTTAAGTGATGGAGGAAAATTTTACTTAGATGTACTACAAACCTTCGGCTGATTTGGCTCCTATAATGAAAAACGCTATTAATTTTCCATACTCTGTGTGGGCTTATCAAGTCTACAAAAACTGTGATTGGTTACAGTGTGTAATGGATACATTTATATGTCTCTTTTCCCAATAAATTAATAATTAAAAACCAAAATTCCTCTGAACTGCTTTCAGAGGTCAGGCTATGATGAGATTTGGTGCAACAGAAATAGATAGACATATAAACTCATAAACATGTGACATCTAAAACCAGTCCAGCTTTAAAATACGAGAGCATTCATGAGGTTTCTCTGTTTCCAAAATACTGAAAAATATTGCTAATTGCAACCGTGTAGCTCTATCATGAAAACTCAGTGCTAATAATATTTTTTAAAGAATTAATTTAGATTTAGGGTTTAGACAGTAAGGAAAAATGAGTGGGAGCAGTTGATATGACCAGAGATCCTATCTCAAGAGATGCAGACAAAGGTTTACCCCCCTGTTTTTGGTGACAGGTCTGCTGGCAGTTCCTGTAAGCATGAGGCCAGCAGAACAAGTATATTGCCTGTGGCTGGAAAGGACCTTGAAAATTCACCATTTTTTCTGATTTTGTAAGCAAGTTAGACCACAAATCTGTTTTAAAGAGGCTGTTATCAACAATACTATCTGCACTTCTCTAGGGATGAGCCCTTCTCAGAGCATGGCAAACCAGTAAGAAGAGGAAATGAAATCTCTGAATCTTCTTTTAGTGTCTTGAAAACATTCCAATTACTATGGTTGGAAACTTTATTTCCTATCTGAATATCATAGGAGAACTATAATGAAAGAAGTGCAATTCATTATCCTTCCATATTGCATGGGCAGCATTTAACACTGATTTCACTCACTTTATTTTTCAATATATGTTTCTCCTTTGCCAAGTTTTTAATATCACGCAGCTTATTCTATAGCTCACCTGTCTCCTGCGATGTAACACATTAATCCAGCGCTTTATGATGGAATGGGAAAAATGCACTTTTTACCTCATAACTATTTGTGTAGATTTTTTTTCATGTCTAATGCTGGAAGATGATACATGGTTAAGTTCATGCGAGTAAGTTTGAGAGTGGCCATGGAAGTCTACATCTGAGTTTTTATTTCTATTCTTACAACAAGCAAACTTATACCTTTCTGCAGACTGTAGTAAGGTGCCAGCAGATTCTATTTGGTCTGTTGGACAAATTACCAACCTATTTTCTGTAACCCAAGACCCATGAATACCAAATCATTTCCTCCCCAGAACTTTTGTTGTGTGCCTTGGATACACTTACATGGAAGGCACAGGTGTCTGTACCCACAACACTCTTTCAAATTGTAGTTGTTTCACAGCACAGCTGGCATTTAAGCTCTGTGACTGAGTGAATGGAAAAGCTTTCTAGAACAATTAAAAAAAAAATTAAAAAAGAGCTTAATTTGAAGGAAGGATGGCATTCAGTATTCAGCCCAAATTCAGCAGCACTGTGTTTACAAAGAGGCAGAACCCTCTCTGGGAAAGTTTTCCTCCTGCATTCCTCTGCTTCTTCTGAGAGGAAATGCAACACAAGAGCTGTTTTTGCTGCTCCCACTTCAGCTGCTGAAATTTGAACTCTGTGATTAATTCCCCTCATTTGCAAAGATAAATGAAAGCCAACATGAGTGATCAGAGCTGAAAATTATGAAACAAACAGACTACCTGGCGTGTTAGAAACCAGAATGTGTTTTTTTCCAGGGTACATATACAAGCAGCTAACACTTTAACTCTAGATGTTAATTCTCATTGGAGAGCTGGAAAGTCACTTTTTGAAACAAAGTATGCTTTCATTTTCTTTCTTCAGAGTATCTTGTTGGCTGTTTTTTTCCCCTATGATTTTGAGGGTGTTTCCTGTAATTACTAGATCAATACACAGGTTATTTAAAAGTAAGCAAATAAATCCTGATCTCTACAAGCACTAGGGAATTTTTTGAAACCTGTTCAACTCTGCAAGTTCTTCAGCTCATTTGCCAATTTAGTCAATTCAGTAGAATGAGGAAGACTATTATCTTTTGATTGTTTTACTAATAATTGAGCCAATTCAATTACTCCTACAGACTTGTTAATTCTTTTCTGTTTAATAATTTGAAGTTAAATGTACTTCACAATCATTTTAAAAAAATGCATATGAAGGTACACTAGACAGTTAACATTTCTGTGTTTACTTTTTGACTCTTAATTATTTTTCTCACAGGTGCTTTTATGTATTTCCTTGTGCAAACATTTGAAAGAAAACATATGTATAAACTATCAAAGAATTAACAGTCATTATATAAGTTCAACTCAGAATCAGTGGTAAGGACAAGACTGAATTCCTTAGCAGCTACACCAGCAGCTGGTTTTTAGCTTTGATATTAGCTCAGAATATCTGACCCCATGGGTATCTAGATGGTGACAGTGAAAATCATGAAAGATGATCTGCACGCCCTCATGAAGGGAGGAGTACTGACTGTTGTGGTAATTCCTCATGCAGACAGTTTACTGAATTAAACTCGTGTTCTTTAGTGCCACAAGTGCTGAAATGTGATTTATAGAGCAAAGTCCTGTTACACTTGTTAGGACAGAAATAAGAAATAAAAAATTCAAGGCTTTTGTTCTTAGTTGGGTCAACACTGATGTGTTGATCCCTGGGCTAGGCTAAACTATCTGGTCGCTCCAAATGTTAGTTGCTGTATATGGAAAATTTTACTGGTAAGGTTGTATATAGAAAGAATCAATGGAATGAAAAGGCCATTAAACTTTTATGTTGTTATTTTCAAACAACTCTCAAAAATATATATAGTTTAAAACACAGTTGTTTTTTTCATAGCTGGAACATGCTGTACTCTTGGGGAGGCAGAGAAGGTTCCTGGTGGATTACCACCTACACTTTATAGTCAGTGCAGTGTTTTGAATAGCTAAAACATTGCCAGCAAGAGAGTCTCTGGAAAAAAATGTCTTCCCTTTTAAGACAATGAAGTTTTTATGAGAACTTTTATCAGAAGTTCCGTAATAAGAGTTTTATTGATTTTCAAGAATTTCCTGCCAACAAATAATTAGGGAAAGCTGCAGCATTTGTAGCAGCATAAATACTGTTGATTCTCTTAGAAATGGAGAGGAATCCATTTATAGGAAAAAAAAAATATTTATAAAGATATATTACAAGACAGGAAAGTTTTCTTTCTCTGTTTACCCCCAGTTCCAGTGGTAAAAAAACCAAAAAAAATAAGCAAGCAGAATACAAACAAAAAGCGCCAAAACCCCAAAAAACCCAAAAAACAAAACAAAAAAAACAAAAAAAAAAAAAAAAAAAACCAACCAAACAACAACAACTAAAAAAACACCCACAAAAAAAACCACACCAAAAAACAAAACAAAAACACCCCAAAAACCAAAACAACCCAAAATTTGAAATGATGGGTGCTTGGTAGGGTGAGAAGAAGGTTACATGCAGTAATGTTAATGCCAGAATTTAGCATGAATATTTGAGCTTAGGTCCGTTCTCTGGGCTTGAAAATAGGGATTGGTGTGTCTGTTAGAAACCAAAAGTAAAAGAAACCCAAGCAGAAACACATGTGCTGAGTTCATGTAACAAGCCATCAACATTTGTTTTGGACAGTCAAGCCAGACCATCAATGATGGAAACTAGGACTTAAGGAAGCATTTTAGGAGCACCTTTGTCTCTAATGTGAAGCGATTTTTCTCACCATACTTGTTCATGGAGCAACACTTGTTCTCAAGTATTATTAGAGTCTAGCTTTGTAGTGTGTAATTGTCCTTTCTTGTGTTTGCTATACAATGATTTCTGTTATCTCAGTGGAGATATAACTACTTTTCTTGGTCTTTGGCATTGCATGTGATGCCTATTCTAAGACTAATTAAAAAAATATATTTCTAAACACTTAAAAATCAAACACTGACACTATGGAATACTAAAAAATTAGTCATAAAGCACACATCAAAACTCAAAATTGCACTCAGTATTTCAGAAAGCTTTTGAAAATTTAACCTCATTACTGAAGAAGTGTAAATATTGGGTTTTCAGAAGGTAAAGAGTGGCTATAATCAGACTAATATTAATAAATGCATCCCTACTTTATAATCATCTCATTTTGCTTCTGAAGTTAAACCCTAATTTGATAACATGTGCATATATTTTTCTTTCTTATCAAAATGTATATCCAGAACATTGTCCAGAACATGAGCACAGATCCCTAGAAAGTTGGTACCTGAGGACTGTTGAACTTTTAATTTCCCAGTATGAATTTTTTTTCTTCTATGGTAGTGCATCACATACAGGGACTCAGGGCAGTGTTGAACACAGAGCCCTAGGTCAGGCCCATGTCTTCATGTATGTGCTATGTTGCAGAATAACAAACCCAAGAAACAGACCAAGAAACATGAATGTAGTGCTAGTGTCTATACAATAAGTTGGACTCATCATATGTACATTTTACTGTTCATTGTTACTCTTCCAAATAATCTATTCCTGTTTGTGAACATAGGGATATTCTGTGAACATACCCTTGAACAATTAATTAAATTCCCTTTTGTCCATTCTTAGAAGTGCAATGTTTGGCTTTCACCACTCACCAACAAATACATATCTTGTGTTCCACAGTGAAGCAGACTGATCTGAAAGCAAGTTTTAATGTCCATGATATCATGACCCTAGTTAAAAATTTGAAAAGTAGAGAGAATGCAAAGGAGAAAAAAACTAATTTTAATGGGCCGAGCAACATCTTCCTGTCTTGGGATTCTGAAGAGATTAAGTACTTCCCAGAAGTGCTTTGTGCAGAAGACTCTTCATTGGTTATTGTTAGAGAATAAACTGGATGATGATGATTTTATTTTTAATTTTAGGGTTTTTCTTTTGAAATTACTTCTGGTTCATCTTTCATGATGGTTAAATGCACTGGGCTCTACCTATGCAGAAAAGGGGAGGAAAAGTGAATCCATTATACAAAAAAGTAATGCTTAAAACTAGAACAATGCCTTGAATGCTACATTCCAAAATAAATGCTGTTGTATATGAAGTTTTTATTGGAATTCACTTAGAATGACCTGAATAATTTATTGGTGCCTTTCTGCTTGTCAGCAATGCATTCTGGTACACCCAGAATAAAACCTTAATGTCCTTGGTGGAAATAGTAGTAGGAATAAAAGCATCTCTCTCATATTAAATATATAGTATGTTATAAAAATCTGAAAGTTTCACAGAGGTGGTTATGAATTATGAGTTATGAATGCAGACAATGGATGACAAATGAAAATCAATGGTAAACTACAGCAAATATGAATAAGGACAAGAATAAGCATTTTAGTATCTCTAGGCAAAAAGGGCTTGGCTTTGATTTCGATAGGTAGCAAAGAGAGAGCAATTATTCAGAAAGCAGGATACTAATTTAGTGCTTACAGAAACACAGTGTTTTTTTCACATCTCTAAATTGAATGTACCTTCTAGTTCAAAATTATTGAGAGTAGTTATCAGAGAATAAGGACTAGTGACATGTATTCAAGGCATTTAATAAAAGGGACCTAAATGCAAAAGGAAGAGTTACTTGGATTCCAGAGTACTGAGATGCAAAACACTGCGATGGAGGGGATGGGGGGGGGGGAGGGTGAGTCTGTGTGCAGTTCCACTCTGTGTCCATTGCTAGCCACATTCCTTGTTGATGGATTGGTTTTTGGCCATGACACTGATCCCTTCAATCATCATGTGGTGCATGCCATGCATAGGTATGGCCACATAGGCAACTTAACAGCAACAAACTGTTAATGAGCATATATTGCAGCCAAGAGTGTGCAACACACATGGCACCCACCAAGTGCCTTTCAGCTCTGCAGTGTTTACTCAGCACCCTGATCAGTGTGCTTTCTGATTTCCCTCCATTCCTCAGGGAGCTCAGGACCAAGTTCTGAATCTGACAGTGGAAGCTAAAGTTGGGAAAGATGTTGTGTGGTTTATTCCCCATCAGATCTCAGGCCTACAGTTTTTTATTTAGCTACAAAAATTAAGCAATTCTTAAGGAATCTGGCATTGAAGGATTCGAAAAGAATTAGCAGGGTAATTCTCTATGTTAGTGCTTCCAATGTTTAAATTTTACAATACTGATGATGTTTCAGAAAATGAGGAAAAAAAAAACCAAACCTCTGCAAGCTGAAAAGGGGTCTCTGTCACACTTTCTTCTTGTTGCTGAAGTGTCTTGGCACAACAGAATGAGTATAGCAACAGGAAAAGTTGCAACACAATATTATAGCTTGTCTGTGTTTTTGGTTGTTTTTTTTTTTCTCTGAGAACCCAGTTTCATCAAAATGCATATTATTGATTTTTGTGTCTTGTTAAATAGAGATGGTCTTTGGCAAAACTAGATAGCTATTAATAGATTAGAAAAAAACAGTAAGAGATATTCCACAACCTTCATCTCTCTCTGGCAAGCAAAACTTTAAGGTCAAGCACCATTTCAAGATATGGTGGAAAGACTAAAGAAAATTAAAATTACAGCCATTGTACAGTGTCTTTTGGTTACATATGCCTCAAAATCTTAAAAGCGAGCAAATTCAGTAACAACAAAATCCACGAAACTTTTAAAATGTCAGAAGATGGCTTCACTTGTGATCACTTCCAGCATTCACTTTAATTGTGTTCTAATACAGTCTGTGTAGTTGCCAAGATCTGACTTGACAAGCACTTGTGGGAAAAATAAATTTTCAAGAGTATTCAACAGCAACAAAAAAAAAATCTTATAGCATTTTTGTCAAATTTTACAGGTAGCAGATAAGAAAATAATTTTTTTATTGCAACATAGCATGAAGTCAATGCTAAACTTTAAATTATCATTCTTTCTTTAACTGTGGAAAAAAAACTTGATAAATGTGTTTGTAGCATCTTCTAAATAAAAGATATATGGTAAAGGAGTTATAAAAGAATTTAATCCTGCAAAAATAAAGTTAATTAAAGAGCAATTAATCCTTTATGTCATTTCAATTTAGCTTAAAAAAATCCCCCAAAAGGATATTAGAGATTTACAAAGGTGTAATTTGCATAGGTTTGGTGCAGATTTTTTGTTGCTTCAGTATCAGAATTTATCAGAGAATAAGTAAATCTCCACCTTAGAGAACAGAGTGAGTTTAAAATCCATGGAATTGTGTAGAGCTAAAATATTTTTGTTCTGAATTACTGTGCACATGAAATGAAAAAGGTAACCATATTACAGAGCCATATTAGAGCCCACAGATAAAATATTTAAAAGCAAATTTTTACTTTTTGATGGTATTCTAAGCAAAAATAATATAAATTTCATAACAGTGGTTTTCTCTGAAATTTATGAAGAAGAGAGGGGTGTTCTTTATATCTATCACAGCCATGATGAAGGGTAACAGTGTAATTTCATGGAAAAATGAGAAAACACATTTTCAGTAACAAGGTTTAGCTGAGAATGTTGCACTCTGTGATTGAAACCATCCCTGCTATACAAGGAATGATTCAGGATCTGGCAGACAACAAAGAGAAAAGTTGTTGCTTTTTTCATTACTAAAAGCATTTTATATTTAATCTTCTTTCCCCAAAAGCAGCAGCAAAACATGGAGAAATGCTGTAAGAAGCCATTTTACCTCTCTGGAGAGCAAGATGTGCATTGACAGTGAGAATAAGTTCTATGTCAAACAACAAATAAGGAAAGAATTGCACTGTTTTGAGTTTGAAAAAGTTTACATAGGAGTGCTGTGGTTAGCACTGACATACACAATGTCTATACCTGGTATCCTGTCTGTTCTTCCTCACACACCTGCCTGTCCATGGGAAACAGTGAATTAATTCCTTGATTTTCTTTGCTTGTGTGTGCAGCTTTTGCTTGCTCTGTTAAACTGACTTTATCTCAATCCACGAGTTTCCCAGTTTTTACTTTTCCAATTCTCTCCCTAATCCTACTGGTGGGGGAGTGAGCAAGTCACTGCTAGTGCTTGGCTGCTAGCTGGGGTTAAAACATGACAATCTAACATGATAAGAAAATAATTTTTAAAAAATTGCTGATAAAAGTTCTTTCAAATTAAAAATCTTTAGTTAGTCAAACAACAGGTATTTTGCCACTCTCTTTGAATTTCAAAGTCCCATTACTCCAATATGAGTGTGAACATAGTGTTGGAATAGTGAGGGAAAATATATGTTAGTCTTTTTTTCTGGCAAGGCATTCAGTGGATTTTCTTAATGTAATCACAATCCATTTAGCCTGTGTAGTGCCTTCTGTTTACTTAAGGTAACTGCTTCTTTCCATTACTTGGAAACTAATCTGAAATCACTCAGTTTCCAGCTGGTTATTTTGATATCTGTTTTGGTATAAGAACTTGATCACTTTCAATTGCCTTCCTCTGATCTATGCTGTGTTATATCCCTAGAGCAGAGACATCCAAACTGACTTTGTCCCTGTAATTTTAGCTTAGCATATTACTGTAAACTCGACTTTTTATACAGTTGAAATAAATACCCTGGTCTATGAACTTCAGCAGCTAAGTCTGATTGGAATTCTGCTCTGAAACCATAAATTATTCAGAATGTGATGGATGATTTTTAAAATATCTGGATGACCAAGTGAGAATGCCAGTGGTTGATTACATACTGGAGACACAATATTATGGGTGTTGGAAACGCTTAAGTGTTCAGATGTAAAATAGACATATCAGGCATTCTGTGAATCTTATTATTTTACTTTCAATTACCTGCAGCATATAATAGTCTGCTTTGAGAGCTGACAAATAGATCTGTTTGGAATGGAAATGTTTTCTACTAATGTTTCCTCAGTGCCCTTTACATGCAACCATTAATCATCTCTCTGAATTGCCCTTTTTGATAGATAAAAGAAATTTTGCTGTGCACTCCCTGATTTCATCTCTATGCTTTAAACAGCTTTTGTTTTTCTTTTCTGAATGTTGCTTAAAAGTTACTGGAAAACTATGTGATCACTGTATTTCTCATATATATGCAAGCTGAATTCTCAGGAGCATTTACTATCTCGGGTTATAGAAGATGCTATTGGCAAAAAATCATGCATTTAATAAAACCCAAGATGCAAATCTTTGCCTGTGCAAATCTCTCATTCTGTGTGTCATGGATTCTCTTTGGGTTTAATGGATAAATCATCAGTGAGAAGTCTATTTCTATGGGAAGAGACCTAGTGGTCCTTGTCAAAACACTTTTCCAACTAGTGACTTTAAATACTGCCTTCCTGCTATTCTTTAACAGTGCTCTGGCCTCATTGTATGAGGGGACAGAAAGGAAAAAAAGTCTCTGTTGGATGCATACATGTCAATCAAAACATCATTTTAAAGTGAATGTATAAATACTAAGAAACCGGAAAAGTACCCTTGTTTGTTTAATGTGACATCACAATAATGTTAGAGAGCTACTGTTTTATAAACTACCCAGCTATGAAGCCTGTACTTTGAATTTGTGAAGTAAGGGCCTAATGGTATCAAACTGAAGAAAAGAAGAAATCTTGTCTGCAATAAAAAATATGATCCTTTATGTAGAATAAATTCACTGTCCTTTCTTAAGACCCATTGCAGTCTTTGGAGGCGTGGGTTTTCAGTGAAGTACTGGCTGTGAGGTCCCTACTTCTATAAATAATTCTATTCGGCACTTTCATTCTTAAATTTTAACACTTTACATTAAAATTCATTATACTTTTGGAGATGTGGGGGAAGACTAATGTGCTGATAGCTTCTTGCTTCTATGCTTTATGATAGAATATATATTTCTATTCTTTCTGGTAACTCATTACTTCTAAAAGTTTTTTAGCTTTTACATAATTTTTTTTTACTATAGACACATTTTTTTAAAAGCATAAAAATAGTATATGTCCAACATTTATACTTATATCAACAGTGGACTTACTTGTTGAACTATAGAATTAGTAGGCAAGTAGGTGTTTTCCTCTTCCAGCAGACAATTCCTGCATGTTAACTGTTAGCCATGTTAACTGCACTCTAAATAGAAGGGGAAATAGCAGATAAATTACTTTTGGTGACAGAAAAAAGTATTGTGCAACTATATATACTTAAGTTCTAATTGTCACTTATTCTTAACTATAGCAGATGTTATTAGTAATAAAAAAAACAATATATAAATAAATTTCATGCAAGTTGCAAGATGGTATAGGGTTGGTAATACTTGTTTTAGGTTGAAGGAGAAACTGAACTTTAACTAAGATAAAAGGAACTATATTGATGCTACTGAGAACAGAGAAAGCCTTAGTTCTCACAGGGTCCTGAATTCCAAGATTAACTGTACTCTTCTGCCACTAGATACCTTCCCTCATAAATGTGGATTGGACCACTGTGTACCAGACTTCATCCATTCATCACAGGCGAACTGCATCCTTAGGGGCAGGAGTTGTGATTATTCAGTGCTAAGAAGGAATAAAAATGTGCCTGAGGCACCTCCTCCTCTTTATTTCCAAGGGTGCACAGGTGCATTAAGAGTTTTTCTGATTCAGTGCAGTGCTCCACCACTTTCTCTCTCGATGTCTCTCTCTCAGTGTCTCTCTCTTGGTCTGATGGAGTCAGTACTACATGTACTACCCCTGAATGAGTCTGCACACCCTTTTATAACATACTTCCAACTGTTTTGTTGGGTTTTGTTTTTCAGCAGAAACAAAATTACGTTAGTACCAAGCCTGTACCAAACCTGAAATATTTTTGTGTGCATAATTTCCTTTATGCCAATATTTTTTTTTCCTCTTTGTGTGATACTAATCTGCCTAGACTCTGCTTGCAGTAAACACTCCGCCTAACTCCATGTCAGGCCATTGTCAGATGTGTTGTACTTTCTTTGTGTGTATTAAAGTGGGGATCATTCTTCTGGAAACAATGGAATACATCATGCAAACATGTGAGAAGTATAGTCTCTTACATATAGATTGAAAATTCAACTTTTGCAATAGGTTGTCATGTTCTAATACTGGGGAGGATACAAATATTTTGTGTTCTCGTTTGGTTAGTAAGTTAAGATTCCCCTGTTGGAACATATTCCAGCTGTTTTCAAGAAAAAATTATTTTTTTCTCTTGCATCTTTCATAACAATAATTATGAAGTGTTTCTTTCTAGATTTACTATGTCCTATTTACTGAATGACAGTTTTATACGATGTTCCTAGAAAAACTGAGACAATGACATAAATTTACAGTTTTAAATATAGTGGTATCCATCCCAGCCAGTGCAAACTTGTTTAAATTAAATTATCTTTACTGTTTCATGGTGACAAGCAGTGGCTGATCCCTGTGCTCAAAACTATTTGTGGAGATATAAGGAGAAAATAGTTCCTGAGGTTGGTCACACACTGTCCGGTCACTTATGTGCACCTTGCAGTGGAGCATCCCTGCCCTCATCTGCAGGTGTTGGTGCAGACTTCCAGAATGACTGCAGTAGGCCTTCAGTTAAAGATATTTGTAGAGGTTATTTATGTGGCCAACCAAGAAGACATAAGTGTTGGTTATTAGAGCAAGGGAAAAAAACCTCAGGCCCTCACTGTAAAGCTTTTTATGAAGAGCTCTTTTTGGCCTCTAGGTGACACTGTGCACCTAATACTGTACTCATTTTCTAAGCCTGAAACACTGGTCCAGCTACCACTTCCCTTCTCGTTATAATCAAGAGCAGCTACTGTCTGTTTTTAAACAAGCATTCACAACCCTCAAAGAAGTAAATAGAAGTTTTCTGTTGTTATTCAAAACAATTACAAAAGAAATAAGTCTGAAAGGTAAAAGCCAGTAATGCTATCACCATGGCTATTTGAATGCTTATTTTGCTTTATACCAAATTTGGGATTGATGCAGTAATTCCTGCTTCATTTGACATTTCCTCACAATGCCTGGGATGCTGTGAGGCTGGAATGAAGGTTCTCCAGCATTTCTCTTCTTGAAGACATGTTTACAGTCTGGCTTTAAAAAATCATCTTTGAGCCAAAAGTCAGCATTTAGGAGCAAAGCATATGTGCAAATATTCAAAACTTGTGTTGAAAACAGATGGGTTGGGAAGGATTTTACTTTTGGGTTTAGTTCATTTGTTTTTCCTAAGCTATTAGCTGAGTAAAAAGGAAAAAAAAAATAAAATTGACCAACCAACCAAAAAAAAATAATGTGAACTTTTTTTTTGTGGAATTTGTTTGCCTAGTTCAAAATAATTGCTAGTTTTTCCTATTGCACTGAAGAGGCAGTCCCATGCATCACTAGGACTGCTTTTACTTATCTTGTCAGTTATCTCTGGCAGAGATGGATTGCAGAGGGCAACATTTAGGACAATCATTAAAGTGTGGTACAAATGGGATAAATCCTTACATCATCGCATTTCAATGATATCACAAGCAAAGATGCAAGTGATAATCCTCACTGACACTTTCTAAAACCTGAAAAAAAACCCTTGTGGAATAGTATGTAATATAGATTTGGATCATGTAGAGTAATGTTACAGCATCAATTTTGGGAAAGTGACTGTCAGTTTTCTAAGAAAATTGAAGTTTAAGTATTGATTTTCTCCAAGTTATATCAGCTGTAGCTTTATCAGGGGAATTAACATGTCTTATATTTCTCCCCCTCTTTAAGGTATCTGATATAATAGACATGGTCCTGGATATATGATGGTATGAAAACACCATGTAGTTGCAGGCAACCCAAACAGAGTTTGGACATACCCAGAAGGCGTGGAATAAAAATACTTCATAGCTGATTTAACTTGTGTGAGGGAGAATGTGCACTGGTAGGTGGTTTAGTCACTAGTCTGTGAGTGTTGGGAAATGGGAATCTAAGCATCTTGCCAGAACCCCTTTGGGCTTTTCCATGTTTGCATGGGAAGGGTTTCACAGTACCTGGCTTGGATCTATGTTCAAATGCAACACCTTGCATTTTTTTGCATTAATGGAAAGCAGCAGTTTCTCCCTGAGTGGGAGGAGATAGCTTTTATTCTATTATAATAAATATAGTATGCATATGGCTCTGATAAGATTTTAGTTAGCTTGTATTAAACCCCTCCTCTCAACTTGTGGTGTATGTTTACTTCTTATTTAGCTTCTTGGATAAGAGCAGCATTTTTTTATTAAAGAGGAAATACCTAGAGGTTTTTTTCCCCTCAAATGCTTTATAAAACTCTATTATTTTCTTTTTTTTTTCTTTCATACATATTACTAATTAGATAGTATTTCAATTTCAAATGACCCTGGCTTAACTATGAAGAGTATTTTAGATTTTGAACACTGTTAACAATAGGTAGAGGCAAGAGAAAGGCTATTGGAAATTATGTCTAACTTCTTTAACAACTCATATTAATAATTATTATTAATTATCTTTTTGAATGATNATGGCAGGGAAGATGCTCGGTAGGAGCCCCGGCCGTCTTCCTTCCGCTCCACGAGCCAGCAAGAGAGCGAGAGCGCGCCCAGGCCCCTGTCCCACCTTTCCTTTTCTGGTGTCCCCTTATCCCCCACCCCCTGCGAGGGAAAAACTATTGCTACTAATGTGTAGCCACAAATACTTAGCATAACAAATGGAGAAAATTCCACAGAAAGAGAAGGGAACAATTCAACCCCCAACATTGGAAAAAGACAGCAGATATATAATGGGATGTCTGAATACTGATACTAACTCGAGAGCCATTGAAATAACACTAAGTACAGAACATAATAAAAAGCTCTTGGAGACATTAGAAAGATGGGCAGGAAGACAACAAAATGAGATTCATCTCTTGAAAATGCAGACTGTGGGAAAGTGGAGAAATCTCAGTGGAATGCAGGAACATTAAGAACTGTGGTGACAAATGAGATTCGTGCTGATAAAAGGCAGTAAATTAAATACAGCCTCGCAATGAGGTAGGTAGGTCTCCCTAGGAAGTGCTGGCATATTTTGCAATGTCATGGTGTAGGACAGTAATAAGTCTATAGATCTCTGTTGCATTTCAAATGAGGCAAGAAATTTGAAAGGATTTAAATTCAGCCCTGAATGGGAAGGGGCACAGCAATACCAGTTTTTCTTGCAGCAAATGATATATCCTTGTAAAGATATCTTACAACTCTTATGAAGTGCTTTTTTGACTCTTCCCTTCCTGATCCTTTTGAGCAGTGAAAGTGGATAGGAGAGCAACCTCATTGCCTATAATTTTTCTCCCCATTCATGTCATCTTAGATTTGTCACTCTTCCTTTAGTTGTGCTTTTAGTTTTACTACTGAGTCACTGGCTCTCAGCACTTCTAGTGCTAGCCCTGCCAGACCTGTAGAGTTCTTATTTATGGCTCCTATTTAGCACGTAATGTTTCACCTGATTGCTCGGTTCCTATTCCCTGTGGCTCTGCAGCACTCGGAGTCTGAATGGCAATGCCAGTTCATTGTTGCTCTCTTAACTGGTGGTATGAAAAGTCCCAGCCTTGCAAAAGACAGGCTGGACACCTCCATTGCTGAGGTGTGCAGCTCATATGATGCTGCACAGGACAGAAAGGCTGCACCTCTAAGGATGGGTTGGCACCCAGGCATGTGGTAGAGAAGAGCTCTTGGATGTGGGAAAGAGTAGTCCTGGCTTTTCCTTTAACGGGCAAGTCAACGTGCTTTAGAGGATATTTCTACTTGCTGTTCGCATGTTGTTTTGTTTTTCTTGTTCTTGCAGTTTACTATTTTTTCAGGGATTGTCATAAGTTTATAAGAAATTTTTATGTTGAGCTTGTCCAGCTTCTTTTATTGCCTTTTAACAGTAAAACCATACAATTTTGAGGAAAATCTGCTGCCTTTTCAAGTTTCCAGTCTCACAAATTGTATGTTGTGTCTTACATAAAATCTCTTAGAAGTGCTAAGTGTCATTTCATACAGGAATAAGGGGAAATGGAAGGTTTTTGCTTATACTGTATAATGTAAAGCCAAATGTGTTTTAAAACTGTCCAGCCATTAAAAATTAAATAATGCCTAGGCTGTGCATAAAAGTTGCACACTCTTTTTCTCAATATTTCTGTTAAAGGAAAGCTGTTACACTGTTTCAATTTGTCCCTTGGAAAACCCCTAACCTCTTCATGTGCATAGGAAAAAAAAAAAAAAACAAACAAAAAAAACGAGAGAAAAAAAAAAAAAAAGGAAAGGAACCATCAACGTAGTCCTTGACTTCGGTATGAGATGTATTTCCACTGAGCTTGTGTAAGTCATAAAACTAAAAAGT
Organism: Rhabdornis inornatus; assembly: GCA_013397075.1. Lineage (NCBI taxonomy): Eukaryota > Metazoa > Chordata > Aves > Passeriformes > Rhabdornithidae > Rhabdornis > Rhabdornis inornatus. The sequence continues at coordinate 186,603 of VWZS01004754.1, read as the reverse complement.
TTTCTGACTCAATTTTCCATTTTAAAAATGAGCATGGTGAGTAACAAAAAGGCCTCTGATATTTCTGGAGTCTTGGGAAGGGTTTTAGCTGGGATCACTTGTCTAAATCTTGTAAGCACTGACACTTTCTTACAATATGTTAGTTTGCATTTTTTCTATTTTTATTTTTTTAAGAAATAAATTTTGTCTTTAACAAATATTAAAAGATAATGGGGATTTTAATGTACCTGTTTTTAAATAAGCATGAGTTTTGCCTCAGGCACAATAAGTTTCTGGGCTCAAATCTGAATTATTTATACAAACTATTTTAAAGCTACCTATATTATCAATATTGCATATGTGTTAGTTTTTACTGATTTGAATTCTGATTTTGAGCTTCTTTTTAATTGATTTTGGATTTTATAACTAAGCCCAAATCTAAATTTAACTTCATTTAAACAGTGTTGTTTGATAAAACTTTCTTCTTTGGTGAGTTTAATACACAAACAAAAAGCTTATGCTTTCCTGAAAAATTACTGTATTTTTATTTGCCTATAAAAGTAAGATTTGCCTTTGAAGACAATTGTGACATATTACTATAATATCTATAATATCTTACCCACTTACAGTTTTCAAACTGCTTTTCATATGTTCTGAATTAATTAATGTGTTTGTCTCCTTTTGAACATTTGTAAAATGTTAAGGAAATTGAGCTAAAGCTCTAACTAGGCCACATTTTTTCTGACCTTTCCTTTCTTTTACAACTATTTCAGGCAGCTATAGCATGTCTTGAGTGTATAATTTTACATTGGTCTTGTTCTGTAATTTCTGATCTCTTCAATAAAAACAAACCAAATATAATTTCCAGACAAGTGAAATTCTGAAAATGCTCCACACTATACTTAGTGTCAGTTTTCCAATTCTCTATACATTTTGGTATCTGCCCGTCAAGCTAAAAAAGTAAGTATGCAGATAGCTGTAGTAAGTCATCATCCTCTGTAAAGGGAGGCATTTACCTAGTCAGATGAAGCATATATTTTTCAAGGTAAATTGAAGCACGAATATTGTGAGCTGAGATTCTCAAGTACTTCCTGTTCTTTAGGAAATGCTTTATAACAGCAAAACAGTTCTCCATTCCTACCTCTCATTTGCTGCTCAGTGGTGGGAAAGGTGTCTCAGGCCCCCACACAAAATACCTCTCTGGTCTGTGTACAGCGTCCTTATATTGTACTTTCATTATCTTGTCTATTATGATAATCTCAACTTTTTTCCTGTCTCTTTCTTACAATCTCCACTCATATTGCTTGTTGTCTTTCAGTATCCTAATCCAGTTATTGTGTCTTTCCCAGGGTAGATAATACCTTGTTTTTTTGTCCTGAGCCTATGCTATATTCACCCCCTATCGGCAAAGATTGATTAAGGGGGAAATTGTCCCAACCTTGTTAACTACCATGGCCATGCATACTGTTATCACTTTTCCAGGAAGCCTGTGATGGGTAGTATTTATTTTTCTTGGTATTTTCACCATTGTATTATGCAACTTCAAGAGAAGAGTGGCCCTAAATGCCTGGTGGTGAGGAGATTACACAGCATCCTCTGGCTTCTAGGGAGGTCCCTGTCCATCATCTTCTGTTGTCTGTCCGTCTGCTCCCTCTCCTGTGTGGAGATTCACTTCTGTATCTTTTCTAGCAGCTACTCTTGTAGTATCTGGGGAGCTTTTCTGCCTACAACAGTCTTGGCTGCTCCCCAGAAAATGAACAATGTTGTTTGCTCTTCAGGAAATCACTGATTTTACTGAAGCAAAGCTTAGCAGCAAGTACTCAACTGCAAGGACATGCTGGCCCCAGGGAGAACTAATTCTAAATCTGCCTTGCTTTCCCATATTCTCTCTTATCATGTTGCTTTGAAGTCTCTGTATTTAAAATGTACGTGTGCTAGAATTATGCTTTACATTTTAATAAAATCCAGATTTTCAGGTTATCTTTCAGAAAAGACCTGCAAGAAGGCCTAGATAGGCTTGCTTTACAGTTCCAAATGACTTAGTGTCTCATTACAGAGTCAAAATGTTGCACTGTGCATGTGGAAATAAAAATTTTCAGCTGTTGGTAGCTAGAAATCATTTTGTAGGATCATGTGCCTCTTTGAGAGGAGATTAAGTGCCCGTGTTAAAGCGAAGTCTCCCTCACAGGGTGTGAAGCAACCACTCTTAGCAAACTAAGTCATTCTAGAGCTGCATAGAACAAGGTAAATATTTCTTCACCTGGACTTCCTGCAATGTGCCACAGTGTTTCCCAGGTAAGCTGGAGTCTGAGGGACTCTTTGAAATTGATGCCTGTTCTGTTCTTATTCCTTTTGATTATCTCTTTTTCTTTGCATGGAAATCAAGGCACTGAGATAGGGGGAGAAATCACCACTTTGTTGTGTTTCATCTTCAGTTATAGTCATTATGTGAGTAGGCCGTGATAGGAGAGGGAATTAAGGCAGGCATTTGGGCATGGAAAATTTTGTCTCAGATGGTTTAATTTACCAAGGTTAAAGCCTTGTATGGTATGATCTTAACAGTAAGAGAGCAGTACTGCTCTAATGGCTGACATTTTTACCTGCTTTCTCAATACCTATTTATAAACACTGTAGTTGTTTCAGGCAGAAGCTTAAACACATAACTTTTTACGTCTGAGAGTAATCCAACAATGATTTTGGTGAAACTCAAAACACTTGAATGCTTCTCTGGACTGGAGCCTGAGGTTAAAATCATGGTCTCACAGAAGTGACTGGGAGTGTATGCACAAATATTTATCCATATCAAATGGGCACAGAAGATGTAAAAAGACACTTGGAGAACAGAGGTGGAGGGTTAATTTTCTTATTTCAGCTGTTTTTTTCCACTTTGTTACTGTTTCCTTAGTATTACTGGGTGGATGTTCTTTCTGTACTTATGAAAGATATAAATAATGTCTTAAACAATAGTTTTTGGTACTTGAATCGAAAAGACTGGAATTTAATAGGTCAAGAACTTTTGCCTTGCTTTCAAATGTAATTAATTCTTAGATTATGAAAAAAAATGTGTTAAAAAAAAAGTGTTCTTACTTTTTTACTAATGATCAAATTTTCTGGCATTCTTCTGTTCTATTGACTGCATGCTGAGCCAAAAAAAAAAAAAAAACAAAGAAAAGTGGTTTTCTGGAGAAAACCCAAAAATATGTATCACAAGGCACCGTGAAAAAAATGTCCAACCAACCAACCAAAAGTATGGACTGTCAAATAACATAAGAAGATTACAAAGCTAATTAGGACTTCACTGGCAGAAGAAACTTGTGGAGTAGGGTTAGCATCACCTTCCAATGCTTATACACTGGTGGAAGGCAAAAAATTCACTTTTAAAAGATCTTTTATAAGTTAGGAAGATAGAGTAAAGATTGTAATCAGGCATCTTGTCAATCAGGAAATAATTATGGTGAATTTGCTTGCTTGAAAGCATAATTTTTCTGCCCTACTTTTTGGTGATGAATATGAATAAAATGCCAATAATTCTAAAACATATAGGCAACAATTTAACTTTCTAGTACAGGTTATTATGTCTAAAACTAATTAGCTTGCTTCAAAGCACAGTAAAAGTTGTAGATCAGTAATCATTTAATTCCTAATGTAAGACATACATGGACATTTCTGTTGGAGGGATAAGAAGCAATTGGGTCAGATGACACTACTATCATTTTGTATTATTTTCTTTATATTGCAGTTGTGAATGCAGATGTACAGACACATCGTCATCCTTAACTGAAGGCCAGGTTCCGGATTATCAAAGGCAGTTGAAAAGACTTCCACATACTCTAGAAAGGGCAAGATTTCTCTCAGTATGCTTAATTTTATCATGGCCATATGTATATATTAATAATTTAACAAATCATCCCTTAGCAGAATGATTTCTTGCTAGTGCAAGTTCCTCTGATGTAGAGCTATTCTGAATGCTGCATAGACATGGTCTTAAGAAGCTTTTACCACTTTACATGGAGTACTTAATCCCTTTAAATAAAAGCATTGTGTATTATGAACAAATTCACATATTAAAAATTATTTGGATTCACACTGGTTTATTTAAATACAGGAGCATATCTGTTTATGTTGACATAAACTGAGGATGTAGGACTACATTTATTTTTCCTCTCCTTATATCCATACCATTTTAATAGAAAACATTTATAGAAATAGAAGCTATGAATGTTTTTTACACTGTATAAATAAGGGGGTAAAAAATGTGTAAACTCTTTAACAAGCAAATAGAAAATGCAAATCTATGTATCCATGTGTGATTTATCCATTAAAAGAGAAACAAATATTCTGTGTACATAAAATCCCAAGTATTGCTGTGATCTGTGACTTCCAGTGCAATCTACAGAATGTGATTGTGCTATTTTTATTTCCCTTTTATGGACTACAGTTCAGTTAATAAAGCTTAAAAAATTCAATTAGAAAAATCTCCAAAATAATTACATAGCTACAGTGTATATTTTCGTTGTGATCTCTTTGAGTGTCTTGGCTTTTTACTACAGGAATGAAAGAGCAAGAAATTATCATGATATGACTCTTACTGATACCCTCTCTCTTGGGTGTTCTGGTGACTTAGAGTTATTAAAACTACTTATTGATAAGGTGCAGGCAGCATATCAACTACTAAGCTTATCAGACTTCAGCTGACTCCAGTGCATTAGCAGCTGCTGTGCGCAGGCAGGAGGGGATTAAAGCAGCCTCCTGCTCCGTGTGCACCTCTGGGCTGGCTCTGGGGTTCTGAGCAGTATTCTCACCCAAATGTCTAGAGCAACATCTTTGTGAAATGTGCACTCAAGTATCTCCCAAGGGCGTGTGGGTTGATTTTGAAATTTTATCGTTTTTCTCTGATCTCAGTGAGGGAAATGGCAACCTCTCTAGGGCAGGAAAAATACTTTTTGGCATGTTTGTATAGCCCTTAGTGTACAGAGTACCTACACTCCAGTGATATTTAAAGATACTCATACTTGCTGCTACAAGAAATAAAGGAAGTAGTTTTAGCCTCCAAGCTAATGAAGGCTGGTTGCTGCTTATCTCTCAGGCTCATATGGCTGGGTTTTCTGATACCCCATACAGGGAGAGCGCTGACAGAGATGTCACTGCTCTTGAGACGTACTTGTAATATCTTTCCATGGTGCCTCAGAAGGATGGCCGACAGTTTCTCCCCCAGTTAGGGGTTTTCTTGCATTCTTTTGCCAAACTTGAGGGAACCTTGTATCTTTGGAACCTCATTTTCTTACCTGTTTTGGGTGAAATTTGCTAAGAGGCTTCAGAGTGGTGAGAGAGCCAGCAGCATGCAAGTGAGTGCACATGCACATGTGCCAAGAGAGTTGGAGTTCACAGTCTGTGGAGCTTAGGTAGCAAAGCAGGTTTATAAGTGAGCTAACATCCCTGTACACCTTGTATTCGAGCCAGCATTTTATTTATTTATTTCTTTATTTTATCTTAGACATTGATTTACACTCACTGGCACACTTGTAAGTGACTGCCAGAGAATTTCTGGCTAAAATATCTGTAGTAGTTCAGAATTACTGGGTTTCATGTTTTCCATGTAATGAACTCTGTTATCCCCTACCATTTCTGCAGAGGGATTTTTAGGTTAGAATCTCTGCAGTTATTTCAAATTTTAGGATATCAATCCAGTTGTTCATTTTCTTTTAAGAAAGAAACTGTCACTTCGATGTGTTACGAGTTTTCCACAGTGAAAAGGCTTCAAAGCAAAATGTTTAGACTAGCTCTTGATTCCTGTCTTAAAACCCTTGTTAGATGCAAAAGCAAACCACAGTCTTCGCTTTAACTCTGTCTCATGGGGCACAAAGAAAACTGCTGTTCATCTGACCAGGTTTGAGGCTATATATAAAACACTAGTTCTTATCTTCTAACAAAAACTCTTCATTATTGGTATCTTCACAGGGTTAGACTGTGATGGAAGACACAGGGCATAAAGAAAGGAGGGATGGACAAACAGATAAAAGAGGTAGGAAAGAAAAGTAAAAAAGTAATTCTTTCTTGCAATCTTTTCTCCAGTCTCCCTTCATCTGAAGACCAGGAGAAAAATAGTACATAGATATAGCTCCTGAGGGCACAAGCAGTGCATTTATTTGGTCTGTGGCATTTAGGTAAGAAGGTGAGAGATTTCAGAAAGCTTTTCAGAGAAACGGCTCCATAAGGTTCTGAGGGAAGGGGTGGAAGGGCTTAAAAGGCAGAATTCACAGTCAATTTTAACTGCAGTTATTTGAAAATCCTTTGTAGGATGCTGCTGCCTTCATGTTAGCAAGAGGATGGCCATGTGAAAGAAAACTGAGGCAAGAGTCTGTTGGAGGAATCCAGGCAGTTTAAGAACTGGAGACCACGATTAGTAGGCCCAACATTATGTTTTCAGTAAAGATGCCACTGTATTAGCAGGACCTTGTTCTGACTCAAAGCTCCCAGAAATATAGCCGTTACCATCAAAGGCTCTGGAAGTAACAAAAACAGCAGCAGCAGCAACAACAACAAAGCCAGAATAAGAATAACAATCCAGAAGTCAGATTCTGGTACCACCATCCCAAGAGGCTCAAACAGAATGGGGAGGAGAGAAAAATTAATCCCAAACCCCAACATGATTACAAAAGCTAGATTTGTTGGTTGTTTTTTTTTTCCCTCAGGAGCAACAAGTAAGGCTGAGATAAGTGTGCCAGATCAATATTCACTGGGTTTTATTGAATTGCATTGTGTTCTGTAATGTGTTGAAAGAATGACAACCTGCTGAAACTTGAAAGGCATACACTCTCCCTTTGACTGTAAATAGCTCATGTTCACACACAAATGCACACTGAAGCAGAAGATGGAAAGATGACCTATGGAATGGGCAGAAAAAAAACAGAAAAAGAAAAATCTCCATTCACATTTTACTCTACGTGTTATTTACCACCAAAAAAACCTGTGTTTTTTACATGGAAATCTTTCATCAAGTATCACTCAGGAATACTAGTCTATATATACTTTTATCAAGAAAAAAAATCATTGTAGTATTCACATATATTATTTTTCCCACTTTATTTTGCACATATAAGATTAGTCATTTTAATTGATCTTGCCTGTATTAGAGAAAAAAACACCACAGGATATGAGGTTAGATTAGGGAAGATGGTAGAAGAGGTAGCCTGAAGTTTAGTGATGACTTAGCCTTTGCAAGGCTGGCTTGGAGCTCACATATAAGTTAACATGTATATTTAAAACAGGAGGAGGATTTTACATCAAAAGCAAGTGAGTGAAGCAGTACATAAAAATAAATTGCATCCCATATATGCAGTTCATACAGTGTATAACCTTGCACACATGCCTCTTTGTATAATACGTGAAATGTTGAGGAAATTTGAATACGTTTTTCTTTTTATCCAAGTCTGGAAGAAATTGGGCTGAGAATGACTAGAATAGCTCATTTTAGGGAGGGTGTAATAATGAAAATATTTGAAATAATTATGAATTATTGTTTTTCACTGGCAGCACATAAACATCAAAGGTCAAATCACTTCAGATGCACAGACACATTATTTTATATGATCCAAAAATGGGGTTTGCCATTTTGCATGTTTAATGTTAAATAACTGTAAATTTAGTTTTCAATCATCCTGAAAAACTAGATTAGATGTTAACATTAAGAACTGTTAAAATGAAGCTTCTCTTCTTGACAAGCCTACACCCCCTCCAAAATCCTCAACACACAACCAAGCAACACTAACAAAAATTAAGAACTAAACCAAAACATATAAATAAAAAAATTATCGAAAATTAGAAGACTGGAGCATCAGAAATCAGCATTTCAGAGGACTGAACCAGTATAATTTCTGCCAAATGATATTTAACTTTAGTATTACAGTAAAGAGGTTGTACAAATCACAACAGGAATTATAAAAGGAAAATTTGAGCTTCATTGTGATGCTGTGTGTACACGTGTCTTAGACCGGGAAACACAAATGAGGCAAATTTGCTGCCACTGATATCCTCTGTACTATAAAAGAGAAATTAAAAACAGGTCAGTGAATCTTCATGACTGGTATCTTGGGAAGGACCACACCTTGGTGGCACTTCTTTCAATAACCAAAAAATATCAGGTGCTTAACCTACCATATGTAAGCAAGACTTGAAATCAAACTGCATGGGACAAGCTCTATGTTTGAACACAACATGATGAAGCACAGCTCTTTGCCTACCCTTCTGTGTGCTGAAATTACCCCTAGGTAGGGGGATAATATAATGCCAGATAGTAACAGGTCTTGGGAAATATCTGGCTGAAGGAGAAGAGGCCATTGTGGTCAGTTTGCCAAGGAGTGTTGGTGAAAGGAAGATAATGTGCTAAATGTAACCAGGCTTGTTAACAGTGCCACACTCCTGGTGCCCCAGTGCCTACTGAATCAGAGGTAAAGCAGGGTTTTTAAAACGCCTCTACAAAGGTCACAGGTGTGACACTGACACAGTTTTCCCACTGAAGACTGTGTGATATTTAAAAGAAAATATCGTCTGGTGCTTGGCAATAATTAACACTCAAAACAGTCTTTAATGTAATTGATGTGTTGACAGTATCTTCTACAGTCAAAATATTTGTTTGGAGAAATGAACCAGCTAAGCACTAATTCATCTCGTGGTAGTGTGCTCTAGGCAGTGAAGGAATGGTGCCTACTGCAATGATAACTGAACGGAACAAATTCTTGGACTTGGGTCTTCTACAATTAAAGCTTCAAGGGAATTTAAGGCACTAGCAATAATCTCTGGTTTGGGCACAGTATGACATGTTAACATGATCATGGTGTTCATTAGGGGACCTTATCCCAGCAATGCACTTGACATCTGGCATGTCAGAGCCCCACCAATAAAATAATTTCATTAAATAGCTCAGATGAAAATGACCTGCTGATAAAGGTGAAGTATGAGCAGAGAAGAGGCTGTAATAGAGTTGCATAGTGAGAAGGAAAAAGGCAGCCATCTTCTTGAACCAAAAGTCCGACTGTGTATCATGAATATTGCTGTAGGTACCTGATGATACTGATAGCTTGAACTTTTATAATCTTATCCTTACATGGAGTTGCTGTGATATTATCTAGTGATGAGCTTTGAACTGGTTTTCTGTGGTTGTTTAATTTTTCAGTCTTACTGTTCCGCTCCTAACTGACAGAAACAGGATAGTTTTAGTGTTTGCCCCATTTGGTAGTATAGAAGATGAAAATGAAAAAAAAGGCTTGTTCAGTGGGGTGAGAAGAGTTGGACTTCACTTCAAGATGTTGTGTCAGTGCTTTCATGCTAATCTAGGATTTGCAAGACTTGGTTTATTCCCCTGACTGGTCACATGATTCCCATATAAAAAAATCACTACGCCTGATGTTCCATACAGAAATAAATAGTGAGTTGGGATGCTTAGAACATCTAATTAACCCTGTCTGAGTGCAGGGCTACTGAAGATTTCCTGACTTAGTAATAAAGCTAGCTGCCATGTCTTATCTCTAATTACCCTTCCTCTCCAGCCCAACCCTTCTGACTAGCAAATCTATGGAGAGCAAAGTGCCAGGGATGTTTTCTCTTTTTATCTGTTCTCACATTCTGGCTTTCCCTTTCTCAATCTGGCTTTCTGGACACTCTTCACAGCCTTTTTCATGCGGGTCTCTGGGTGTGTCATTAATCCCTTGCTTTGCAAACCTGCATTTTACCCTTCTCCAGATAATCTACCTCATCAGCTAAGCAGCCAGTCATGTTAAAAAAAAACAAAATAAAAAAAAAAGTGCAGATTTTGTATCATATCTCGTGGTCTCATGCATGGTCCAGAACTGTCTGGTGAAGAGACTGAGACTACTTACTCCAGTAAAGGTACTTCATCCAGCTCCTTTGCTGTGGAGTTTAGTGAGGGAGGCAACAAAGTAGGAGTACTATAGAGCTGAGCCCTTCAGATGTGTCCAGATAGATGTTGATGCAGTTTATGAGTGATATGTTCAGAAAGAAGCAGCAACTCAGACAAAATGTGCCAGGGGACTTCACATACTTGTAGAAGGCTTTTCACAGTTTCAGTGTAAGATACTTTGCTGAAATTCCTCCAAAGTCCTGGTTTGAAGTTGGCCAGCTTTATTCTTCCCTTGTCTGTCTGCAAAAGAAAGTGTTGTCTGTTCTATTCTTTTATCACGAGGGAGTTACAAAGCTAAGATAAAAAATTGGTTTTGTTCTGATTCACAGTTAGTCCTTTGATTGATCTTGGGAAGGCACAACTTTTTTGAAATGCATGGTTTGTTTGTTATGAATTTGGAATTGCTCATTGCTTAAAACTAGCCTATTTTGTGATATGAAGCCTCTGTCCCACATGTCAAAAGTAAAAAAAAAAACCCCAAGGTACTATTGTTTACTGATTAGTGCCAGCTGTAATTATATGCTTGTCTATATGGAGAAGCCAGCCTCCTTGAAATGTTAGAGAAATACAATTTTACCTCAAAATGTTCTTGACTTTTTCTTCAAAGATGTCTCCTCATGAGACTTTATTTCTAGTGCATTTTAATTGTTTGCCATAGGGAAAAAAAAATGGTCTTCCTGTTATGTTTCCCCCACTATCCTGGAGCAAATTAAAGATAAGTTATTAATTTTTCCAGCAAGATATCTTTTCTGCTCTGTCTTTGAGCACCATTTCTTTCTCTTTCCCTTTCTTCCACAGATCTCACCTTCAACTGTTTTCTCACTTACACAGATACTGAAGCCTTCTTTCGAGAAATATCCCAAAGCAGCATTCTTTTTTTCCCTTGTCATTTTTATTTCTCTGTGTATTTTCCTTAGAAAAGTATAATTATGAAGGATCTTAGGTAGAAATAGCATCTAGCCAATATTCTAAAGGTCCAGAGGATGTAATTACAGAATAAAACTCCCCAAATTTCAACATTAATCAGCTATGAGAATTTTGTTCAGGACCATCTATCTGCTGAAAAGCTTGATTATTCCTTTTTAGAGTGGTAAAATCAATAGAACTGCACTGTTGTGAAACCACCTAAAATGAAAACAAAGCCTAGAAAAAGTAAACTGTTTTCCATTTACACTGTATACTTAATTTTACCTTGAAGGGTTTTGTTACTGTTGGGCCCCTTTCTTTTAACAAATGGAACTGTTAATTTTAATTTTTACTTCTGAAAATGTTTCTTTCTTCCATGCCAAATATCCTAGCCTATCCACACAGCACAGTCATCCCATGCTGCATTTTAAGACTTTGAGCTGTCACTGAGCCATCAATTGGATCTCTCTGTAGAACATCACCGCACCGCGAAGAGATTCTTCCTCAATCATAGGTTTCTGTACTGTTTGTGCAGTCACATTCATTTGAGGGCCACACTTATGAGATGCAAAACTAATTACATCAGGTGTAGACTTGCTGTGATTCAGGCATGCAATTCTTCACACTTAGCTCCATAAGGGACTAGCTGCAAGCTCTTCAGTTAGCACTCCATTTAGCACTGCATAGCAACTGAACCCGGTAGGGTGTTGTATTTGGAAATCTAATAAATTTATTCTTTGTTGATTTAGTTTTGCTGCTATATTGCATCAAAAACCTGCTTAACTTATTCCCCACTTTCAGTCCTGGATCTCTCTCATTAGAAATTTCACTACAGAATGGATGAAGTAGAACAGAGAGCCTCTGAGACTCGGCATAAGATAGGTGATTCCTGCTGCGATTATGAACTTGGATAATTCCTGTGAATGATCCCAGTCTTTGGGTTGTCTTTTTTGTTGTATTCCTTCAGGAAATTTGTTCTTATTAGCTTATTAGTGATAGAAAATACTAATAAAAGCTTTGGAAGGTGTTATTTGACCTCAAAGATGAATTTAGGTCTTATTTCACTATATTTAAACTTGAATCACACAACTTTGCTGCTTTAGGTGGCTTTTTACATCCATTTTATTTCACCTGAAAGAGTTAATAACTGGCATATGCCATGACCTGCAGGCACTATGTAATACTGCTGAAATTCTCCAAAGCAACTCTCTCATTTAGTATTTCTTGTCTGGAATATTTTAAAATCTGTTTACACTGATATATGTATGCAAGAGTGGGCCAAAGTTGTAGCTTGAGGATCTTTCTCTGGGTCTTATGTTAGTGTATGTCTACTAGAACCAGAAACTGACTGTGTTTGTCAAGGCCAAAGAGTCTTCAAGTAGCACGTGTGTCAGTGTTGTAGTAGGGTTGGTGTGATGGTATATTGTGGAATATACCACAATAAAGTTGCGAAAGATCTGAATAATTTTTCCTTACCTAATTAGCAATGACCACCTATCCTATATTTATAAGCACTTTTAAACTTTTTTACTGCAAAGTCTGTGAGATTAACTTTAATCAAGAGTTTCAAACTGCTTCCAACAGTGATTTTAGGAAGTCTTTTTAATCTAAATAAGATGTAAATGACAGGGAGTGTTCATTCACTCAGTTGTGACATCTCAGCTGGGTGGTGTTAATTAACAGCCAAGACAAAAAAAGCTTCTTAAATAATTGCTTAGGCATAATTGACCTGTGAACCAAGTCTATTTTGGTGCAGCTGACAGAGTGCATAGGTTCTTGTCTGACACATAATATATTTTTTCACAGTAATAAACCAGTATTTGTGTTTCATGGCTGTAGCTCTTTTTGTTGTTATTGTATGACATGTTACATGTATAAGACTAAAATATAACTAAAGAAAAATACCAACATTTGTAGAAATCATTTGAGGTACACCATTTTACCAGTGCAAGGATAGTACTTAAAAAGCTTTTCTTAAGTTGTAATCCAAATTCTGATTTCCTATTTTTCACGGACTGAATCAGTAAAGAAAAAGACTGAAGACATTATGTAATAATTTCTCAGAGTGACTATCAGAAAAATGGTATCAAATATGGTGCACAGGTTCTTAGTGCATGTTAGAAGGTGCAAGAGAAGCTGGGGAAGGAGAGCATAGCCTGTGAATAGAAACTTTAGGGAAGATTTACTATAATTCTATCACGTTTAAATGTTCCTTCAAAGTAGACAAGTTCTTGATCTTTAGGATTTTGCCTATTAAATGCTTTGTTACTTATTTTAATGACATCATGATTAGTCTTACTCCAATGCCAAGTGTGAACTTTCACTTGGAAAAAAAAGTAACTGAGCTAGGTTTAAGGTTTCCAGAAGATGATGAGTTGGAGAGAAATTCCTCAGAGCCCATAGCAACACCATGAAATTACATTAGCTAAAGTAAATTATACAAGCAAAAGCAGATTTTCTTGTATCACTAAATTATTAGTCTAAATTTTTTATTTCTCCCCTTTTTTTTCTCACAGTTTGAGACAATTGGGAGGTGGGGTGCCCAAACATTAAGAATTGTCCAAGAGGAAAATACAAGCTTTGCTTGTGTGCTGATAAAATGATAGGATAGCATGCCCACGAAAATTACTGAAAGAGACTGATGGGATTTTGACTCTCATGTTCCAGGGCCTGAGAAAGGTTGTTTTGCTGAATAAGGTAATTTTAGGATGAAAGGCTAAAAACTTTCTTGGAAGTTATAAATTGGCTTACATGCAGCTGTGAGCTGCTCTAACACCATACAGACACCGAGCAAAGGGGAAAGAAATATCTTTATATATTTTTTGACGTTGTCAGATTGGAAACAACTGCTGAACCTGCTAATGCCAGGTTATTACCACATTGTAGAAAAACAGTAATTTTAAATAATTTATATTTTGTAAGATTGATTGAGTTTCTGCTATTTTTCTTACTGCCTACCTGCTATGAGCATAACCCTGTTGGGGTTTTCTTTAATCAAAAAGCTTCCAGTCACTCTCCATGTCTGTCTGTCTGTCTCACTCCCCCTCTGTTTCACACATACACATGCACACACAGAGAATATTTGAAAATAACTAGTATTGCCATCAAGCCAAGGAGGCTGCAATACTTTAATTTGTAGCCTGCTCTCCTTTTCATACCAAAGACAGCATTTAAGGTAAAAGAGCTGTCTATCAATTTTGCTGTTTCAACTTGCTTCTGAAATGAACTTCCAGTCTCTGGGCAGCTGCCCATTGCAGGGATGTTTTGTGAGAAACACAAATGTGCCAAACTCAGTAAACAACGTAACAGTCCTTCTTTCAGTAATGGTGGAATCTTCTCTAATACAGAGGGTTTGAGACATGACAAAATTTAGATTAAATTACATCAGTATTCAGCAGGTTGTCCATATAATCTCCCTTAAAAAAAAACAAAAACAAAAAACACCAACCAACCAACCAACCAACCAAAGAAAAAAAAAAAACCTTAAAAAAAAAAAAAAAAAGACAAAAAAACCACCAAAAAAACCCAAACAAACGAAACAGAAAATGCAACCACTTTCCACCTGCTAAACCCTCCAAGTAAAGCACAATCCTGAGAAGATTTAGTTACTTAATAAAGACCAGTGAAATCAGTTTCCTCCTTCCTTCTGCTCAGTGCTTTTAAGGAAATGTAACTCTTCTATAGTTTGTGGTTTACTAAAATATAAGAACATAAATATGTTTTTTATATATATGTTTTATAAACAAAAAAACTCACAAAAAACACTTTTAATCTTAAATTGAAGGAAATAATAGCATTAAGGTGGGGTGAAATAAAATCAAATCAGATACTCTCTGTGGTTTATTCTGCTATAAAGGAAGCAGCTGAAATTCTGCAATTATACTGCTAACAGAATTTAAGTAAGTAATGGAATTATTCCAGATTTCTGAATATAGCTAAATGTTAACTTTAGATATAATAGAAATACAGTACTGTGAGATTATACAGGCCAAATGTAGTTTGGAGGCAGTCCCTAGTTGGCAGTCCCCACTTTATTTTACATAGGTGAAATACAGCACAATTTTGGTAGAGTCACACTATTCCCCCCCTCCTCTTTGCAGTTGCAAAACCTAAATCAAATGCCCTGGTCCAAAATAAAAATACATCTACTTGAGCTGCAGTCACCAAATAAAGTAACATTTGAGAGTTCAGTATGCTCTTTTATTGTAAAAAAGTCAGAAAATACCAAGTTTGTTAATTTCTTCTATATCATTTTAATGGAAATTGTTTTATGCACTCACTGTTGCAATGTATATAGATTATTTAGGAAAACTGAGCTCTAGAT
This sequence comes from Rhabdornis inornatus, assembly GCA_013397075.1. Taxonomy (NCBI): domain Eukaryota; kingdom Metazoa; phylum Chordata; class Aves; order Passeriformes; family Rhabdornithidae; genus Rhabdornis; species Rhabdornis inornatus. Next base: position 171,478 of record VWZS01004754.1, on the reverse strand, counting down.
AGTCTATTTAAATTATAAATAACCTGGTTTTATTAACTTCATATTAAACTTACTCAACCTTGGCAATAAGAAAAGTGTCAGCTTTCTGAGAATCAGATGTCATGTACCAACTGGAATACATCTTCTCTTCCTCAGATTGAACAGTCTCACCATGTACTGCTAACTCAGCCCAACTATACCAACTGTAACTTACTGAATTTCTGTCCATCTCCCTGCCCCCATCTTTCCCTAGGCTGAGTACACACAACTTTTGAGAAGATTTACAAGAAAGACTTGAGTCAGTGAAGGAGATCTCGGAGTCAGGCACTGGGAATTGGCATGACTTATTGCTGTAGACTAAAACTTTAATCTTAGCAACATTTTAAGTGAGATATATGAGAACATAAAATTTAGTTAAATACTAATATACAACCATTTTATTTGGACTTGAGCAGTACTATGCTAATGTGAAATACAGTACATATTAGTAAAATACCAAGGGAAGAATAAGGAATTATGCAGAGTGGGTGGATATGAAATAAATAATATATTAGAAGTAGCTGAGGGGTATCTGAGAGGCATGGAAAGTAAAATGTATGATTTTAAGAGAATGTTTGAATAACTGATGGGAATAGCTGGTTATTGCTTGTTAGGATGAATTAGCAGAGACAAAAGGGTGAGGATGACACTGCACTGATGTTTCAAAATGTGTGTGTAGATATTTTAGGGGCATCTTGAGATAGCTGGGGGAGGTCCAGTCATAAACATTTGAGGGTGACAATTTTGTCCTAGATGAGTGATATGTAGTGCAATGGATGGGAATGGCGGGGTGTCAGAAAAAGAAGATAAAATGTCCTTGGCAGGCTCCAGCAGAAAAGTACCTATATCTGGGAAAGAGTCAGAGCTGGGTGGACAACTGAGGCAAATGTACCTTATGGTCAGCAGAGAACACACACAGGTAAGAGTGACCAGTGGAAGAAACTGACCTCTTTACTCTGCAGAGAAATCTGGGCTGATATTAAGCATTTCTCAGCTTCTATGTCTGCATACACATTCTCCTTCCAGATGATTTTTGTCTGTCAAAATCAAAAGAGAAATAGCAAGATTGGAGCTCTCTGGCATTTTGGGGATGTCAGGAGTGAGAATGCAAGCCAGAAGCATGCCTGTCATTTCATGCTAAAAGCCATAACGGCAGATCAGCCAGCATGTGTGAATATCCTGTGATGTGTCTGAGACTTGGGAATTTAGTAGTTTTCTTACTTCATAACTTTTTAACTGCTACACTGTCAGTTTGAAGTGATTTTGAAAATGTCACTGTTGCACTTAGGAAGTAAAATGGGATTTATTTAGTTTTGGTATCCACAAATTGTTCATGAAAACATATGTCAAACTTCTCTAACTTGTTAATTTCAGAAACTTGTGATCTTGTGCATGTAAATGCATACAAGGAAATGATGGGGATGCAAATTTTGCCTTTTTTTATTTTTGAGGTTAAGGGAAAGAAATAGATTCAAGTATTAAATACCAGAATAATAGCACAATTTTGGGACTGAATCAGCTATATTTTTAAACAATGGAAACTTGTAAAAAATAAAAGCTTGTAAAAAATCGAAACTAGGGTAGCATAAAAAAATGAAAAGGCTCCATAAGAAACTTGGTAGTATACTCTTCCTAACCATAAAACATTTAGAGAGCAAATAAAACCACTCAAAACACACCCCAATATTTAGTAAAGTATTATAACTGTGTTTTCCTAGAGAACCCATAGATATGCAGGCAGAGTTCAAATACTTCATCCCTTTAGGGGATGAAGAAGTACAAAACTCCCAAATCACCAGGGCAAACTATAGCTTGTGAGTCATGATCATGCACTGGAGTTTTCCAGCACTGATACAAATTGTTGATTTGCCTTTCCTTAGCTTAATCGAATGATTAATAAACGATGCTGAACAAATGGCATTCCAGAAGCTGAGTATGATATCCAAGCCTTTTTATGGGCTTACAGGCAGATTGGAAGGCCATATATTTCCTCGTGTATTGCCTAGGTCTTGAAAGCACAAAGTTGTCAGGCTCAAATGATGAAATGTTTTTATCCAGCTCCACTGTCCTCCTCTGTTGTTAAATTGTTAATTAACAACTTAGGAGCATGTATTTTTGAAGTTGATATAAGGCAATATTTTTTAAATCTTGATTTACTATCATGTCTGAACATGATAAACCATTGATTTTTGTAACAGGACAAGGATATATCATCAGGAATCTCTATATTTTTGCACTGAAAATATAATATGTCATATTTTTCAACAGGTATAAATCAGCAAAGCTTTAAACCATTTTTGTAGTCTGCTAGTGAACACTAGCTGAAAATCTATCCCACTTTTTACCTGGATTAAAATAAAATGTATGGAAAAAACTAAATTCTATAAGCTATGCTTGCTGTTTGAAATGTGTGAGAAATTTATGAAATACAAATTTCTGGACATTGAGAAGCCACACCTACTACATGCAGGGTAGTATACCTTCCTTTTTTATATTACTGAGTTGAATTTTTCAGCATATATATACTGATGTTGTTAACCTGAAATGGAGTTGTGTTTGATTTCTCAAGCTTTTCAGTTTTTATAACTTTTTGTGTCTAAACCAAATAGATACTTTCTTGTATATCTTTTGTTTCTCTTTTTCTTCCATATATCTCAATCACCCTAGCTTTACATTATTTGTTGGTAGAATCATTGGTTGAATTTAGGCCTTGAGTAATTCTGAATAAATTAGTAAAAGTCTGTGAAAAGGCCAGATAGTAGATCGAGTTTTTTGTCTTTATTTGCACATAGAGTTGAATATGTGCTGAAGTCTTTGCTGTCATTGCTCATTTTTAGCATAAAACCAACAGAACTACCAGGCAGAAAAAAAATACAGCTGACTCACCCAGCACCAAATAATAAGCATATTGATTTTCAAGGCTACACATTTTAAACAATCTAAGATTGTGGTGGTTATTATAGTTGAGTATAATTTATACTCAACTATTTTGAAGTTTTATAAACATGAATCAATTAGAAAAAGCTAGATCTTTCCTACAATGAGTTATTTAAGTGAGAGGTAAGATTCCTGTGACTTATTTTCCGGCCTCTGTTGCACCTACTCACCCTGACCTCTTTCCATGATTGATGAACACCAATGTAGTCAACAAAATACAAGCTATGAGTTGCTTCTGAAACAGACCAGATGAGCCATTTGTTAAACAAGGCTGTTTCTCTTGTGTGTCTGTAAGGAAAACACATCTTGAATCAATTAGTTGTAAACATTTACCTCAAGTGTTTAAATTAATCTGAGGTGTGTAGTATACAGTTCTGTCAGTAGGGTTACAAATGTCCTTGTGTAGATACATGTTTCTTCTCTCCCTAGACAGAGGCACTTTTGATAATCAGTCTTGTAAACCAGGCTAGGTACTGAAATCCTACATGGCTGAAGCTATACGGATCCTTCTTCCATGCACCCACTTTCTGTAAAAAAAGCACACTGTATGAATAGTGCAAACACTTTGTACCAAGGTGAATTTCATGCCATTGTTACAGAGTACCTTTTCCCCAGATTTTGTGAAAAGTATAACCACAGAGCTATTTTTATCTCATTTTGGCAATCATGAGACCACAGCAAGTGAAAGAACTTCTTGAAAATATGTTTTTAGATCCTTCTTACTCCTACCTTTATTTCATGTTTTACTAATACCAGTTGGTGAATGGAAAAAAATTGTGAGGTTACAGTTGAAGTAGATGGGACGATCCCCTTTGATTTCAATGAGCTTTGGGTCAGATATAGTCCTAATTTGTATGAAAATAAACACAAATTTACAGATATTGTTTACATATCTCTTAAAGAAGGAGTTCCAACATCAATTCAGAAGTATTATTAAAATTATATTGTGCTTTTATTGAAGGTCCTTGAAGGGATCTTGATTAAACATCACTTACCCTATACAAATCAAAAAAGCTCATTGAAGGTCCATCTGAAAAGTCAGTCTAGAATTATGATTGAATTGAATGTCTTGTAAACACAATTAAATTGTGTTGGGTTGTAGAACAGAAACTCAGAAATATTAATAGGGTAGCACACCTTTAGGTTCTGACTTCACTGATACTGTAAATGTTGAGTGACAATATAGTTGCCAGCAGAGATCTTCATTAGAGTAAGAGGGAATTGGGTTACTCTTTAAAAAAGACAATGCATGGAGGTTGCTTATCAGGCTTAATTTAAATGTAAGCTGGCAAGTCTGCATCTCTGAGACTGCAGAATCTTCAGGACAATATTGGCAGAAAGCTCACTGAGAAAACCATGTTTCTGGCCAGAGCACATGGAATATATCAGCCAGAAAAAGGAGTGGCTAAAGGGCTGAATTTCTGAACAGCATCCATGTAAAACATGCTTTTGCTTTCTAGATTGCACAGCAAGGAGGGAAAAAAAAAAAAAAAAAAAAAAAAAAAAACAAAGAAAAAAAACACGGGGGGGGAAAAAAAAAAAAAGCTAATGAGAAAAACACTGATGGGGAAAAAAACAAGGAAGCAAGCAAGCAAGGGAAAAAAATAACCTTTTCTGAGCTTCCTGGATGTCTTCTAAAGATGGGGAGGGGCAGGGAGCTAAGTAATGACTCTTGATTTCAGGTAGAAAGTAGCTATGTTTGATGGACTATACAGATCTTCTTAGCCTCTTTTAAACTCTCCCGTCACCTTTCTCTTTTTTAATTTTTTAAATCAAGTTGCTCAGAATTCTGTATTTAACTTATTTATATATCACAGCAGAAATTTGTTTGAAGTATTTCTGCAGGCTTTTCTTTTTATTGATATTGTTACCAAGAAAAAACATCTTTTGTTCAATTTTTAATGAAATGAACACTCCCAAGTCAACTTAAGCATTGTCTTTTTCTTTTCTAGTAACCTCTGAGGTTTTTCTGCTCTGCCTAGGCTGAATGTAACTTGCAAGCATCTTGCTTATGCCAGAAGTATAATTTGTCTTACTGTTATGCACAAGCATACAACGAGACAGTAACAATGACCTGGACAGTTTCTATGACCAGCACCTAATTCTAGCACTTGAA